>JAJTUV010000959.1:55000-631095 GCA_021653895.1 Mastomys natalensis | reverse complement strand
GAAGTGGACCCCATGTCGAGATCAGTAGTCTCTGATCCAGGCTCATCTGCCCACCTCCACTACCTCTGTGAGGCATCCACCTTGGCACTCAAGCTGTCTGCACATGTGCAGAAACAATTAGTTGCACGCATCACTTAAAATCCCGGATACAGCTTTACAGGAGCCCTTACAAGCAGTCCCAGGCTTAGAGGAAGCTAGGCTGTAACCCAGCCTGCATCAGGGACTGAGAACCCCAAAAGTTACCAGTTTCTCTTATCTAAGCTCCATGTTCTCCAGAGGAGGACAAACGTCAAAGCTAGTGGGAGCCAGAACACCACTCCTTACCATCCATATAATCCAGCAAGAGAATGACAACAACAATAATAATAATAAATATCCCCTAGCGCTTCTCTGATCTCACTTCTCTCTAAGTATTGTAACCTATTACCAACTCATTTAAACATCAACGACAAGCACACCAGCTACTATTTTAACCAGAGGTCCCAGATGGGAAACTGAATCAAAGAGCTGTTAAGTCACTTGCCCATGGAGACCTAGCTGACAATGTGGTTTAAAAACACAGGGTTTGGGGTTTTTTTCTCCCCAAAATAAGGGCACTGGGGTCCTGGCTGCAGACAGCCCTAGCCCAATTCCCCCATTTGAGAAACCAGGAACAACCAGAGAAGCTGCCTGCCACACAGTACCCTACACTTCCTGTTGTTGCCCACACTGAGCTCTTACTCACTGGGGGAACCCCCCCCCAGCACGCTATGCATGTAGGGAAGTAGAGGCCTCCCACCCCCTCCTCGTGTGCACACAGCTGCTGCTGCCACCACCGTTAGCACCAGGCTACTCCACCCTGCAGGGAGCTGGCCCTCCCTCTCGTGGTTTCCGGCCACCAGGCAGTTTTCAGTCTGGGCCTCTGTTGCTTCTAACCTGTGTAATGGCAAGGAGGCTGCCTGGGCTGTGCTAGTTGAGACCTGGAGGTGACTCAGTAATGCATGGCAACCTGGGATGTTCTTGTGGGGGAGGGCACAGGGCCTCAGGGAGGCCTGGGACAGCTCCCCTTGCACACTGTAGAGAGTGTTTACTGGCACTTGCTCCTCAGTGGGCTCTATACTGAGCCCTCTACCTCCACAATCCTAGGAGGCCGCCATATTCCTATTATCCTCCTGTTACACGCAAGAAAAACTGGAGCTCAGTGATGTGAACTTGCCCAAGGTCACACACACGAATTAAGCAACAAGGATGAAAGTCATCTGCCAAGCTGCCACTGTCCCCAACTCCACCCCTTTCAAAGGCAGGGAGAACCAAGCCACCTTCCAGAATCTTGATTTTCAAGAAAAATGCAGAGGTGGCCCAAGGGCAAACACCTGCTCCTTCTCGTCTCCTCCAGCCCCTTGCCAACTGACCCCAGATGCCAATGTGAATCATGCCCACTGCCCTGCACTTTGGGTCAGCGTGTGCTAGCTGTGCCTGCTGAGAATGCCAGCCACGGCCTCTGCCCAACCCCACAGCTAACCACAAGGCCACACCCCAAAGAGATCCACTGTAGGGACAGTCCACGGGGACTGAGTAACACCCCAAGCACTAAGGGACACCTTTGTCACTGCCCAGCAAAGCAGAGATGTCTGACCTGATCTTCATCACCACCCCCAGAAGTGGGAGATAGAACTCCAAGGACCTATATTCTTCTTGGAGCTGTCCTGACTGGTCCAAACTGCCTGATAAGGTGCCCACATCTTGGATACGAGTAAGAGCCCCCCAGTGAGCTAGACCCTCACCCAGCCCTGCCTGGATACAGTATTACTCGGCTTCACACAGATATCTTTAAGTACTGTCCCTTATTCCTTCACCCAGGTCCACAGGCAGATCACACAAGCCCTGTGGCCAGCCGCATGCAATCACTCCTGGCTGTCCTCGACAGGGTGGCTTGCCATCTCAAACCTTTGCTCTGCAAACCTCTCAAAGAAGACAGGGAAGTGTTGGAAGACACCCAGCCTTGGGCATGGGCGTAGGAGAGGCGAGAGCTCAGAGCCTGGCTGGCTGGTGTGTTCCCACCACCACAGCAGGCCTGTGTAATGGGGCAGCCATCGCTCCTCCGCGGTTGCTAAGGCAGCAGTCGAAACCTTGGCTCAACCTGCTCTTTCCTCCCACCCCCATTTTAAGCAGGTACCCCCCCTTTCTCATAGCCTCCTTGGAAAAGTAGTACTCCATCATCCACCCTTGGTGGGAAAATGTCTCTTTGCTCCCCTTGCCTGGCCGGTGGAAGCACCCCAAATCATAAGAAGAGCACCGTAGCTAAAAGAAGGGAAGTTTGGGGAGTTGGGAATCCTACTCCCTACCAAAGATGCAGAGGTCAAGCTTGAAATGACAGGTTCCCAGGGCCATGTGACTGGGGAACTGGGTTCCCGTATTAACACTGGGGAATCCATAGGTGGGGCCCCCACAACAACTTTAGGTTATTTCATGTTAGATATTCCCAATAGACTGCACATGACCCCAGGTGTAGGGGTCAGATGGAGCCACACCCACTGATAGACTCCGGATTTCACCAAATCTTTAGCACTGGGTAGCCTCAGGCAGAGGTCAGGGTCGTTAATCCAGGTGCTGCTCATGACCCTAAAGGTGAGGGAACAAGAAAAGCCAGTTCTCAACCTTGTGACCTGAAGATGGGTTTCCACACACAGAGGATAAGGGACAGCTTTGAGTTCCAGAGGACTTGAAAGGGATGGGTAACCCTGTGGTACCGCTACCCTAGATTTCCACTAAGCCACCAAGACACACTGGAAGGTCCATCTCCTGACCTTCCCTCCGTGGCCTGGCCCTCAGGGGTTCCCAGTAGCATTTCCTATCACTGCATCACTCAAATCCACCCAGGGCAATCAAGTCCTGCACTTGACTTTTGGAATTTCCACTAGTCTGAATTATTCACAAAGCTCCTTCCCATTAGTGTACCTGACCAAACAGATTGGCCGAGAACCATCCCTTATCCGTAGACACATGAAGAGAAAGAAGAATCCAAGGCCCCGCTGACAGGCTGAACCGGCCACTCACCCAGGTTCCTTATATGACCCCTCCCCCACTTGCTCAGCTCAGCTCAGCCAAGGTCTGGATTTGGGGAAAAGGGAGTTAGGGACAGGTGGAAAGACAGGGAAGTCCAAGGCTAGCCTAATGTGAAATGTCCCTCAGAGTCCCTATTCGTCCCCCCAGTTAAACACTTGTACCTTCACAAAGAGAGACCCCACCCCTTCTCAGAGGTCCCCCCAAGCTCCTCCTGTCCTTCTTCTGGAGCCAGGATTCTCAAGAACTGTTGCCCCTTTGGGACTATGCAGAGGATCTAAGTCAGGCCTAAAGACTCGCTAGCCAGAGAGTAGAAAAGCCATCTAAGAGGTGTGGGGACAGAGGGTCAGCACTTCTTTGCTTCCAGAATGAGCTCTCCCCTGGGCTCCCATCCTCAGACCTGCAACACCAGCCTACTGATACTGGGAAAGGCCTTCCCCACTGTCACCCGGTGTCCGGCCAGGGATGGCTAACAGTACACAGGCCCCTAGGCAACCACCTACCGAAGACAGCAGGAAAGAGTGCTGGAGTAAAGAGGGGGAAGTGAAAACTGGCCTTTCCCCTTCCCCAACTTCTGCCTCCCACCCTTCTGCGGGACCTGTGACTGCACGGCCCACCCCACCAGAAACACTTGAACTGCTCCATACTCAAGGAGTTGATGACTCCTTCCCCAGAGGCCTAAACCTCAGCTTCTAGTGCATCCTATCCCACCCTTGCCTGTCCCAGTTTCCCAAGCAAGTGACAGCCAAGAGGGAGGGGAGCCTTCCAGATTTTTGTTCCACTCCAAGCCAGAAGGACCAACCCATCCTGACCCCACCCTTCCTAGGCTTACTCCTTTTGGTAGTTGGGGGTGGTCCACGATGAGGATAACCGCAAGCACCCATTCTAGGGCATGGTGCGGGTGATAAATACGAGCGGAAGGTCTAAGAGTCCAACTCCTACGCCAGACACCAGAACAACCCAGGACTAAAAGACTCCAATAGGTCTACAACTTCGAGGAGGTTAAATTATAACCCTTTTCCTCTTTGACCCTGAGATGCAGAAGGGCAGGCGTTCCAGACCCGCACCCAGCCGCTGGGCCTGTGTGCAGTGGAAAAGTGGGCGTCAGCCCCCTCCCACCCGGGCGTGTTTGGAACCCAACCTCATGAGACGTTTTTGACACCTTTAGACCTAGGAGCATAGGAAGGGGATGGGGGGGGTGTCTCTTAAGAAAGCTTATTGGAGGGGGATGAAGAAAGTTTCTTGAAGGGGTAGTGCTAAATCACTCTGAAAGATGACACTGTCACTCCCACCCCCTGGAGGGACAGCAGGTGGACCGGGGATCTCCAAGCGGCACCTGAGTCCCAAGAGGCGGGGACGCATGCGGATCCCCTGTCATCCCTGGCTCCTGGTGCGCACCAGGTCACACTCACCAAGACCCGCGTGAACCTCTCTTCCAGCTCCCCTGCAGCCGGCATCGGTTGCTTGGGGACGGCTGGCTGCTTCGGGGGCGACGCGGTAGGGCCCGCGGGCTGCTCGGCGCTGCCAGCCGCATTGCCCATGGTGGTCCCCACCCAGCCGGCCAGGCGCCTCCAGCCTCGGAGATCCAGTTTTCCCTAAGGGTCGCGGACTAGGCTCTGGGAGCCGAGGGGCGAAGGGCAGCGCTGGGTGGCGGGGCTGGACTAGGCGGCTCTCTGCTCAGCAGCGTGCAGGGGCCGGGGCGCGGCGTCCCATAGCGGCGGCCCCGTCCGAGGGAGCGGGCGACGAGCGAGGCTCGGGGAGGAAGTCGGGTTGCAGGCGACCGGGGCCAGAGGGCTGGGCTGGGGGCAGGAAGCTGCGGCGCGGGCTCCCCCCTCGGCGATTTTCGAACTTCTGCTGCCGCTCCCGGTACGCGCAAACCGCAGTTCTCCGCCGCGCACCCGGCCCCAGGGGGGCGGGCTGCAGGGAGGGGGCGGGCACGGGCGCCTGCCGGGGGTCCTCCGCAGCCATGGCGCGCCGGCCGGGGGCTGCCTATCGGTGCACCTGCGGCGGAGGGGGTGGCCCCCGATGCACCTGCCCGAGCCTGAGCCGACCCAGGCGAGGCCGAGAACACGGCGGCGCGCTCTCCCGGCGCCTCCGGGTCCTAGAACCGCAGCTCTCGGCCCTGAGCCCGGCAGTAAGGGGGTCTCTAGGCCCGAGCCTGGAGGAGGCAGACCCCCGGGCGGAAGATTGTCCAACCAATGCGCGCGCGCCTTGGAGACCTAAGGCGGCGCTGAGGTGCGGTGGTGGGGCGTAATTGCTGCTGGGGGGTCCCCCTCTGGGGTCCCCAACTAAGAAGGTGGGAACCCCCTTCCAGGCCCCCCACCTCTGTGTCTCTCTTCTCCGTTGGGCCCAGAGATGATCTGAGGACCAGAGGGAACCATCTGCAAACAGGTTGGAGGACACAGACCTAGGTCAATTGAGACCTGACCAGCTGTGACTGTGCCAGCATCTTCAGTGGCTTTAGACTCGGGCATTCGTGGGAAAATGAGGTTGGAGAACCTGGGGACCACTGTGGTGGGGCCAAGGAGAAGTAGGGCACTAAGAAGGGTTAAAGGCAGCTGCTAGGCTGGAGGAGGAATAGGCACCTCAGAAGGGAGGAAAATCTTGCCACTGTCACCATGAGGGACCTATGCTGGCCTCTCACTGAAGAATGACAATCTTGGCTGATAGTTACAAAAAGATTTCTGTGACAGTGACCAGCAAAGGTAGGTATGGATGTCCTCATTTCAGTATGGGGAAAGGAGGAACGGAGTGGTAAGGGGACTTGTCTAAGGACACACAGCTAATTAGGGCAGAAATGGGCCTCTTCTGTTCATGTCCAAAATCTACATCTCCTGGGTCTCGAAGTCTTATTTAGGGTGGGAGAGTGGAGAAGGGCCTTCAGGACCCGGACTCAAATTCCAGCCTGAATTAACAATTCTAGTTCCCCCACTTAATTTATGGGGCTCTCGAATTGCCTCCCTGTACTGCCATGCCATGGGGTGAGGTGCCCTAGACTGAGGGAGCCTTGAACTTTCTCTGTGCCAACCCAGGGGCTCTAAATGCTTCCTCTAGATCATCCTCAGCTCTCAACTTCATACTCAGAGCCACTGACAGAGGATTCAGCAGGAACTGAGGAAAAACAGACAAACCAGCACGGTCCCTGGCTTGACCTGATTAAAGCCTTCCTCCTGCCAAGGTCACCATCACCCCTGTCACCACGGGAGAAATACAGTCCCCATTTCATGTCCTGAGCAGGATTTCCAGGGTGAGTGATAACAGGGTCTCCTGGAGCCTGCTGGAAGGGTGTCAGTGCTACTCCCACCACCTACTCCCTAACCGTGCCCTTGGGCCTTGCCTGTGATAAGTAGCTGGGAGATTTTTTTTGTTTATTTATTAAAGACTGTACTTCCTGATTCTTCCAGAGCTGTCTCTTTCAATTCGTCAACAAATGTTTCCTTCGAGCCCCAGCTGTGTGCCCAGATGTCTGCTTAGTGCTGGGGTTTCTGGGACTCTTAAGGTGTCTCTAACCTTGGACTGCGCACAGCCTAGCAAGGAACAGATTCAGAACATCTGGGAGGGAGGGTATCTGCATTGAAGTTGCTAGTGCCCATGCTTCCTCTTGCCCTTCACTACTGCTTTGAGGGACACTGAGAAGCCAGAAATTGGGCCTCTAATGCAGTAATTGCCAGCCTGCATCCTCGCTGCCAACCACCTCCCACCCAAAACCTGGTGGAAATAAAGCTAAGCTGAAAAGGGCCTCTTGTGTGGGAAATGATCATACATCATCCCTCCTGCTGACCAGGAACGTGGGTTACCAAGGAGATGTAATCAATTATTACCTATTCAATTTTGTTGGCTTCATAGGAAGCATCTTCCCAAATCATGGACCACAATGGAGAAAATTCTACCAGCAAGGCTTGGCTGTCACGGTTGGGAACAATGTTTCCATAAGTCTGCGTTGCCCCCTTCTGTGAGCAGGGGGTATGACAGGCAGGACAGAATGGCGTTGTGGTGATGGATGGAATCACAGCCAGGGTGACATTTCCAGACCATTGTCACTTTGTCATCTCTAATGGAAGGAATGTGCAGCCATTGGGGACACTCCTAACTCAGGAGACTGAGCATATATCAGTAGTCAGTAGATGTCTCTTTAAGGAAAAAGGCAGGCTATGAATGTGGCTCTGTGGTCAAGTGCAACATGGTAGCACACACAGAGCCCTGGGTTCAAGCCTCACTACTGCACGAGAAAAAGGAAAAGGTTTGGCTTGTGAGCAGGCATGCACGTGATCTCTGCACTCTGGATCCTGAGGCAGGAGAATAGTGAGTTCTATTAAGAAAATCTAGCAGCTGGGCAGTGGTGTTGCATGCCTTTAATCCCAGCACTTGGTAAGCAGAGGCAGGCAGATTTCTGAGTTCAAGGCCAGCCTGGTCTACAGAGTGAGTTCCAGGACAGCCAGGGCTACACAGAGAACCCCTGTCTTGAAAAAACCTAAAAAAACAAACAAACAAACAAAAAACAAAACACAACCTAAAAAAAAAAAAGAAAGAAAGAAAATCTAGCAAACCCTGTTCTTACAAATTAAAAAAAAAAAAGAAAAGGCCACAGTGAGTGGTCCTTTAATTAACTTCTTGTTATGCAGATCCTTGGCACCCAAGAAAAAAAACAGTTATAGCACTGAATGCCTGTAAGCTCAGCCAGCTAGTTTGGGAGGTTCCTGGGAGGTTTGCTGTCCACCCGGTCTAGCCAACCAGTGAGCTATCTCTAGGTTCCGTGAGAGGGTAAAATAATAAAATATAAAAGGGAGGAGGGGACTGGAGAGATGGCTCATCAATTAAGAGCACTGTGTGCAAGCCAGGTATGGTTGTGCCCATCTTTAATCCCAGCACTTGGGAGACAGAAGCAAGTGGATCTCTATGAGTTCAAGGTCAGACTGGTCCACATAGTGAGCTCCAAGCCAGCCAAGACTACACAGTGAGATACTGCCTCAACACCATCCCCACCACCCAGAAAGAGCACTGGTTTGCTCTTCCAAAGGACCTCGGTTGGATTGCCAGCACCCATGTGATGGCTAACATTTGTAACTCCAGTTCCAGGAGTTCTGCCGCCCTCTTCTGGCCTCCACCAGCACAGCATGCAGGTAATACACAACTATTCATGCAAGCAAAACACCCACACATATAAAACGTTTTTTTAAATTATAAATAGAAGCCTAGAAACATGTCTCAGCAGGTAAAGGTACTTGCTACATAAATAAGACCCAGAGTTTGATTCCTGGAACTTACACAAAAGTTCAAGAGAACCTATTCCACAAAACAGTTCTCTGATCACCACTTCATGGTGAATACACACACACACACACACACACACACACAAATGATTAATAAAATAAGTTTAAAAATAAGGAGGAGAATGGTCAGGGAAGACATTGGGCACTGACCTCTGGCCTCTACATGCACACACACGAGCATGCATAGTTGTGCACACACACATACACATACAGCTTAGCACAAGCCTATGATATGGCACTAGGGTGGAGGCACTAAAGATCAGGTGTACAGATCCAGCATCAACTTCATGGTGAGTTCAAGGCCAGTTTGGGCTACATGATACCCTAACAAAGAAAAAGAACAATGCTAATGAATGTGTCCTTCCAGAGATGTTTGAGTGTGAACAGTGTCCTGCTTTTTATACCTGCTTCTGCAACTCATTCCACCACTCCCTCCTCATGAATATTCATGCTGTATCAATTCATGTTGTTATTATTATAAATATGGAGCTCTCTCTCTCCCTCTTCCCTCTTTCTGAGACTGTCCTTGGACTTCCCGTTCTCCATCTGCCTGCCTCAGATCCTCAAGTGCTGGGATGACAGACATATGCCACCATGTTCCTCCTGGGCTTTAAATTTTTTGACAAATATTCACTGAATTGCTCCCCACCCCACCCAAAAAAAAAGCTTGACCACCTTGCTGCTGCAGCAATGGAGGAGTGTGGTGGGCTGAATGAAAATGGCCCCACAGGCTCACTGTGTTTAAACCCTTGGTCCCTCATTGTGTTTGGCCCTGTTGGTGTGTCAATGGGGTGGGATTTGAGGCTTCAAAAGCCACCAGCTATCCCCAGAGGGCTCTCTGCTTCCTGTTTGTGGACCTGGATGTGATTTCAGCTGCTGCTCCAGCACTCTGTCTGCCCACTCCTATGCTTCCATACTGATGGATGGACTCCTATGCCTGTGGAACTATAAGCCTCAAATAAACCTTCTGGAAGTTGCCTTGGTCATGGTGCTTTGTCACAGCAATAAAGTAATTCAATGAGAATGCCTGTTTCTACACATCCTCACAGACACAGACTGCTGAGGAGCATTCTGATCCTCGGTGAGGCCTTTCTGGAAGTCACAGATCTACCTCTTTCTTTGGGCTTAGTCTCCAAAGCAGGGACTGCATCTTTTCTTCTCTGCATCTTTGTTTGTTAGTTTTTTGTCAGCTTGACACTAGCTAGAGTCATTTGGAAAAAGAGACCTTCAGCTAAGAAAATGTCCCCTATCAGACTGACCTATAGGCAAGCCTCTGGGGTTCCCCCCCCCCTTCTTTCTGGTTTTTCAAGACAGGGTTTCACTGTGTAGCCCTGGCTGTCCTGGAACTTACTCTGTAGACCAGACTGGCCTCAAACTCAGAGATTCATCAGCCTCTGCCTCCTAAGGGCTGGGATTAAAGTTATGTGACATCACCACCCAGCATGGGACAGTTTCTTGATCAGTGACTAATGTGGGAAGGCCTAGCTATGAAGAAGGAGGAGGAGAAGGAGGAGGAAGAAGAGGAAGGGGAAGAAGAAGAGGAAGAAGAAGAGGAAGAGGAGGAAGAGGAGGAGGAAGAAAAAAAGAAAAGAAAGAAAATTGTCTGTGCTATATTATCTTTCATCTAAGAACTAGGGAGTGAGTGAGGATAAATATTTACATTTATTTGAACTTATAGAGAGAAAACAGTAGCAGTGGTAGCCTGTGAGTGCTGAGAAAACCAGGGGCAAGTCAGGGTGAGAGTCAGACTTCCCAATGAATTTCTTCTAGTTAAGTTTGATTGTTGAATCCTATGTATTTATCGCCTATTCAAAAGCTAAATTAAAAGCAAATTGTTGAGGCTGGAGAGATGGCTCAGCAGTTTAGTGCATTTGCTGCTCCAGCAGAGGACCCAGGTTCAGTTCCCAGCACCCACATGCCACAGCTCACAACTATGGAGAACCATGCAGGCCCCAGGACAGTGCTATCTTCCGGCCTCTGAGAGCACATGGTACACAGACATACATGCAGGCAAATCACCTATACACCTAAAATTTTACAAAATAAAAGCAAGCTGTAGTCCGTGGAGTTGGCTCAGTGGGGAAGAGCTCCTGCCGGGGAAACATGAGCACCTGGGTCTGCAGCTCAGCACCGTAAACCTGAGCATGGTGGATGTGCCTGTGCGGGGGTGGGGGTGGGGGGTGTCTAACGGGAGACAGGAGCAGTCCAGCAGCTTGCCAGCCAGCCAGTCTAGAAAAAAAATGCATAAGGTCCGGGTTCAGGAGATCTTATCTCAAGGGACTAAGACAGGAAATGACAGAGCCGGACACCTGACCTCCTTCAGCTTACACATGTGGACAGAGGGAAGACACACACACACACACACAAAGCAAACCATAGCATGTAGCACATGCCTGTAATCTCAGTACCTGGGAGGCTGACGTGGAAGGTTGTGAGGTTAAGGTCAGCCTGGGGCCACATGGGTAACTTGAGGCCAGTGAGGGCTACAAAGCAAGAGTCTGTCTCAAGGGTAACACACAAGCCAGAGCTGGTGGCCTAGGCCTGTAATCCCAGCTATTCAAGGGAATGGAAAAGTTCAAAGCCCGAGCCAGGGTTGCTCTTCATGTCTCTCCCCTGGCTGAGAAGTTATTGTCAGTTGATGGCTACTGAGAGAGGAAAAGTCACTTTAGGGGATGCATGTGACCTCTTGTAGGCTGCCCCTGATCCTCAGTGAATAGCTCTACACCCAAATGCTTAGGTCAGCATTAATTAGACTCGGAGCACCTAATAAATAATAATAGTAATAATAATAATAATGGACATGATGTTGGGACAGAGATGCCTGGCTTGCCTGCCTCAGTCTGTATCAGGAAGAATGGGGATAGGGCCAAGTATGGTGGTGCATGCCTTCAATCCACCCCCTCCAAAGATGAAGGGCTGGGGATGGAGCCCAATTGTACAGCACCTGCTTAGCACACACAAGAGCTGCAGCCCAAACACAGAAGAGATTTAAATCATCTCCCTCTGAACTGAAACCAAAACCAACAAAAAATAAGCTTCCCCAGAGCTGAGCATCTTTCTTTCTTTCTTTCTTTCTTTCTTTCTTTCTTTCTTTCTTTCTTTCATTCTTTCTGGTTTTCTCTCCTTTTTAAAATTTTTGTATATGAGTGTTTCACCTGCATGCATGTGTGTGGATCACATATGTGTCTGATGCCTACATAGATAAGGTGTTGGATCCCCTGGAACTGCAGTTAAGGGTGGTTGTTAGCCACTAAGTGTGTGTTAGGAATCAAACCCTGAATCTCTGCAAGATCAATCAGTGATTCTAACCACTGAGCCATCACCCACTCATTCATCCCCTCCTCCACCTCACTTCCTTCCTTCTTCTTTTTTCTTTTGAGACAGGGTTTCTCTATGTTGTCCTGGCGGTCCTGGAACTCACTATGTAGACCAGGCCAGCCTGGAACTCATAGAGACCTGACACTGCCTCCCAAGCACTGGGATCAAAGGCATGTGTCACCACTACCTGGCTGTCCATCTGTCTTAACCAGCTCTGCCAATGCAGTCAGAATAGGAAAGTACGGTTAATCCTTTCGGAACCTCGAATCCTGCACAAACTGGGGCAGAAAGGTTGTGTCTAATGGCCTGCCAAGTGCAGTAAGAAATGCAGATTCTCTGCTGCTGGGCTAAGGATCTCCTATAGTGGACTTGGTGTATAGTGAAGGTTAATGCACACTGAGCGAGCCTCCATGCAGACCTGCTGCAGACAGTGAGCTTACGAAAGCATCTCATTAACGTAGTCCTCAGAATAATAGATAAAGGCTGATAAGTTTGAATGAGTCCCCCAAAGTTCACATGTTAGAAGATCATCTTCAGCACAACTCTGAGAGGAGGGACTGTAAGGCCAAAACAGGAACCTCGTGAAGATCTATGTCATCACAGAAGCAGATTCCTGATCAAGGGTGAGTTCAGTCCCCTGGTGTATGCTTTTACCACGTAATGGCTTCCCCTATGTTGTAAGGCAGTCAAAAGATGTCACCAGAGGCAGCTCCTCACTGTTGGAGCAACAATCTCCAGATTCATGAGATAACGTTTATATGACCTAGCCTCAGGGTTCTGTTAGAGCATCCCCAAAACAAATAAGGCAGCCTCGTTGTGTTCAGATGGAAAAACTGGGGCCCAGGGAGACTGAGTAACGTGTCCAAGGTCAAGAAATGGCAGATCAGAGATGGGAATGGGGAAATAGGGAAGAAATAGACCCAGGGCCACAGATAGTGGCACATGTCATTAATTTCAGCACTCAGGCGGCAAAGGATCTCTGTGTGTTCAAAGCCAGCCAGGTCTATGTAGTGAGTTCCAGGAGAGCTAGGACTATATAGAGAGACTCTGTCTCAAAAGAAAAAAAAAAGAAAGAAAGGAAAAGATAGGAAAAGAAAAGAGAAAAGGAGACCCAGGCCCCTCCATGAAGGGCTCCTTGCCTAATGAGATCTGTGTGCCACAGTCATCACGGAGGAAGGAACACAGGCTAACTTCATACCTGTCCTCAAACCTGTGGGTCCAGGAGCCTCTGAGTAAGGAACCTTAGGCATCCAGGTGCCTGGGATAGCCTACTCCTATGCTATCCAATATGGTAGCCTCTTGCTGCTGCGTCTTTTACTCAGCTTCAGGACAGACCAGACTAGGGTAGTGAAGGAGTGAAGAAATGAGGAATGAAGACAGACAGACAGACACACACACACACACACACTGGGTTGAGGACTGGGCTGCAGAAACGGAAGCACCTTGAAAGCACTGCACATTAAACAGAGAGGCTGTTTATTGCATACAGAAAAACAAGGAGGTGGGGTCTATAGGCTATAGGTGGATCAAGGACACAGGCTCAGCTAATCTCAGGAGGAGCCACCTCTGAGAGGAGCAGTCTTCAGGCTGCAAATTTTGTGGGGAGAACGGAGGACATTTTCAACATACCTCATCACCACCTACACAAGGACCAGATGAGAAAGCTTTGCTGTTTCCCTATGGGTCTCAGACTAGGGTCCTTGACATGGCTGTCCCCGAGTCAACAGCACACGTTCACACAGGACACTCAGGGCTTCCTCTGCTTCCCACAGCTAGCCACAAGTGATTATTGAGAATTGTTAAGACTTATGTATTGTGCGTGTATGAGCATTTTGTTTGCATGTATGTGTACCATATGTGTGCCTAGAGCCCACCAACACCAGACAAGCATTTTGGATCCTCTGGACCTGGAGTTACAGATGGATGTGAGCCCCCTTCTGGTGAGCCACCAGCTGGGTGGAGGAAACTGAACCTGGGTCCTCTGCAAGAGCAACAAGGGCTGTTAACCATTGAGGCATCTCTCTAATCCCTGGTTACTGAAATATGACAAATTCAAATGAAATAAAATTTAAGATTCAGTTCTTCAGTCCGACTACGCTACATTTCAAGTGTTCAGTAGTCCCTGTGGTCAGTGGTAACATACTGGACGGGACAAATAGAAACGCTTTCCACCATCCGAGGAACTTCTGCTGGAGCCTGAAGGGATGACACAGGCCTGGAATTTGAGTACTTGGGAGGTGGAGGCAGGAGGATATGGAGTTTAAGATCATCTTCAGTTACATAGTGAATTTAAGGCTAACTTGAGCTCTAACAATATGGGATCCAGCCCTCCCCTTGCCCCCCAAGAAAAACCAAAGAATAAATTCTGATGGACACTGGTAGTCTCGCGGGTGAAGCAGGACGTCCAAGGGACTACTTATTCACGGGGAAGGATACAGTTGGCAGAACCAACAGTAACTTCCCTGTCTTGTGGTAAAAGCAGAGGACACTGAGGAGGTTGGGAAGGCTTCATGGTAAAAAAGGCGTTTGGAGCCTGGTGGGGGTGGGGATGGGGGGTGGCGCTGGCCATTAGTCCCAGCACTTGGGAGGCAGAGGCAGGTGGGTCTCTGACTTCGAGGTCAGACCGGTCAGTCTACAGAGTTTCAGGATAGCAAGAGATACACAGAAAAATCATGCTTCAAAATAAAAGATATATGTATATAACAAAATAAATAAATAATAAATAAATAAATAAATAAATAAATAAATAAATAACGTTTGATGGAGAAGTGGGGTGGGGGAGAAGGAAGGAGAATGGCAGTTCCAGAGAAAACAGCCCATGAAAAGCACACAAGGGCAGCCAGGAGGTGGCGCTAGCACACACCTGTAGTCCCAGCACTCGGGAGGCAGAGACAGGCAGAGCTGCCTGGTCTACAAATGGAGCTCCAGGGCAGCTAGGTGACCAGAGTAAGAGGACAGAGCAAAGAAGGACAGCAAAGGTTGGATAAGTGTCGTTGTATAAAAAGTGACTGAACCAGCTGTGGTTATGCACACCTTTAGTCTCAGTGCTCAGCAATCAAGTACTGGGGAGGCAGAGGTAGGAGGATCTTTTGGAGTTCAAGGCCTGCCTGGTTCACATAGGGCATTCTGGGCTAACCAGGACTACATAGTGAGATCCCTGCTCCAAAAAAAGGCGAAGGTCGGGGGAGGGGTTGAAGTGGAGTTTTAAAGATTATTGATTGATTGATTGATTGATTTTATATGAGTACATTGTAGCTGTCTTCAGACACACCAGAAGAGGGCATCAGATCTCATTACAGATGGTTGTGAACCACCATGTGGTTGCTGGGAATTGAACTCAGGACCTCTGGAAGAGGAGTCAGTGCTCTTAACCACTGAGCCATCTCTCAAGCCCATTTTAGTTTTTTAAATATTAGTTTTATTCACATGTATGTGTGTGTGAATGCATGCTACTTCTGTGCATGCCCAGAAAAGCCAGATGAGAATGTCAGATCCCCAGGTGCCTGAGTTACCAGAAATCTTTAAGACCATTTGGAAATATTTTTTCATTTTCTGTAAAATTAAAATATTTATTTATTTATTTACTTGTTTATTTGCTTGTTTACCTATGGGTGACAGAGAGGTGCCTCAGAGGCTAAGAAAACTCGCTCTTGCCGCAGAAGACCTGTGTTTGGTTCTAAGTGCTCACGTAGTGGCTCATAACTGTCTGTAACTCCAATTCCAGGGGATCTGATTCTTTCCTCTGGTCTGCAAGGGAACCGCAAAACACTATACACATAAAATAAAAATAATTATTTTAAAAATAAAGAATCCTTTTTATTTTATGCATGTGTATGTACTATAACGTAAGTGCAGTGCCAACAGAGGCCAGAAGGGGGCGTGAGATCCTTGGAGCTTGAAAGAAACTCAATTTACAGAGCTGGGAACCAATTCTGGGTCCTCTAGAAAGACAATATATACACTTTACCACGGAGGCACCTCTCCAGGCACACACTCCGTAGTCTTTATTATTATTATTATTATTATTATTATTATTATTTTTAATGTATTTATGTGTTTGTTTATTTTGAGACAGAGTTCTTTGACCCAGGCCTGCCACCGTCCCCCAGTTGATGCAGTTCTGGAATAGACAAGCATTCTACAGACATCCCAAGCACTGAGGAAGTGTTTTTTAACCAAAAACTAGTCAGGAACAGTTGAGGGCGACAAGACTGGGAAAGGTGAGTTTGTTTTTATGGATAGGTGGTGAGGTACTAGAGACACAGCGGCACCACCATGTGGACAAGGAGGAAAGGGGAGAAAATGACTGACAGAAACAGACGCCTCCATTCCAGATTTTCCAGCTCTGACAACACTGCTGAGGGAGTCTGGACAGGAGGTGGAGTCAGAAACACCAGAGGGCTGAGCGCTGGGTGGCCTAGCCAGAGGGGGAGGGCGCTGCGGTGCACTAGTCAGTAACCCTTCAGAGGCCAGGAACTGGGGTGGGTGAGAAAGGCTAGGGCCTGAAGTCAACAGCCAGGAGAATCCTGGAGTAGTGCCTGTGCTTGTAAACCCCTCCCCCAGACAAACAGCAGGACCCCTGGGGATTTCCGGCCACCCAGCCCCGTCCCAGTGTGGGACCTGTCTCAAAAATTAAGACAGACAGACTCAAGGAAGGACTCCCAAGGCTGACCTCTGATGTCTACACGCATGCCAGCACGCAGGCACGCACGCCTGACGCTGCACACACATGTACACTCACAATCACACGCCCCAAATAAGAGAAAGCCAAGCCTGGAAGCCTGTGCCTTTAATCCCAGCACTCAGGAGGCAGAGGCAAGTGGATCTCTGAGAGTTTGAGGCCAGCCAGGATAACATTGAGTCCCTTGTCTCAAATAAGCAAATAAATAAAAGGAGAAAGATGGTCATGACAAATGGACATGTGATCCCAGTATAGCTGGTCCACCAGAGGAAAGAGGGAGTCTGAGAAAAAGGAGCCTCACCAGGAATGGTGCCACTGGATTTGGAGACTGGATTAGAAAAGTCTTAGGCCTGTCGATAGTATTCATTCCTGAAGGTGAAAAGGTCGTGCTGAAGCAAGACAAAGTTCTTAGGAAATAAATGCCCACTGCAGTATTTGCCGGTCAAGGGTCAGGGTCATGTGCTCAAGGCCCTGCTGGTGATTAAGTATCCAAGGCCGGCCTCTAGTGAGTGCTAAACACAGGCCCTCGGGCTCTCCTCCTCAAAAACATTCTAATGTATTTAATGCACATATAAAAGAGAACAAATAGGGCAAAATTTTAACAAAATCTTTTTTAAAAACTCCATAAACTTCCATATCCTAATAAAAGACTCATAAAAAGATTGAGCAAAAGGCAAGAACTTGCCACTCTTTAAGTTCACATCTTAATACTACATAAAAAAAAAAAAAAAAAAAAGCCGGTATTAGTGGTGTCTGTCTGTAATCCCAGAGCTGGAGAGGCGACAGGGGAATCTCAGGCTTACTGGCTAGCTGGTCCAGCCTATCCGTAAGCTCCAGATTCAGTGAGAGACCCTGTCTCCAAAAATTAAAGGAAGGGCCAGAGAGAAGGGAAGACTTATGAAGTAAAAGTGCCTGCTGCCAAGCCTGCCAACTTGAATTCAATCCCTGGGACCCACATGGTGGAAAGAGAGAACACTCATGCACACGTGAGCATGCACACACACAGGCACACACACTATTATGTTTTGACAGACACAAAAATTATCCAAGTAGCATAGGTCTGGGATCCCAGCTAGACTATAGGCTGAGCAGAACGGCTGCAAGTCTCTGGTTTACCCGGGCTATGGAGTAAATTCAAGCAACTTGTGAGACCTATCTCAAAAGTAAAAATACAGCTAGCCTGCCAGGTGATGCAGGCCTGTGGTCTCAGCGCTCAAGAAGCAGAGGCAGGCAGATATCTTGTGAACTTAAGCCAGCCTGGTCTACAATGTGAGTTCCAGGGCAGCCAGGCTAAAGAGACTGTATACAGATATGTACTCAGCGGTACTGCACTTACTAGCATGCATGAAGTCCTGAGTCCAATCCACTCTAGCCCCAAATTCTGCAAGCAGACAAAGCAAAACAGCTATCCAAACCAGGAATCTTCGAAAGTTAGAGGATGTTATTGTTTATTTTGCCTCCAGAACTAGCCTAGAATCAGCAGTGTCCCAGGAGCACGCGGTAGAATGAGGGGCACAGGTGGCCGGAAAGGCAGGGTCCTGCCGCTTCAGAGCATTCCTTCCTAAGGCTGCCGACATTTTCTGGTCTGACAGCTGGAGTGGCCAGGGACCCAGGCCAGGAGTGACTCACCGACAGGGTCCCCAAGCTGTGGAGGAGGCCTGCTCGGCTGTGAGGGCCCCGGACGGCAGGTGGCGCTGTTGAGTCAGCACTAGCAGAACCTGACTGAGCACCATGGGAACCTGGAGCGGGTCAGCCCTTGGATTTTCTTCCAGAACCCAGGGCCCAGGAGCTGTGTGTAGCCTCGCTCATCCTTCCCGGAGCTGGCCTCCAGCTCTCTGGCTGTCAGCTTTCCTATAACTTCCCTCCCTACAGTGGATGCCCCAAGGCCACAAACCCCCACACAAGATGCCAAGTGGAGGACAGGAGGAGGCATGGGCAGGCTTCATTCAATTCCTGGCCCTAGAGTCTAAGTAACAAATTAATCTTCCCCTTCCCTCCGCCCTATCCTCCCTCCTCCCTCCTCCCTTTCCTCCTCCTGGGCAGCTCTATCTAGTCGTTCAAAACAAACATGTTTTCAGCCCGTCCCACGCTTGCCCTGCTGGGACCTATTCAGAAATGCTAAGTCCTGGACTCCAGTTCCTTCTGTGGGATCCAGGGGGCAGGGTAAACATGGGAAAGGGCTGACAGGCAGGTCTAGGTGCTGGGGTGGAGGAGGGGCAGGCAATAACCTCAGTTTTCCTGCAGTCTCCGCAGCAGGGACTGTTCATTTCAGCTCTCTGCTGGCCTCCGCACGTCAAAGTGAAAGGGACTGAGTCCAGGAAGGACTCGCTGATCAGCGCCTTCCACACCTTTCCTGAGTTCCCTTCTGGAGATTTACCCGATGCACCGATGCACCCAAGGCCGACAGATATGACTGGGACCACCAAAGGTGTCAATACCATATGGTGACTTGTCCAAAGGTCCAGTTCCACCTATGCTTTTCAGTGACTTTTCCCAACATGGTGGGACTCCTCATTCTTCTTTGGGATCAGCAGTATACCTAGGAGAAAATTCCCTTACTGAATTTGTCTCACCAGATCCATCAGTGTTCCTCTTCCTTGGGCCTCACTTCTTCCAGACTGGGGAACAGGAAGTCCAGGGCCCTTGCAATAGGCTCACAGTGTGTTAATAATAATAATAATTATTATTATTATTATTATTATTGTTTGCTTTTTTCAAGATAGGTTTTCTCTATGTAGCCCTGGCTGTCCTGGAACTTACTCTATAGACTAAGCTGGTCTCGAACTCAGATGGATACCTGCCTCTGCCTCTGAGTGTTGTGACTAAAGGTATGTACCACCACTGGCTGGATCTTAAAGAAATTCTTTAGGTGGCAGAATTTGTCATTGGCATTTAAGAAGCTTCTGGGCAGAGGAGGAAAGAGGAGAGGAAAGGAAAACTGGGGGGGGGGGGGAGATAAAGAGGAGGGGAAGATTATTTCATCTTCATTAAAGTCAATTTCTCATGCGTGTAAAACAGCATAAATATACTGGGACAGTACGTGGGAGCAGTGGTGGCGCATGTCTTTAATCCCAGCACCAAGGAGGCAGAGACAGGCAGATCTTTGTGAGTTCGAGGCCAGCCTGGTCCACATAGTGAATTCCAGGCCAGGCAAGAGCTAACAAGTGAGCCCCTGACAAAACAAGCATGGAAACCCCAGTAACCCCGCCCTAATGGAGCTAAGGTGAGAGCAAAATAAAAGCTGGGTTTCTAGCACTTAGCCAGGACATTTAACCTGGTTTTGGGGGTGTTTATGTTTGTTTTGGTTGGTTTTCTTGAGACAAGGTCTCATGCAGCCTAGGCTGTCTCCAAACCAGTATGGAGCTGAGGCTAGCCTTCTCTTCTTGACCCTCCTGCCTCCGCTCTAAGAAGGGCTGGGATAACAAGTGTATACCATGATGCCTGGCTTCCCAACAAATTTAACTTTAGAAAGGAAAGGAAAGGAAAGGAAAGGAAAGCAGTTAACCAGTCCAGGAGTAGCAGCCTGTTGATCTCAACACTCACCGGCTCAGGCAAGACAGAGGGTTCAAAGCCAGCCTGGACTACATAGGAAAATGAAGTATTACTGATTTTTATTTGGGTTTGCTGTTACTTGTTTTGAGACAGGATCTCGCTCTAGCCCTGGCTGACCTGGAACTGCCGTGTAGACCAGGCTGGCCTCAAACTCAAAGAGATCTGCCTGCCTCAGCTTCCCAAGTGCTGGAATAAAAAATGTGCAAAACCACGCCTGGATTTATTGTTTTATTTATCATTACTGTGTGTATGTACATGGTACACACGTGAATGTGCATGAATGACGCCATGCCCAGGGCGAAGCCAGGGGACATTGCAGAGTCACTTCTCTTTTCCCACTTTGTCAGACCAGAAAGCAGGAAGGGCCAGCACTTTATCCCGTGAGTCATCTCACCAGCCCCGTAGCTATGGTTTACAGGTGAAATGTCGGCACAGGCTCCTGTAGAAGGCTTGGTCCCTCTTGGTGGACGGTTTTGGAATCAGAAGCAGCTTTAGGAGGTGAATTCTACAGCTAAGGCAAGTCTGTTGCTAGGTGTATATTTTGAAGATTAAACCTGGACCCTGTTTCTGTTTTGATTTCTGCTTCCTGCCTACCATGAGGTAAACAGCCTCCTCCTAGGATGTTCTGCTTCCCACAGGCCCAGAATCAACAGAGCCAAGAATGATGGACCTCATAAGGTCTCTGAAACCGTGAGCCAAAATAAATAATTTCTGCCCTTGAAGTTGTTTTTCTTGTGTATTTAGCACAGTGCCAAAATTATGAACACAGGAGGAAACAATGACAACTAGAAGGTAACTAAAAATGTCTAGAGCTGGAGTAGAGTGCTTGCCTCACATGCATAAAGCCCTGGGTTTGATCCCACCATTGCATATACTGGGCATGGTAGCACATGGTACCATGCTGGGGTAGACTGCATGCCTGGAATCCTAGCATGTGGAACAAGGAAGAAGGAAGATCAAAACTTTAAAGTCTTCCTTAGCTACATAGCAAGTTCCAGGCCAGCCTGAGATACAAAAGGTTCTCATTCATTAATTATATGTTGACCGGGCATGGTAGGTAGTCCAGGCCTTTAGTCCTGACACTCAAGAAGCAGAGGCAAGAGAGTCTCTGAGTTACAAGCAAGTCGAGGATAATGGCCACTACCATAGTTAGCCTCTCAAAAGTAGAGGAGGGGACCTGGAGAGATGACTCGGCAGTTAGGAGCACCTAACTGCTCTTCCAGAGAACCTGAACCACATCTGCCATGAACTGCCTTTAAGTCCAAGGGATCTAACACCCTCTGGCCTCTGAGGGTTCCTGTATGAACACGGTACACAGACTCATGAAGGCACATATAAATAAATAAATAAATAAATAAATAAATAAATAAATAAAATAAATGTGTGTGTGTGTGTGTGTGTGTGTGTGTGTGTGTGTGTGTGTGTTTTAAAGGAAGGAAGAAAGGAAGAAAAGAAAAGACAGCATTAATTTTGAATAGGTTAAGAAGCAGAGTTCTACTCAGCTAGTGAGCATGGGGCTCCGGGGCAGTTTCTGTTAGAGTTGAATATATGTCTGCAGAGACAAGATGACCCAAAATTCAACTGCTAGATATAATCCCAAGAGGGAAGTAGTCATGAGAACCAGAAGAGGAATTTTCACAGCTGCACATCGTAACAACCCCAACCAGCAAGAATGCACATATCCAGCTCCTGCCTTAACATTTTTGTTTGTTTGCTTTTGAGACAGTGTCTTTCAATGTAGCCTTACTGGTCTGGAATTCACTATGTAGACCAGGCAGGCTAAGAACTCAAGACATGTACCTGCCTTTGCTTCCCGAGTGTTAGGGTTAAAGATGTGTGCTACCTACCTCTCCAGACTGCAGGCCCATATTATTTTTAACATACTTAATGTATTCATTGTGTGTGTGTGTGTGTGTGTGTGTGTGTGTGTGTGCGCGCGCTCGTGTAGCACATGTATGGAGGGTCAGAGGACAACCTGTGGGATTTGGTTCTCTTCTTCAACCATGTGGGTCTTAGGATTTGAACTCAGGTCACCAGACTTGGCAAGCGTTTACCTCCTGGGCCATTTCTCATGCTCAGGCAAATGTGCTTTAGTATATGCATACAGTAGAGTTCTATATAGCAATGAAAATGAATACACCATAGCTATTCATAACAAGGAAAAATGTCATAAACAACAGTGAAGGAAAGAAAGCCATAAGAGATGGAAATACCTTGTTTACTTTCTCTTTTTTTCTTTTTCTTTTTTTTTTAGGGGCAGCGTCTGAGGGAGCTGGGTGAGGAGAGACCAGGAAGCCCTCCTGAACGACTGACATCCCTACTGGCCCCAACACACACACACACACACACACACACACACACACACACCTTGTTTACTTTCATAGAAAGTTCAAAACAGCCAACTAATCTATGTCAGGGGTCAGAATCCAGGTTATCTCTGGGACCCAGAGATGAAGGGCATGCTTGGAATGTTCTGGATGCTGACACTATTTTTTTCCTTAGGTAGGGTGACACAGTGTATAGACTTAGAAGGGTCATCAAGTTCTACAGGTGATTTATGAGTTATTTATACTTAAATTTATTTCTTTCTCCTGTGCCTGGAAAGCATGAGGACCTGAACTCAATCCCCAACACTCACAAAAAAAAAAAAAAAAGCCTTGTGTGCCAGGTGGTGTGGTGATCTCCTTATCCCAGCATTCAGGAGGCAGAGGCAGGTAAGTCTCCGAGTTCAAGGCCACCCTAGTCTACAGAGTGAGTTCCAGGACAGCCAGGGTTACACAGAGAAACCTTGACTGGAAAAACAACAACAACAATCAAATAAACACCCCAAAACAAACAATAATAAATAAATACCCCAAAACAAACAACAATAAACAAACACCCCAAAACAAACAACAATAAACAAACACCCCAAACAAACAACAACAACAACAACAAAAGTCTTGTGCAATGGCCTGTCCCTATAATCCCAGAAGTCAAGAGGTAGGAGACAGAAAGATGCCTAAGATTTCTTATCCATCTGAATCGGTGACATCAGGTTCCATGAGAGACACTGTCTCTCACAGTGACAGTGGAGAGATGTGTTCCCCTGGTACACAAGCATCAGGACATGAGTTCAAATCCACAGACATCACAGTAACAAGCTGGCTGTGGTCACATGCACCTGGAACCCTAGGCCTTGGGGAAGATGGAGTCAGGAGGATCCCTGATGCTTGCCACCGGCCAACCTCCAGGTTTAGTGAGAGAGCCTGTCTCTACGGAATTCGGCAGAGTGATGGAGCAGGACATTCAGGGCCCTCCTCTGGTTCCCATGTATACAACACTCGCATACAAATGCACACACACGTACACACACTCAAAATTAAAATAGAATTAAAATTAAAAATAAATAAAGCTGGCCATGGTGGCATATACCTAATCCCAGTACTTGGGAGACAGAGGCAGGAGGATATCTCTGAGTTTGAAGCCAGCTTGGTCTATACAATGAGTTCCAGGACAACAGCCAGAACTGACACAGATGGGCTTTATCTGAAGAAGAAAAAAAAAAAACTAGATTATCTGGATGGATAGACAGACAGACAGACAGACAATGTCAAAAAATAAGGTAGAGGGCTGGAAAGATGACTCAGTAGCAAGAACATAGATTGCTCTTCCAGAGGACCTGGGTTGGGCTCCCGGAACCCACAAGGTGACTAACGAATGTCTGCAAGGAGCTCTGATGCCCTCTTTGTCTTTCTCAGGCACCAGGCACATACATGACATACAGACATATATGTAGGCAAATTACCCACACATACATATAAAATTAAAATACTTTAAAAATTCAAATTGTAAAAGTAACAAGGTAGAGAGCAGCTGAGGAACACAGCTAATATTACCCTCTGACCATCATGTACACCCACCCAAACACCCACACACACCCACACACCCACACTCACCCACACATCCCACACACACCCACACATCCCACACACAGAGCTTATATTATAGGGAGATATAAAGGCCCTAGCTTTAATCCCCAATGTGAAACAGGTTTGTTTACACAACAGACAGAGCCAGGTCTGGTGGCACTTGCCTGTAATTCCAGCACTAGGGCAATGGAGACAAAAAGATCAGGAAGCCAAGGCTGCCTCAGCCATAATTGAGAGAGAAGTTTAGGTTACCTGAGATGTTATTTCAAAAAACAGCACTCAAGAGACAGAGGCAGGCAGACCTGTGGCCTTGAGGCCAGCCTCGTCTACATAGGGAGTTCCAGGATAGCCAAGGCTACATAGAGAGACCCCATCTTAAAAAAAATGAGAGTGAGAGAGAGGCGGGAGGGGTCAGGCAGATGGACACAGTGGCTCAGGACTGGAATTCAAGTTAAGGAAGGCTAAAGGAAGAAGACACTGAAATGTTGAGACCAGTTTAGGCTATAAAGATAGGGATCCTGTGTGCATGTGTGTGTATGTGTGCCTGTGTGTGTGTGTGTGTGTGTGTGCCTGTGTGTGTGTGCATCTGTGTGTCTCTGTGTATGTCTGTGTGTGTTGTATATGTATACATGTGAATGCATATAAGACCAGAGATTGACATCGGGTGTCAATTGCTCTTCACCTTGGGTTTTGAGATATGGTCTCTCACTGAACCTGGAGCTCGAGAATTTGGCTAGACTGGCTGGCTAACATGCCCTTGGGATCCTCCTGTCTCTGCTTCTCCAGCCCAGCCATTACAAGCATATGCTGCCAAACCCGTCCCTTTGCAAAGGTGCTGGGGATCCAAACTCAGGACTCTGTGATTGAATAACAAGCATTCTACCTACTGACCCATTTCTTCATCCCCCAGAAACGAATCTGAAGAAGATATGGTGACACACTTATCATCCCAGTACTGAGGAGGCTGAGTCAGGATCGCTTCCAATTCCCTGTCCCCAAACAGAGGCTGGGGAAATAGCTCAGTGAGTCAAGTCCTTACCGTACAAGCATCAGGTCTCACGTTTGATCGCCAGCACCTACCCTAGCAGAGCGTGGTGGCACATTTAAAATTTCAGTTCTGGGAAGACAGAAACAGGAGAGGCTTTGGGTTTGCTGACCAGCCAGCCTAGCCTAACTAGAGAGTTCCAGACCAAAGTGAGAGACCCTGCCTCAAAAAAACCAAGCCAAAACAAACAAAAACAAAATGAAGACAAGAGAGATGGTTCAGCAGTTAAGAGTGTACCATTTTTGCAGAGGATCAGGGTTTGGTTTCTGGCACCTACACTGGGCAGCTCTTAACTGCCTGTAACTACCTGCAGGTGATCTAATGCCTCTTGCTTTTACAGGCACCTGTACCTACATGCATACCAGATAAATAAATAAAATCTTAAAACCAAGAAAAAAAAAGGTGGGAAAAAGAAAAAGGTAAGTAAAAGGTCTTGAATGACACTTGTGGTTGACCTTTTAGTCCCTAATACACATACACCACACACACGTGCACATGCACACATATACACATACACACATGCACATGAACACATACAGGTACAGACACATTCACACACACATACACACACATGCACACACACATACATTCATACACACACATAAACACACATGCACAAACACATACACACACACACACACACACACACACACATTTCAAAGTAAAGCAAGCAAACTATTTGGAATTTTCTTGAGCATTATTTCAGCACCTTCTTTCCTATTACAATAAAACCCACTCTGCATTTGGAATTTTGTGTGCACCTGGCACGTGCATGTGTGTGTTCGTGTTTGTGGAGGCCTGAGATTGACATCAGTGTCTCCTGAATTACACTCTACCTTCCATATTGATGCAGGTTCTCTCCCTGAACTTGGAGCTGGCTGTTTCAGCTAGCCTTGCTAACTAGCTCCCTGTTTCCTCTACCTTCTATATGCTAGGATTACAGGTAGCCCACCATACCCTCTAAGCTTTTTATGTGGATTCTGGGAATCCTGAGCTGCAATCTTCATACATACATGGGAAATATTTGGCCCACTAAGTCATCTCCCAAGACCCACACACAAATGCCCTCTTTTTGTTAGAAGCCTTGAGTTTGAGGTCTTCCTGCCTCAGTCTCCAAGTAGCTGAGACTACAGGCCTATAACACTTCTAGCTAATTTCCTTTTTAATTACAAAATATACTAATCAGTATTCATATTCCCAAATATGAAGTATCCAGAAAAGCAAAATGAACACAGTGGTAGGAACCATTTACAAGAAAGAAGGGCTGGCGAGATGGCTCAGTGGTTAAGAGTACTGACTGCTCTTACAGAAGTCCTGAGTTCAATTCCCAGAAACCACATGTTGACTCACAGCCATCTGTAATGGGATCTGATGCCCTCTTCTGGTATGTCTGAAGACAGCTACAGTGTGCTCATATAAACAAAAATAAATAAATAATACTTTTTCAAAAGAACAAGAAATCAAGCAGATGAAGCTAGAGTCTGTGTCTGTAACGCCAGCACCAACATGACGCTCATGAGTTCAGGGAGATCTGGGCTCACACAATGGGACCCTGTCTCAAAACACCATAACACACACCTTTAATATCAGCACTGGAGGGGTAGAGGCAGTTCCTCTGAATTCCAGGCCAGCTTGGTTTATATTGGGAGTTCCAAGCCAGTTTCAATTATACAGTGAGACAGTGTTTTAAAAAAAACTAAATCAACGGTAACAAAAAACTTACACACACACACACACACACACACACACACACACACATATATTATATATACATATACACATACACACACACACATATGTGTGTGTGTGTGCGAGGGCGCGTGCGTGTACAAATGCATGTGGAGGCCAGAGGTCAGTATACAATGTCATTCCCATGATGTTGGCTACCTGGTTTTTTAAAGCAGGGTCTCTTACTGTCCTGGAACTCCCCTAGAAGGTTAGACTGGCTGACAAGAGAGCCCCGAAGATCCACCTATTTCTACCTCCCCAGCGCTAGGGTTACAAGCACAAATCAACATGCCTGCATTTACTCTGTATATTTTATTAGTAGTAGTATATGTTGTATGTATGTGTACATGCGCACACAAAGGACAACTTTTCAGTGTAGACACTTTGTTTCCCAAGCTGTCTTCCTAGACTCCACTCTCCGGCTGTTCTTTCTGAGGCCCTGCCTTGTATATCTCAGGTTGGCCTGGTACACTCTATGTAGGTGAGGATGGCCTTAAACTCCTGATCCTCTATGGCCTCCTGAGTGTTGGGTTTGTTTATAGGTACATGTCACCAAGCCAGGTTGTAACTGGATTCTTTGGTCTCTTTATGGGAACAAAATGGAGGCTCTCTGAGGCCCAAGCTGATGAAAAGGGATGTATCGTAGGTTTGCATGCTGCAAGAGACGCAGCAAGCAAGCTTCAGCGCGCTGTCTTCGTAAGCAGACTTACCACTAGTTATATGTACATTTTGTCTGCTACTAGGCCCCAGGAGAGATGCAGCCTCTGAAATAAGCACCACCCAAAGCCCAACGAGCGTGCCCAGCTCTGAGAGGGGCTTTGAGGAATACATACCATAGCTGCCTGAGCTGCAGTTGGAGAGGCAGCTGCCGGCTAGGCATACTGAAGGTTTCATAGGCTTTGAGGGTGATCAAGGAAGAAGAGAAGCAGGTCTTCCTTCTCTGGCAACTGATGACCTGCTGAATCTCAATCAGGGGGAGTAGGTGGAGGGTTGTGAAGAGTACCACGGCCAGAGCAAGCCGTGGAAGGCCTACCAGAGCACAGCCATCTTCAAAGATGTCAGCCTCGCTAACAGGTGTGAAGTGGGGTCTGCATGGGGTAACCCCAGGAAGGCAGAAGTGTGACTGTACTGAACAGTGACATAATCACATGAGCGTCCAGGGCACCCAGGCAGGGCTTCTGTGTCCTCTGATCACCAGCAGCCTCCCTACCTGGCAGGCTGAGACCAGTGAAACAGTTCCTCCTTCGCCCATTTATGGGTCTAATATTCAAAATAAGTCTATTTGTAGCCATGTACCATGGTACATGCCTGTCACCCCAGTACTTGCAAGGTGGAGGTAGAAGGATCAGGAGTTCAATATAAAAAGAAAATCCATTTTTCCTTTCCTTTTTAAAAAAATTATTTAATGCCCATGCCATAAGTTTGGCTCATTCCCTGACTAGCTCGTAACGAATTTAACCCATTCAAACTCCCTCAGCAACCCCACTCCCACTGATAGGTTACAAGATCCCTTAATTCTGAGCCTGGCTGATCTGACTAATTCTTACTCACTGGGCCCCACCTCCCAACACTGCCACACTGTGGACTGAGTGTCCAGGTCATACTTGGGCCTGGCAGATGTCTCAGAAAGATGGAGTAGGAGGATCAAGAGTAACAGGCCAGGGCTCCAGAGATGGTTCAGTGGGTACAAGTGCATATTATTCCTGTACAGGGCCTGAGGGCTTAGCACCACACAAAGCCCTGGGGTACAATCCAAGTACCCAACCAGAGGCAGACATGACGGTCTGCTGGAGCCATGAACAGGCCTGACTTGCCGTCGCAAAGCAGAGGGACAAGAAGACACATCAGGTGTGGGTCACTGTACTGAGCTGTCCAGTAAGAGCTAGCCACTGAGCAACACTGCCTTGCCTGCTGGGATCTCTTAGTAGCCACTTGGCCTTGGGCTAGTCATGCTTCAACTTCTTCCTCTTCTTTCAGTTGTGCAGCCCAGGCTGGCCTTGAACTCACCACATAGCCGATGACTAAAGGTGAATTTGATTTCTTTACCCTCCTGTGTCTACCTCCAACGTGCTGAGATTATAGGCAGAGCCACTATGGTGGCTTCAACCTCTTCCCTTACAGATCATCTCTGGTGATCAAATGGTAAGCAGGGCATACAACCTGTACTGGCTGGCATCTAGCAAGGGCTCACTACTGTTACTTGTTGCTTGTGTTACAAGTTATTCTTCATGGGTTCCTATGCAAACTCATCCAGTCTCCCCATCTGCAAAGTGGGGACCTGCTAATCAGGCTCAAAGACACACAGATGAATAAAAACATCGAGAACTCTTCAGAATGCTTCATAAATAAAGGATGGTTAAAAGGTGGTTACAAGTGGGGCTGGAAAGATGGCTCAGTGGTTAAGAGCACTGGCTTCTCTTTCAGAGGACCTACGTTTGATTCTCAGCACTCAGATGGTGGCTCACAACCATCTGTAACTCTGGTTCCAAAGGGATCTGATTCCCTCTTTTGGCCTCCACAGACACCAGACATAAGCATGGTGCACAGACAAACATACAGGCAAAATATCCACATACACATAAAATAAAAATTTTAAATGATAAAAAAGGCCAAAAAAGGTTAAAAAAAAAAAAAGACTTTTAAAATAGCTAGAAACATAACTTCGTAAAGCACTTGCTACAAAAACATCAGGCCATGAGTTCAGATCCCCAACACTTATTCTAAAAGCCTAACAGTGGCTGGAACCTGTAACCCGGAATGGGCTGCCAGAGAGACATGAAGATCTCTGAAACTCTCAGGCTGGCCAACCTAGAGAGGTCCAAGTTCAGTGTGAGACCCTACCTCAAAAACATAAGGTAGTTTACGTTGTTTGGGTTTTGTTTGTTGTTTTTTATTTTTTGTTGTTAGTTTTTTGCTTGTTTGCTGTGATAGACCATGACCAAAAGCAACTTGGGCAGGAAGGAGTTCATTCAGTCACTGAGGTGTTATGGGCAGGAGCAGAGGCAGAGGCAGGAACCATGGAGGATGCTGCTTACTGGCTTGCTCCTCTCAGCTTATTCAGCTTGGCTCTTGCTCTTCTTTTTCCTCTTCCTCCTGGGTTTCTTTAAGATGGGGTCTCTTTAAGTCATCCTGAATGTCCTGGAACTTGCTCTGTAGACTAGGCTGGCCTTGAACTCAGAGATCCCCCTGTCTTTGTCTCCCAAGTGTTGAGATTAAAAGTGTGTACCACCACACCTGGTCAAGGGTTGAACCACCTAAGGTGGGCTGGGTCCTCTCATATCAATCATAATAAATAAATAAATAAATAAATAAATAAAATTAAAAAAAAAAAGTAAAGGTGTCTACACATACATACATACCCACAGGAATGTGATGGAGGCAATTCCCTAACTGAGGTTCTGTCTTCCCAGATGACTCAAATAGATGTACAGCTAACCAGGACAGCAACTGAAGACACCCCCATTGACTTCTGGCCTCCACATGCATATAAGTGAACATGCATCACTGCAACACATACACCAGAGAGACAGAGAGAGAGAGAGAGACTATGTCTTGGCTAGCTTTATGTCAACACAAGCTAAAGTCATCTGAGCAGAGGGAACTTTGAAAAAAAAATCCCAGCATAAGATCTGGCAGTGGCTCGAAAAAACCAACAACAACAAAAAAAAGCTCTGGCAGTGGGCAGCAAGCCTGAAGGGCATTTTCTTAATTAATGATTGATGGGGGGAGGGTGCTGCCTGTGGTGAGTCTATTGTGGGTGGTGCTGCCAGCCCTGGGCTTGTAGTCCTGGGTTCCATAAGAAAGCAGGCTGAGCAAGCCTGTAAGCAGCGCCTTCTCCATGGCCTCTGCGTCAGCTCCCGCTCCAGGTCCTGCTCTTTTGAGTTCCTGTCCTGACTCCCTTTGATGATGAACTGTGTTATGGAGAAGTAAGCAAAGCCAATACTTTCCTCACCGGAGTTGCTTCTGATGTCTCCTCATAGCAATAGAGACTAGGACAGGAAGGGAGGCAAGGGAGAAAAGAGAACCAGGGGCAGAGATCCAGATGGGAATGGTCTATGCCTATCCCTTGGTAGGAGAGGAGAAACAGAAGTTCAAGGCCATCCTCAGCTACACAGAGAGTTCAAAGCCAGCCTGGGCTACACCAGACCTATCAAAAACAAATAAAGATCATCTAGCACTCTGAACTCCATGAGGGTGTGACTCTGTCCACATTGCTCCCTCTAACAGCCCCACGTCTGGCATAACATGGCTACCACTGTTCCAGATTAAGGCCTTACCCTCCCATCAGTGCCTCAGAATGTAACCTCATTTGGAAATCAGGTCTTTGCTGGGGTAATCAAGTTAAAATAAGGCTATTAGGGAGGGCTCTAATGAAATAGGACTGGTGTCCTTGTAAAAAGAGAGGATTTGGACACAGAGACAGATGCACATAGAGGGAAGAGGCCCTGTGAAGACAGGAAACAGGGGGCCTGGGGCTGTCAGTCAGCCGGAAAGTAGGAGTGCTTGCTTAGCATGCCTGAAGCCTTGGGTTTCATTCTTAACAGTATGTGTGTGTGTGTGTGTGTGTGTGTGTGTGTGTGTGTCTGTGTGTGTCTGTGTGTGTGTGTGTGTGTGTGTCTGTGTGTGTGGGGGAAGCAGAACATCTACAATTTAAGAAAGACCGAAAGTTGCCAACAAACTAACAGAAGCTAAAGAGGAGACAAAGAAGGATCCTTTTTGTACAGATGTCCCAGGGAGCCCCTCAGACTTCCAGCTTTAGGACTCTGAAACCATCAGTTCTCTTCTGTTGTTCTAAGCCAGTTGTTGGTCCTTTGTTACAGCCACCTCGGGACGCAAACACACCCAGTATATTGCTCTTGGATAAATACAGGGTGGCTGCTCATATTCCTGGTGACACATGGCATCTTCTCACTGGCGGGCTTTGTGCCCTTTTGCTTCAGTGGTACATACAAGCAACAGAGGACAGATAAAGCAGTATTTGATGCTGTTTGGTACAATGCCCATTTGAGCCCTCAACCTCTGCACTTTAAGTGCCTGGAGAAGCCTACTTGGTCCTAAAGAGACACCCATGCCCTGGCCTGCAGGAAAGGAGGAGGAGAAATGTGGGAGGTGCTGTCAAAGGAAGCAAGGACAGCACTGACTCTGAAAGGTTCCAGTGGGCTCTGCGCAGCACGTAGCACTCGCTTCCTGGATGCCACTTGCATAAGGCCTAGGGGAATGCCCAGTCCAGAAACCCCTGAACACAAGAAGCAGAAGTCACTATCAGCTGGGCGTGGTGGCTCAGGGCTCAGGACGACTTTAATCCAAGCACTTAGGAGGCAGACACAGAGGCAGGGGGAATCTCTGATGTTTGAGGCCAGCAATTACACAGTGAAACCCTGTCTCGAAAACAAAACAAAACAAAAAAAAAAGTTTTTTTTTTTTTTTTTTTAAGGAATTCAGGATTTGCCTGTCTTTGGTTTTGTTTTATTTTGTATTATTTATTTAATGTATATGAGTACACCGTAGCTGTCTTCAGACACACCAGAAGAGGGCATCGGATCCTATTACAGATGGTTGTGAGCCACCATGTGGTTGCTGAGAATTGAATTCAGGACCTCTGGAAGAGCAGTCGGTGCTCTTAACTGCTGAGCCATCTCTCCAGCCCAACAAAAAAGTTTTAAATATATATATATGGAAGTTTATGAGAAATGTGAAATTTCAAGCAACATTGAAAAGACTTTTCTAACAGTATTAGGGTCCCAACCATATAAGCAGTTAGAAAAATAAAAATAGCTGGGCAGTGGTGGCGCACGCCTTTAATCCCAGCACTTAGGAGGCAGAGGCAGGCGGATTTCTGAGTTCAAGGCCAGCCTGGTCTACAGAGTGAGTTCCAGGACAGCCAGGGCTATACAGAGAAACCCTGCCTCGAAAAACAAACAAACAAACAAACAAACAAAAAAAAAAAAAAAAAGAAAAAAGAAAAGTATTTGTATAAAGCGAACTGGAAAGACAAGTAGCTTAGAGTCTTTTGTAAGAGGAGCCTGTGTGAGGCCCAGCTATAGATACAGTCTGTGTGAGTCAAGAAAGCTGGGCCAGGGACCCAGGGAAAGAGAGACCCTTTCTCAGAGGTGGAGAATTGAAGGACTGGACCCCTTGAGGGGACAATATCATCTCCTTGCTTGGGAGGACTCTGCTTCCTTGTCACCTGCCCTCAGGCATGTAGCTACAAATGGCAGTAGGGGTCTGAGGCCTTAGAATGATCCTCAGCGTGGGAGCTGGCCAGGCCAACCTTGGGACTACATTGACAACTTAAGGGAACCTGTCTGGTTCCTCCCAGGGAGGGAAAGGAGCCACAGAGGCCGGGAAAGGCACTGAGAAGGGAACCTTCAAAGAGAAGAAGCCATTTAAGATTGTACAGAAACTCCTTTCCTTCCTTCTGTGAAAGCCGGGGCTATGGCCGAAGCAGGCTGGAGTCTGTGTCCTCCCCGACATTAAAAACACTTTGGTAATCTCCCCCACCCCCACCCCCACCCCCAGCCTCCAGGGCTGGAAGGGAACGTAGACAGACTGACTCATCCTCCTTGCAGGAGGCTGGTGCCTTGAGGGCTGACCTGGGGTATCCCATCTTGGGTGGGGTCCAGAGATGGTCTCAGAAGCAAGTGGTCTCTGGAATGTCCATGACACAGGCAGCTGGGGACTTGGGAACCAACTGGGGACCAGCTGCTCAGCTTGTCCCCTACCAGGCAAGCTCGCTCGGTGCAGATCCACAAGGCTGACAAAGAACTCTGTGTGTGGGGGGTAAGGGGATGGGCTTTGGGATATGGAGAAAACAGAGGGAGGACAAAATATCTCCTGTGCTTCCCACCCAGACCTGCAGGAAGCCCTGGCCTTCTGGTTCAGCCAGCTCCTCCCAGCTCCCAGAGGCCAGGACTGTGGGCAAAGGGGAAACCTGGAAGAGATAAGGGATGAGGGAGTGAGAAGAACTCCCAAGAAACACTTCGGAATGGAGCTGTTTAGGATTACACAATGCCCAGAGAGTAGGAAAATGTATGGGCTCTTCCATTAAAACACTGCAGACCCAGCTGGCAATCAACTCAGCCCTTAGCTTGCTTTTTCTGTTTAAAGAAGGGGAACACTGCGGTCAAGTGCTCAAACTAGCCAGAAAAAGCTGCCCATAACCCAAGCTGCCCCTGTAGCAGGGAACGTGGCCTTGGGGAGCTTTCTCTCTCTGGGCAAAGGCTTCCTCATCTCAAGTGACTGACCCCAAACCTTACAGTATGAATCATACTGTCCCGAGGCCATATTCACTGCCTGGACTTGCAGTGGGGACCCAGGAGGATAAAAGATGGGGGATATGTTTTCCAAGTCAGGCGGCAGAGCCTTGCCTAAAGGGCCCAGGATCTCAGCCTGGCTTGAAACTCCTGCCTGTATCTCACAAATAAGGAAACACCTGCAAACAGACATGGAATCAGTCACGGATCTGAGGGCTCCTGGCTCAGTGCTCCTCCATCAAGGGCACCACAGGGAGACTATACTTTGGGTATGGGCATCCAGTATCTTGCCTAGGTGTACGAGGGAAGAGACGGTTGGCGTGTTCAGGGTGGTGTGGTTGTAGACATACCATCTGTAGATTTGAGACTCTATCTAGGCTCAGGAAACCCATGGCACGGAGAGCAGGTGTGTGGCTTTCAGGGCTGACTGAGGAAAGGTGGACTGGGATGAAGAGTAACCACTTAATAGCTTCAGGGCTTCATTGTGATGGTATCAGATAGTAGTGGGGTGCTGGGATACATACGTACATTATGAATGTACATTATAAATGGAAACTGTGTGTAGTGTTTAACCTTTCAAGCACATCTCATGTCTGTTGGTTTCTAATTGGCATGCATAGGCTGCTATGTGACTGAAGAAGTTCAAACCAGCTTTACAACCTTCAGGAAGAAGCCCTTGGGATCGGATATTTCCTATCTGCCAGGACGCTGGCGTTTAAGACGCTGGAGCTACAGTTTTAGGACAGCAACACTTCCCTTGATCGGCTTCCTTTTACTCCATCACTTTTACCCTTAATGTTTGATTTTATAAACATATTTATGATGTTCTTGATTTGTTGACTACACAAATCAATTTCATTAAATTCCAAAGATAACAAGTCTTAAGGTACATTTTATATCAAATTAAAAATACAAAAAAAGCCGGGCGGTGGTGGCGCATGCCTTTAATCCCAGCACTTGGGAGGCAGAGGCAGGCGGATTTCTGAGTTCGAGGCCAGCCTGGTCTCCAGAGTGAGTTCCAGGACAGCCCAGGCTATACAGAGAAACCCTGTCTCGAAAAAAAAAAAAAACCAAAAAAAAAAAAAAAAAAACAAAAAAAATGTGATTTCATAAATGCTACAAAAGTAAATAATGGAGAGATTTGGTGCAAAACAACAAAATGCAAAATATATATATAAATACACACATATATAGCTAAGAAAATTACCTGGAGTGTAATGCTTGTTTATTTTTTTGTGTATATCTTTGCAATCTATTTTATATATATTGACAAGAGACTGTGAAATATTTAGCCATGCAGAATATGTGACCAGACCAGAGCATGTGTTGGAAGATTTTGGTGAACAGTAACTACCCTGAAGTGATGGACTACAAGTTGTAATGTGTGTTATCTACACTTCAATCAATAATATTAGCGAGTCTCCAACTGTTAGCAACATAGTTCATTTCCCTTGTACATTCTGTATACATGATACGAAAATGCTGTACCTGGGCGGTCCTTTTTAAACTAAACATTATTTGCAAAACAGAGGGTATTATTTGTTTTTAAAGCTTTTGTAAATAAAGGCTTCAAAAATGTTTTCCTATAAAAAAAAAAAAAAAAAAAGGAAATGCCACTGAATTGCTCATTTAAAGGGTACATGTCATTTCATTATATATAAGTTTACCGTGTATATCTGCTCTGGGGGAGGGGGGCACACACAGGAATCAGAAGAGGTGCTCTGATCTATCTCTGGGTGCTGAAGTACAGAGAGCTATGACCCACTCAACATGGGTACTGGGGTCTGAATTCAGTCCTTCAGAAGAGTAGCAAGCCCTCTTTTTTTTTTTTTTTTTTTCAGAGCTGAGGACAGAACCCAGGGCCTTGCACTCTACCACTGAGCTAAATGCCCAACCTCAGCAGCAAGCCCTCTTAAGCACTGAGCCAGCCTCTCCAACCCTGTATCATTGCTTTCTGGGGCAAGGCTTTACATAGAGATGGATGTCCTTGACCTTCTAATCCTTTTACAAGTACCAGCCGATGTACCAGGTGTTATGTGCCCCTGAAATTCTAACCCAGGGTTTCATGCACACAAAGTAAACATCCTACTACCTGAGTTACGTCCCAAGCCTTCCCCTTGTATTTAAGAAAAGATAATGAACGGTTCCTAGGGAAAGGAGCGGGAATGGCAACTGCACTGGTGGAACTGAGGTCTGAGGATGCTACAGAAGCAAGTTCGAGGCTGGGGGTAGATTTCCCCATGGCAGGGAAGGACGTTGAATGCTGCAAGTAAACAAAGCTGAGTTCTGTCCCCTGGACCAGGCTACTAGGCTTTAAGCAGAGCCCCAGCTCCTGGTGGGTGGGGGCAGGGACCTCACCCTTTTCTGTGTTTCATTTCCAGAGCAACATCACAACAACAACCCTGGCACTGATGGAATGAAATCCAACATGGTAAGTAGCAGAAGATTGGCCACCGCCCACACCAGAGAAGCCAGGCTGGCACTCACCACCTCCAGGCACTGGGGAGACCAGTGGGCCTCCTCAGAACCCTTGGTAGCTCAGCAGACCCAAGGGGCAAGCGCCCCCTAGTTTGTGGAGGGGGAGGGGCTGAGGGAGCACCATGGACTCCTTTGTCAGACCCAGGAAGGAGAGTGGGGGCAGCTACAGGAAGTGGGGGGTGGGAAGCTCCCTCCGGAATCTATCCCCCCCCAACCTCCTCCCCTCCTCACTTGCACAGATCTTGCACATGCTCAGTGTGCCCATGAATTGGGTTGGCTGGGGGAGGGCACTGGCTGGCACCCCCACTTAAAGGGCCAGTGCCAACCTTGCTGTTCTCAAGAGGGAGAACAGAACCAGCTACTCTCTCTCCCATACTGACTTACTTCCTTACATCTGCAGTGCTTCTCTAGAGGCACCCCGGTACCTCTGCCCATTTTACTACCTTCTGTACTTGACCCCACTGCAGGAAGGATCTGCCTATGGGTACTGGAACTGACACCTGGGGTCAGAGAGTCCCTGAGAAAGGAAAAAAAGAGATCCAGCCAGGCAGGCTAGCAGGTATAGAGGGGAGCTTCGCAATCAGTCTCATGAAGGAATTGCTTTCTGGGCCTCACCTGGCCCAGCAATCAAGAGGTCAGAGAAAAGCAAGCCCCTGAGCTTTGCTCTGAAAGCCAGTGTTTCCCAGCTCTGAGGAAGTGGAAGTAGCCTCTGCTGGACACTGGAATAGAGGAGTCCAGACCTCAGGATCTGGCGCCAAAGAGAGCCAAAAAAGAGCCGGGCACCTGAGAGGAACTCACACCTCCATTTCTCCCCAGTACTGAGCTCTCATGATGACTTCCTGTCTTGATACTGCTGACCCTCAGACTGGGGGACCAGCTAGAGGCCGCGGGTGAGGGGTGAGAAGACCTTCTTCACTGACCTTTTCCCTTCAGGGAAGCCTGAGCCTTCCCAGATCACAGCCTTGCTTTGTTTTCTTCTTGCTCCACCCTGTCCATTGTCAACACTCCTCCAACTCTCCCCCCACCCCCTCAGCCTTAGGGAAATTAATTCACCTCTGTGCTGTCCTGGCCAAGAGCCCTTCAGCCACTGTGTGTGTGTGGTGTGTGTGTGTGTGTGTGTGAAGGGTGGAAGTGGCTGGCAGCTTTCCTTCTTTCCTCACAGTCCTCAGCTCCTGGACTAAGAGGGGCCAGCCTCCTTACCTGCCCTTTGCCCAGCAACTGGCAATCATGTTACACATGGACCTCCCACACATACCAGTAGCCCTTTGGAATCTTCTCTTCCCTTCCTTGTTTCACACACACACACACACACACACACACACACACACACACACACACACAGAGCCTTGTCTCTGGGTAAACAACCTTGTCCTCCTGGTCCTCCCTCAGCTCCAGGCTGTTCTGAGGAATGCAGCAGCTGGAAAGCTGCAGCCCTTGGGTCCCAGACTACCAGACTAGTACACTGCAGGTCCCTGACAAGCTATCCTGGAATCTGGACAGTCACTTCCTCTCTGAGCCTTAGCTTTCCCATCTGCAAAGTGGGGACAATCGTTCCTGCTGGTATTCTTGACAACACTCTGGGAATGCAGGAGGAAGAGGCAAAACCTTTGGCCAGGGCTCTGGGGACAGATCTCTCAGCTTGGGACTTTGCTTTCCCTTGAAAGCAATCCCTCTCTCCAGTCTGTTGTGAGTCTGTTATAGAAGGTGCTGGCCAGGCCTGGGTGTGGCAGTACAGAAATAAAAGTTGTCCTGGCAATGCACAGGGTTTATCAACATTTCCATCCTTCACAGTTCCCAGCACTGAGCCCTTCTCTTGCCTAACCTCTGGGAAGGGAAAGCAGGCTAGGTCCTCCAGGTCTGTGCTCCTCCCTGTGCCTGGTGGCAGAGACAGGGGCTCACTGGTGAGTTAACTTTCTGTTAGCACTGAAGTTATCCTTGGTTCCAGCCAGGGACAACACGGGGATGGATAGTATCTGCTGGAGGGGTGCAGGGGCACACTGCATTGCCACATTCACTACACGGACTTCCTCCACTCCATGGTGGAATCAGGCCTGTGGCTCAAACAGAGAACTGCTCACACACTCAGACCAACAGGAGGATGTGAAGGGAGACAGCAGGAAAGCCCTACAAGCTCTGCTGAGGAGCCTCTCGCTGTCCCTTCTACCTGATGGCTTTCTCGGCCAGCCGTGGATCTTGAGTGCTTATTGGTAAATGTCCTTCCCAAAGGTGAGGGGCTAAACTGTACTAACCAACCTAGGTGAAGGGCTGTCAGGATGAGAGGCTCGCTTTCTGAACTGTGACGAGAATACCCAGAACCTGGGAATAACCTGTGAACATGGGCCTGGGCCTTCTCCTCCCAGGGAAGCGTCCAGTTCCTCCAGGAGGCTCTCATTCTGTAGCCCAAGCTAGTTTGGAACTTGTGATCCTCCTGCCTGAAGGCTGGAATTACAGGCATTACCCCATAACCCCACTACCATAAGGCAACTGGAGTATCAGTTCTAGCTGAACCTGACGGTTCCTGATTGAGCTCCTCCCCTCGGCCCCCGCTCCCTCAGTGCACGGTGTTTGCTCTGAGACGCATGAGTGTGGTTTGGGTATCCTGGAGAACCAATGAGACCCATCTAGGAGTTGGCTGTCTCTCCAGGCTTGGAGAAGGGGAAACTGAGGCCTCTCTGGTACAAAAGGGTTACTCCATGCTTCCAGAATGTTAGGCACGTGCACTACCACCACTAACCTTTAACCCTGGCCCACAAGCTTTTATTTTGTAGGATTTTGTATTTACGTGTTTATGTATATATATGCACTACATACATGTGTATATGTGTGTGTGTGTGTGTGTGTGTGTCACAGAGGTCAAAAGAGGACATCAGATCCTCTGTCTGTAGTTACAGACAGTTGTGAGTCACCTGTAAATAGATGCCGGAAAGCAAACTCCAGTCCTCTGAGAGAGCAGGGTGGTCTCTTAACCCATCACTCGTCAGCTCCAGCAGCCGGGCTCTGGCTGCGGATGTGCTGCGGATGCTAGAGCTCTCTTAGCATTCACGATGCCCTGTTTGAGCCACAGTACAACGTAAGCCAGGCATAGTGAGTGATGCACATCTGCAATCCCAGATCTGGGCAAGTGAAGGAAGAAGATGAGGCTAGCCTCAGCTAGCTCAAACTCTTCCAAAATACAAAACAAACTTTGGAAAATAAGAGGGCCGGAGAGATGACCCAGGAGTTAGGAGCACCTTCTCTTCCAGAGGACCCGGGTTCAGTTCCCAGCACCCAGATGGCAGCTCACAAGACTCCAGTCCCAAGGGGCTCCAAAGCTCTCTTCTGGCCTCTGCACATGTGGTACACAGTACATTTTTAAAAATAAAAAAGAACCTTGAATCTCAAGAAAAGCCCTGGAGAAATCAATTCTAGCCACTCTCACTGGGTCTCACAAGGCCTTTAATTGCTCTGCAAAAAGTGAGATGACATTAAAGATCCAACCGTGAAAATAGCAGGGGAAACTCTGACCTTGTCTTAGCAGTTCTCAGTGGAGACAGGGTATGCTGGGAGCAACTTTCATCTGTCACCTGCCTCCCTGTGACCCAGCTGGCCTGTGTGGGTCTGAAACGGGGCCTCATCCTTGGGCCCAGGGGTCCCTTCTGAGGCTGGCTTCTCCTGGTCACAGGAGCTGCCCTCTCGGTTCCACATCTCGTTCTCCTGACGAAGCCGCCGGTTTTCAGTCCGGAGCCTCTCTACCTCAGCAGCTAGCTCTTCTACCTGTTGACAGGGTTGCCTGCTGGGGCGTCCCTGCAGCTGCTGGAGCCTCCGAGTTTCCTGCTCAGCCTGTGACAGCCGCCTCTCTAGATCCAGGTAGTCTCGCACCAGCTCCTGTTTGCTGCGGCCCTGAAGGCTCTCAGTGTGGTACCGCTCATAGGCCTCAGAGAAGTCCCTCTGCTGAAATTCCCCATGGGCTCGGCCTTGCCCATCACTGTCCCCTGCTTCGTTCTCCCCACCGGAGCCTGCGTGGGAGGGTCCATGGAGCACATCGAGGTTCGGCTCCTCCAGGTCACGATCATTCATGAGGAACTGAGTGGTGTTGTAGGGTGCCAGGGGCTGGCCTTTGGCGAACATCTCCTCGCGGACCCGGGAGGCCCTCTGGCTCTGCCTCTCATCTCGCTGTTGCTTCTCAGCCCAGCTCAGCTCCAAGTATGGCCGCCAGTGCCGCTTGCGCTTTGATGGCCGCCTACGGTGCTTCTTTCGGGCCAGCACCGCCTCCACTGAACAGCCTCCTGGGCTCTGGGTTCGAGAACCCCTAATGTTACAACTTGAGCCATCGCCAGGTGGGGCAGTCCCTTCATCCTCTGACTGAATCTCCCTTCCCGGTGGCAGACGCTGGGAACCACCAAAGTCATGAGGCTCATGGGCTATCTGGGGGCTCCGAAGACCACCAGAAGTCTAGAGAGAGGAAGAAAGGTGGGTCACAGATAGCCTTTCCCTGGGAGGGGGTCCTTCCCAGCCCATCCAGCCATCTCACACCTGCCTCAAATGGTCACTATTTAGTTCCTCCCCCTTTTACAACAATTTACTTAGCTAACTGTCTTTCTTCCTGTGAGGAGGCAAGCACTTCACCTGAGTGGTTCACTGGCTCTCCTCTCTCTCTCTTTCTTTGGTTTTTCGAGACAGGGTTTCTCTGTGTAGTTCTGGCTGTCCTGGAACTCACTCTGTAGACCAGGCTGGCCTCGAACTCAGAAATCCACCTGCCTCTGCCTCCCAAGTGTCTTTCTCTTCTCTTTTTCTTCTCTCTCTCTCTCTCTCTCTCTCTCTCTCTCTCTCTCTCTCTCTCTCTGACATAGCATCTCCATACACCAGGCTGGCTTTGAACTCACTTGAGCAACTAAAGATGACCTTGAACTTCTGATCTGCCTGCCTCCACCTCCAGAATGCTGGGTTTCTGTAGTGCTAGGGACGAGAGCTAGGGTTTCATGCATCCTGGGTAGCCATTAATGGAGCTACTGGTCATTTCAGTGTCCAGAATGATACCAGATCTAGAGTAGCATTCCACAAGCACTAGTCAAATGAAGGGCAGAAAGGCTAGATGCGGTCGGATACCTGTAAATCCCAGCAGCACTAGGGAGGCAAAGCAGGAGGGTCAGGACTTCAAGCCAGGAACAAGGACAGCCCGGGCTACCTGAACACCTCCACAGGTACCCACATTCAAAAGGGATTCATACTCCATTTAATGCTCAGCTATCCTTGAAATTGGGGTCTTCCCAGTGTAGCCCAGGCTGGTCTCAAACTCACCATCCTCCTGCTTCAGCCTCAATAACAGGTACGTGAAACTATGACTAGCTCTGGACTTTGTGGCGTCATTGAAGGCAGAGTCTCACCCATGCTCAGCTGGCGTGATGTCATTGGGCTTTTATTTGAAATAGAGTCTCACTAAGTTTTCCAGGCTGGACTTGAACTCACTCAATCCAGGCAAGTCCACCTGCCTCGGCCTCCAGAGTAGCTAGGATTATAGGCCACGGGTTGAACTTAATAACTTTTAAACAGAGATTCCCTGCCCCCTCCCTGAAAATTAGATAACTAATCCTGCTTACAGCTCTTTGCATGGTGGATTCTTTCCAGTTCCCCATGCTTCAGTTCTAATGCTGCCTCTTCAGTGACGCTCTCCCTGAAGATCCTATGACAGTGGCTCTCCCAGCTCCCCAGCTACTCTATCTTGTCACACAGGCAACCTCACAGATAACACCCATCGTGTTACTACCTATCATATATCTTCATCCCTTGAGAATGCAACATTTTACCCGTGTTGAGTGGATACTTGCTTGTTTCTCTATGTACTGTACAAGGCAGCAAGAGGGCCTAACCAAGGGGAGGTCACAGTGAGATTTCAGAGCTTTAAAGAGGGAGAGAAAGAATCCATCAATCCCAGGGCTTGGTGACAAGAGACAAGCAGATGAGACTAAGGCCAGCCTGTTCCAGGCCAGCCAGGGCTACACAATGAGACCTTGAGAGAGGAAGAGGAGAGGGAGAGAGGGAAGGAGGGAGGGAGGGAGGGAAGGAGCGCACGCAAGGGGCATCTGCTTATCTCTGTGGTGAGGGTGGGAGTCCTGGGTGTGAGGATAGGGAACGAATTGCTCTAAGTTTGTGGTTTGAGAGATTTCTAATAATAACCAGTAGCACTGGCATGCTACACATCATGGCATCTCAGCAGGGCTGCTTGTTACACTTTTATTACATTTACTTATTATGTGTGTATACAGACACACCCCAATGACATGGATTTTGTGTGTGTGTGTGTGTGTGTGTGTGTGTGTGTGTAGGTCACAGGATCACTTGTGAGAGTTGGTTTTCCCTTTCTATTATATAGATCCTGGAGGTGGAACTCAGGTTGTCAGGCTTGGTACAGGTAACTTAACCTGCTGAGCCATTTTGCTGGCCTCTGAACAGGGGATATGGGGGTCTGCTTTTGGAGTCAAACCGTTTACAGCCTTGTAAAAGCAGAGGTGTATTGTATGAGTGTATACATGTGTTGCTGGATTTTTTGTTTTTGGGGGAATGGGGGTGTTTATGAAAGGGTCTCACTTGGTAGCCCAGGATAGTCTGAAACTCGTTCTGCAGCCAAACCTGGTCTCAGCAAACCTGCCTCAGCCTCCTGAGTCCTGGGATTACACATACGAAGTATCATGCTTCATATTCATATTCATGACTGTCTTATTACGTCTTTCAGATATCATAAGGGAATTCTGGGGGGTGAAGATGTGTTGTGAGTTGTTTGCAGTGTTCCTTCACCTGCAGGAAGACCACCAATCATAAGGGACTGGCCTTGTCTTACTGGTGGCTTGGACCAACTAAGATGGCTCTGTTGCCCACCTCGGAACACAAAGTACAGGGAACTAAGGATAGCTTATTGTATGTTTACGGTCATTTTCCTGTTCCCAGCCTTAGTCCCTAGAGATTCCTGCCTAAAACCATGGCAGCTCTATCCCTCGGCTTCTTCACGGTCTCCATTTTGAAGCTCTGCCCTGTCACCACCATCACTATAAAAGACAGGCTCTGTAACCTGCACGAGTCACTCGCCCTCTCTGAACCTTCTAGCTGTGACTCACCGTAAGACACCCTGGAATAGGCTAGGAAGGATGGCTTAAAAGCCTCTCTGAGCTAAACATTGGGACACACACACATGATACCAGTACTCAGGAAGCAAGGACAAGTGGGACCTCTGAGTTACAGGATAGCCTGATCTACACAGTGAGTTCCAGGGTAGCCAGGGTTGTTACACAGAGAAACATTGTCAAAAAACAAAACCCAGCAAACAACAACAACAAAGGGCTGGGGGTGTAGCACTATGATAAAGCACTTTTCCTGCATTTGTAAGGCCCTGGGTTCAATCCCCAGCATTGCAAAATCAACAACAACAGAAACCAACTCTCTGATTTTAGGCTCTCTGCTATTTTGGGAGTGTGGTGATGGATAAGGAAGTCCCAATGAGAGACAGCATAGGCTGGGACCCTGTGGGTTCCTGATGTCAGCCCATAATAAGGTGCCATTTACTGAGGACGTAGGAGCTTTCTCTCTCTCCTCTGAGGTTCTCTTGCCCTGCCTGGTAACCTGTACACCAAAAACTCTTGTCCTGTTTCATTCTTGGTTCTCAGCCTGGAAAAAAAAAATTTTTTTTTAAAGGGCAACTCTCTAACCAAGTTATTTGTTCTTGAGGTCACTTGTCATTGAGAGGCAAGGTTCTGTTATTTTAAGACTCTAAACGTAAGGTGGAATTTTGTTGCTTACAGGCTGCATGATTCTGGAAAAGGCATTGCAGCTCTTAGTTTCTGTCTATTGGAAAGAACATCTATCTTGAAGGCTTTAAGCCAGGCTGTGGTGGCGCACGCCTTTGATCCCAGCACTTGGGAGGCAGAGGCAGGCCGATTTCTGAGTTCGAGGCCAGCCTGGTCTACAGAGTGAGTTCCAGGACAGTCAGGGATACACAGAGAAACCCTGTCTCGAAAAAACATAAATAAATAAATAAATAAATAAATAAATAAATTACCTTGAAGGCTTTTAGGAATTCATGAGATATCATTTGAATCACATTCTGGCCTACTTCCCAGAGCACAGTACAGACTCATTTAAAAACACTGGTTTTCTAAATCTACCAACAAACAAGACAAAACAAAAAACCCTCTAGGATTTCAGCTATTTGATGCCATGTTTATGGCCTTCAGGTGGCTGGGAGGGGTGAGTACTTACCTTTGCCTCTTCCAGAGCAGCTGGTGACGCTGTATTATAGTTGGTATGGTTCAGAGTGGCCATCTTCTCCTACTTTCAGTAGATGATGCCTTTAATTACTGTCACCTGCTTTGAACAACAACAGAAACCTAAGTCCTCAGGCAGAAGCTGGTTGGTCAGGAATTGTTTGTCTCAGCAGCAGCAGCCATTTTGTGGTTCCAAACCTGTATGGCCTTCACTTTCAAATGAAGACTCCGAAGGCTGCTGCCATACCCTAGTTTTCACACTTCTAGCCAGCAAGGGACCAAATGGGAGCTAGACCCGTCTTTCTAACCCTGTTTCCTCAGGTCCCGGGCCTCTGCTCTCCTAATAAGTAAAGACCAGGCTGGCAGTTAGGAAGGTAAGCCTAAGCTGTCACACAGAAAGGAGGCTGCTTGGGGAGAGGGGTGGGTCTGTAGCTCCTGGAAGCCCCTATCTTGACACCTCAACCTCTCTAGGCTGGGACCTAGTCAGAGCCTATGGTTGAAGTCTTTTTGTCTACAGGGCCTGGAGGGCTACTCTCCTGCCTCAAGGGACGGGGAAATAGAGGAAAGAGGTCTTCATACTACATGCAGCTGACAGAAAAAAAATCAAATGGGAATAAAAATGGATTTCTTGGAAGAGGGTAAATAGTCATGGAAGGGAGGCTTAGCAAAGGTGGGACTGACCTATTTGCTGTCAAGGGCTTACTGTACACCACTACCTCTGTGTCTTTCTGTGCGACCGCCTGTCCATGAAATTCTCAACGCCTCAGCCCTATCTCTTGCTGCAGTAGCAGCAGCAGCTCTGGCCAAGCCGCTCAAGCACTAAGATGGGGGAGGTAGAGGGCGAAGAGGACAGCCTGGCAGCGCAATGACTGCTGGGGATTGTAGTTCTTCCACACTAGGAAAGCTGCCCAGGATACCTTCAAGCTCCCATTACGTCAACAACCATGCCCAGGGACGCCAAAAACCTATCTGCTTTTGCGTGGACGTCCCGCGCTCACCGATCTCTTCTTTGATTGGGTCGTTTGTCTGCCAGTCTTCTTACTTTTGTCAACAACTAGCTGTGCGGAAGCACAACTGGACCCGCCCTGTCAGGGCTCAATTAAAGAGTTCATTGATGGCGTTAGTCTTTACCAGGGAGAAACATAGATCCGGCTCGCGGGGGCGGGGCCTACGCGCGGAGGGATCCGTAGCCTTGAGGAAGGCGACGAGCAGCTCGGTGGCCGCCGCCGCCGCCATTTTGGGCTGGGAGGAGGCAGCGGAGGGACTCGCTGCGCAGTGAGAGCACCCCATGGGGGTGGTCCGGGCGCGGGGAGAGGCCGGGCCGAGTGGGCTGCCTGAAGTGGCGGCGCCGGGAGACGGCGGGGAGTTGGGTCGGGGCCGGGAAGGGTGAAGGTTGGCGTCTCCCCGGCTGAGCCCAGTCCTCAAACCGTCCCGGCAGCCTCGCCTCCTCGCCTTTGAGAGCGGGGTTTTGGGGGTAATTACCGCGTATTTCCCGTGATCCCAGCAGAGGAGAGGCCAGTAAGACGGCTTCCCCTTTGCTGTGCCTCCACCGGGACGTGATCCTGAGGCCGAGCTCTGCCAAGGCCTCTCCTCACCCCCCTCATCCTGGTTATGGCGGCAAGGCCCGGCGTAGCTGAACCCCCATCTGAAGGATGAGGTGGGCGCGACGCCAGTTGGAGACACTGGCTCGCGGGGACGAGCCGAGGTTGTAACTCTGGCCGCATGCCCTCAGCAGTGCTAGTCTGCTGGAGGCTCCGAGGGTGCCCGGCCGGATTGCACCCACCTCCCCACCCCCACACACGGTGTCCATCCCACCTCTCAGGGCTGCGAAAAGCAACAACCCTCTAACTTGCATAGCCACCACCAGCTCCCCCTGGGACCAACTAGACCGGGCACGTGGAAAGCTCGAGCTTAGTGCTTGGACATTTCTGAGCTCTCTTGCCCTCAAAGATTTCTCCCATCGAGCCCCGACTCTCCCAATGGCTTGACCTCCAACGTCATGACCATCCACTTTTGGAAACTCTTGAAGTGTGCTGCCCCACTTCAAAATTCTACGCCAAAGAGATGGGGTTATGCCTTTTGCAGGGTTGGGACAGAAAATAGTTTCAGTCACCACAGTCTAGTAATAGAAATGGATTGGCCCATTTCGGATACTTCAAAAACATGTGCTTGCATTTTGAAATCTGAGCCATAACTTAGGGGCGAAATGGCTGTACTACAAGGGCAAAGGGAGTTAATTCCAATGTGGTTTTTGTAAGCCTACACAATATCCCATTTAAAGGCTTGTTCCACAAACTAAAGAGAGTGTTTTCTGTGCCACTGCATTGTTACTGGAGCCATCTCTTCTGTAGATGCAGAAGGTACTTAGGTAGAAATGGCAGTTTTGATCTATTTTATGTGTATATAGGGGAGACCTTGAATAAACTTACAACCTAACATTATAGCACTGCCAGCATTTAAAAGGCTGGAGTTTGACTCAATGTTCTCTTACTGAACTGCAGATTAAATATCTTGTTTCCTAAAGATTTCCAGACTACACTTTCAAATGATAGCTTTGTAGTTCAGCTGTCAGTTCAAATTGTGCCCGGTAAGGCACAAAAAGTAGGTGGTTAACTAGCCATTGGTATCTCTGAGTACCTTGTAATGAATTTTACTGCTAGTTATAGATGGTCTGACTCCTAGGCCTTTGCTTTAACAGCAGGACCCATGAAAATTTCTTCAGGGTTGAAGAACTGCCCCTTATATTAATAAAAAAGTCTTTCCGGCTGGATGTGGTGGATCTCTTACGAATTTGAGGCCAGCCGGCTCTCCGTAGAGAGTTTCAGGCCAGCCAGGGCTAAAGTCTACTGTGCAAACGAAACAACAAACAAAAATACCTGATCACTTTTGACTGGTTTGGTTTATTTTGAGACAGCTTACTCTACCCCAGGCTGGACTGAAACTTAGAGTAATCTTTCTGCCTCAACCATGTGTTAGATTTACAGGTATGAGCTAGTATATCAGCTTGTTTTTTCCCTTGTTCCTTTGAGACAGAGTTTCAGATAGCCCAGACTGACCTTAAACTCTTTGTGTAATTTAAGCTGGCATCCTTCCTCTTCCTCCTAAATCCTTGGGTTATAGGCAGGCACCACAAAACCCAATATTATTTATTTACTTCCTTTGTGTTTACACATGCACACATGTGGAGGTCAGAATTTGTAAGTGCTCTCTTACTACCTGGGTTTCCAGGGATGGAACTCTTGTTGTCAGGCTTGGTAGCAAGTGCCTTTACACAATGAGCCATCTGGCTGCTCTCCTGATGGGTGTCTTGTTATTATTAGTACTATGTTTGCTCTCACTATTTAACTCATGACCTGGAACTATCTACTTGAGCCCCTCAAGTGTTCTTAGGTGTATACCGCTGTGTTCAGTCATGACTAAGATTAAGACAGGGTCTACTGTAGCTCTTCCCAACCTTGAACTTTCGCTGTAGCCAAGAATGACCTTTGGGCCGGGCGGTGGTGGTGCACGCCTTTAATCCCAGCACTTGGGAGGCAGAGGCAGGTGGATTTCTGAGTTTGAGGCCAGCCTGGTCTACAGAGTGAGTTCCAGGACAGCTTGGGCTACACAGAGAAACCCTGTCTCGAAAAACCAAAAAAAAAAAAGAATGACCTTTGAACTCAGAATCATCCTGCCTGTACTTTCCGAATGCTGAGATTACAGGAGTGTACCATCATACAGGATTTATGTTGTATCAGGGATTGTATCCAGGATTTTGTGTGCTCTAGGCAATCATCCTGTCAACCGAGCTACATCCCTAGCCCCTATTAAAGTTCTTAATCCAAACTGTGAACTACTTTTTTTTTTTTTAAAGGTCTAGGATGGCCTAGAACTTGCTTTGTAGAGTTCATTGGCCTTAAATTTCATGGCGCGCCCACCTGCCTGAGCCTAGAGTTCCCATCGTTAGCCAACACTAACTGAAGTCACAGTGCAGTGCTCATCCTGTAGTTCCCTTTTTGTCACATTCACTGCCCTTATCAAGAAAAGATGAAGAGCCAGCAATGGGGGCTCATGCTAATCCAAGTACCTGGGAGGCAGAGGCAGGAGGTTTGCCCAAAAACTGGAGGCTAACCCTGGCTACAGGTTAAGATCCTGTCTCAGGAAGAAAGATGGGGGTGTGGCTGGGTGGAAGAGTCCTTGTGGAGCACTACAGGAATGGGGGTTGGAGAATGCATAGGAAAGCATGGCACTGACTTGGAGTCAGATAGGCACAGGAGCTGAAAGGGAGCCTAGGGGGTTCTGTCAAGAATTTATTAGAGGAGAATCCTAGCCTCTTGTGACTCACCCTCCATTGTGAAGCAATTTGGTTAAACCTTTGGATGCTACCAAGTAGCAATACTATACCAGGTGCAGACATTTGTTACTCATTTATAGATGAAGGTTTAACAGTACTTAAGGATGACACATAAGCTTTTCCATTCCTTGATTTTAAATAGTTGGGAGGAGCTCAGTATAATCCTTATATACAGGAGGCTGAGGCAGGTGGATTGACATACTGAATGCCAGTCTGAGTTACAGTGAGACCATATCTCAAAAAAAAAAAAAACAAGAGACAACTCAGCCAGTGAGTGTTTAAGCATGAAGACCTAAGTTCTGTCACTAGAATGCAAATTAAAAAAAACACAAAACCAGCCGGGCGGTGGTGGCGCACGCCTTTAATCCCAGCACTTGGGAGGCAGAGACAGGCGGATTTCTGAGTTCGAGGCCAGCCTGGTCTACAGAGTGAGTTCCAGGACAGCCAGGGCTACACAGAAAAACCCTGTCTCGAAAAACCAAAACAAAAAACAACCTAGGGGGCTAGAGCAGTGTTCAACAGTTACTTACTGCACTTGCAGTGGATCCGTGTTCGATTCCTAGCACCCACAAGGTAGAATGTGACTAATGCCAGTTCTAGGCCCCTTTTCTGATTTTCATGGGTATCAGACATGCATGTAGTGCACATACATTCATGCAAACAGACACTCATACACAAAAGGTGGTGGGGCGCTTCTCAGGAGGCAGAGGCAGGCAAATCTCTTGAGTTTGAGGCTAACCTGGCCTATAAAGCAAGACAGCCAGGGCTACACAGAGAAACTTGTCAGGGCAGGGGGTGTTAGGCAGAGACAAGCAGATTCCTGGGGTTTGCTGAGTGTACTTGACTAGTTACAGTCCACCAGTAAGAGGGTTTGCCTCAGTAAATAAGTGTGTATGTCTGTGGGAAAGGGCACAGATGGATGGCACCGAGGACCACCCTCTGGCCTGCTCCATAGACACGTGTATGTCCATTCCATGTGGACCTGCATACTCAACACAAAATGAATACAAGAAATACTAGATATGGCAAGGTGAGGAGGCAGTGGCTCAGGAAAACCCTAACTGCCTCAGTTCCTAATTCTGAATGGTAACTAAGTGCCTCAAGAGTGCCTTGCCAGTCTTCTATACCTGTATAGACACCCTTCCTACTTTAGAAGTAGATTCTTCAGAAGCTATGAGGGGGTCTGGGAATAGCTGTGATGGTAGAGTCCTTGCCTAACACACAAGCCTGTCTCCAATAAACTTACTAGGGCATGTGTAAGACCTGCCTTACCAATGTATGGCTGGGGTATACACAAAAGAGAAACCATCTAAGGAAACTGAGTAGGATCAGGGTCTCCTGGCACCAAAGCAGATGTGATTCTAAAGTCCTTGATAGTTTATAATTTACCTGACAGCCAACTACTGAAGACCAGTGACTCTATAAGTAAGACGCAGCGGCAGAGATGGAAATGCTTCTCCAGATTTCCAGATTATTCCTTGGTGCCATGAAAATACTTGCTTCTGGAACATTTACATTTCTGTGTGTAAGCTCGAACACCCATGATTTATCCTTTTTTTTTTTTTTTTTTTTTTTTTTTTTAATCGTTTCTGGAGACCAGGCTCACTGCATAGCCCTGGCCTGGCTGTCCTGGAATTCACTTGTGTAGACCAGACTGGCCATGAACTCAATAAGTAGTCAAAGCTAGAGATTGTTGTGTACCATCCTGTGTTTTTTCCTCTTATCAGATTGTTTGAATGTTAGTAGGCTAAGTGACCATTTATTAAGAATTAAAAGGAAGATGTTCCTTCCAGTCCCAAATTTGATATTCTGCTTTTGCCTGAAAGTTGCATTGGCGTTATCTGGGTATGCAGAATTACATGTTTAAAGCAGCCTCCAGGGCTGCAGAGATGGCTCAGTGATAAAGAGTGCAAAGTACTCTTTCAGGGGGTACTTTGCTTCAGATGAGTTCAATTCCCAGGACACACATACAGGGGCTCGTGACTGCTTTTCTCTCCACCTCCGGGGAATCCTAACACCTGGCCTCTAAGAGTGCTTGTACTTATTCACACATACCCCTACACACAGACATACCCAGGCACATGATTAAAAAGAATAAAATCTTAAGGTAGGCTTCAGAACTCCGTTAATTTCCTTCTGTAGCTTTCTAGAGGCTAGAGCAAGTTCTCTTCATTAGCTTCCTAGGGAGATGTTGCTTATTTCTCCCACATTCTTACATATGGCATACCCCAAAATTCTTAAGTTTAGCTTCATTGTAGAAGGCTGTTTTGTTTGTTTGCTTTGGTTTTGGGTTTTTTTTTGGTTTTTGGTTTTTTTGTTGTTAGTTTTGTTTTGTTCAAGAAAGGGTCTCATTATGTATGTAGGCTTTACTGGGATTCACCGTGTAGACCAGGCTGGCCTCAAACTCACAGATCTCCATCTGACTCTGCCTGGACTAAAGGTACTCTCTCCATCATGCATGGTGCTTGGATGCCTGTTGCTGTTTTTAAAAGAAGGTCTCCATGCTCTGGCTGGCATGGAGCTCACGGATATTTGCCTGCCTCTCCCAAGTGACTGGGATTCAGGAATATAGTTTCTGTTCAATGAAGACCTGTAATAGTTTGTATGTTCTTGGAGAGGACCCAGGTTCAGTAAACTTAAGAGCCATACGGTGGCTCATAACTGTGGTACTCCAGTTCCAGGTGATCTAACACACTCTTGACCTCTTCAGGTACCAGGCTTGTACATGGTGTACAAACATACATGTAGGTAAAATACTTAAATAAATTAAACTTAAAAAACAAACAAACAAACAGAAATGGGCTTGGTGGAACATGTCTTTAATCTCAGCACTCTCAAAGACTAGTGTATCTCTGAGAATTCAAGGCCAGCCTGGTCTACGTATTGAGTTCCAAGCCCAGAGCTACATAGTGAGACCTCATCTCAAAACAAAAAAGCGATAGGGGCTAGATGTGGTGTCAAACAGCTGTAATTCTAATTCTGGGCAAACTTAAGGCATGAGGTTCAGGAATTCAAGACCAGCTGTAGCTGCGTGGTGAATCTGAGGCTAGCTTGGGCTACATGATAGCCTGTCACACAAAGCCAGATAGAAAACAACAGCTTCAGATGAGACCGTAAAGTTCCCTTCTGAATTTCCACTTGTATATGTGTGGTGTGTGCATTTGTGTGCAGGTTGCATGCAAGGCCATAGAGGTCAAGTGTCTTGCTCTTCTGCTCTCTACCTTGTCTTTTGAGACAGGGTCTCACTGAAGCCAGAGCTGACATTCGATTGGCCAGCAAGCTCTGAGGAGCAAAACTCCAGTTCTCCTGTTTGGTGATGAACTACTTTACCTACTTATGATTTCTTTAATCCTGAATTTTTACTATTCTTGAAAAAAAAAGTGATTAAGGTGGGTGCGGTACCTCATATTTGTATCCCAACACTTAGAAGGCTGAAGCAGGAAGATTGCTGAGAGTTCAGTGCCAGCCTGGGCCACACAGCAAATTCTAGGTCAGCTTATGTCACAGTGAGACTCTCTCTACTTACTTCTGTGTCTGGGGTTTTGTTGTTGTTGTTGTTTCAAACATAGTCTCTCTGTGTAGCCCTGGCTGACCTAGAACTTCCTATGTAGGCCAGGCTGGCTTCAAACTCACAGAAAGCCTTTTTCCTCTGCCTCCTGAGTGCTGGAATTAATGATGGGCACCGCCTTGTTCAGTGAGGACTTGTTTTAAAAAGGGAGAAAAGAAAAGAAATAAAAAACATTGGCACTGCTCTTGGGAACTGGAAAAAATCATACTAGGTTTTTCAAGACTTCTTATTAGCTTCCTGTAGCAGCTCAGCCTCTGAGGTTTGTTGGTGTGTAAAAGTTGTTGTTGTTGTTTTTTATAGAACTAGAGTTGCTGCTGTCCATGTCATTGGATAATTTTTCATAATTGAATTTCCTCTTTATAGTAAAGCTCAAGAAAATGGTTATTTAAAAGTAGTTTTGGTTTTCAGAGACAGAATCTAGTGTAGAACAGGCTGGCCTCAAATTCAGTAGGTAACTGGGGATGGCCTTGAACCCCTGATCTTCTTGCCTTCACTTAAAATTCCAAGCACTGGAATGAAAGGCATAGCACCATGACCCGTTTGGAGGTTGCTGGGAGATGCTAGGCATTGAGCCTAAGAACTCCTGCATATTCCACATAGTGAACTAAATCTGAAACCATTGGGAAGATTTGCAAGAGTTCAATTACTGATCTGTCTAAAACTCAGCCTTTGTTTCTTCAATAAGAACCCAAATGGTGCTAAGTGTAGTAGTGTACACCTTTAGTCCCTGCACTCGGGAAGCAGAGGCAGATGGATCTCTGCGTTTAAGGCCAGCCTGGACTATCTAGAAGGTTCAAGGACAGCCAGGGCTACATAGTAAAATCCTGTCACAAAAAAAAAAAAAAAAAAAAAAAAAAAAAAAAAAAAAAAAAATCAAGAACTCAAATGGTAACCAATCAATCGTCTAAGAAATCTTAGCCAATGACTCAATTTTTGTTTCCCAGATCATTTATTTTCTTCTACCTGCAAAGTATAGCTGTCTTTACCCTTTGATCAGCAGCTCCAATATTATTTCAGAGTCTAAATTTAATATTTTCCTTAAAGATTTTACTGAGGCAGACATAGTGGCTCATGCCTGTATTCCTAGTGCTTGGGCAGGAGCATCGGGACTGAGGGCCAGCCTTAGCTACATAGTGAGTTCTCAGCCACATGAGACCTTTGTCTTAAAACAATTTAAAGATTGCCTTTCTAGCCGGGCGGTGGTGGCGCATGCCTTTAATCCCAGCACTTGGGAGGCAGAGGCAGGCGGATTTCTGAGTTCGAGGCCAGCCTGGTCTACAGAGTGAGTTCCAGGGCAGTCAGGGCTACACAGAGAAACCCTGTCTCGAAAAACCAAAAAAAAAAAAAAAAAAAAAGAAACCCTGTCTCGAAAAACCAAAAAAGAAAAAAGAAAAAAAAAGATTGCCTTTCTGCAGCAAGTGTGATATATGCCATGCTGCTGGGAAGGTAAGGTTGGAGATTTTTGGAGCTTAGAAATTGAGACCAGCCTGGGCAACATAATGAGGCCTGGTCACAATACAGTACATTAATACATAGGTATGTGCGGTGGTACATACCGGTAATCCCAGTACTTTGGAGACAAACACAGGTGAATCATTGTAAATTCAAGCATAGTTCTGTCCACATAGTGAGTTGTCCAGGCCAGGAAGGGCTACATATCAAGACCCTATTTTAAACAAACAAAGCAAAAAAACAAATCAATAGGGTTACATTTGAAAATAATTCATAGTGTGGTGGTACACACCTCTTTCAGATATCCTGAGCCAGCATCAGGAATCTAAGGCAGGGTAGTTGCAAATTTGGGCTATATAGCAAGACTCTCTCAAAAATAAGTAAACATACATACTATGGTCCAGTGAGATAGCTCCGTGTATAATGGTAGCTACCACCAAGTCTGATGACCTAAGTTGGATCCTCAGGACTTACTTGGTAAAAGGAGAGGGTGTTTGGCTTCCACAAGTTGTCTTCTGACTCTCATTTGAATGGGGTGGCATGCATGCACACGTGTACAGATTGAAGGCCTGGAGAGATGGCTGAGTAGTTACTAGAACTTGCTACTCTTTTTAGGACCTAGGTTTGGTTTCCAATACACACATGTTAGCACAGAGCCTCCTGTATGTAATCAGGGGAACCTAATACTCTCTTCTGGACTCTAGATACCAGGCATGCATGTGGTATACTTAACTTACATGCAGGCACATGTACACATGAAGATAAATCTTTTTAAAAACATTTCATTACTTTTCATTTATTACACACCAGTTATTTACATTTTATGTGAGAGTAAAGTGGAATTTTTATTTCAATCTGTGAAAATGTACAGAGTCACTCCCTTCAAGAAGACAAAAGCTGAGTATGCTGGTTCAGGCCTGTCATCTTAGCATTCAGGAGGCTGAGGCAGGATTGTCCTAGGTTTGAGGCTAGCCTGGGTTTCATAGTAGCACCTGACTAGCCTGGGCTAAACTGAGACTCCCATCACACAATAGTGAAGAAAGCACACAAAGTCAAGTGCACTTCAGTACAAATACTTTACTAGTTATAGCTAACTTTGACCACATTGGGAATATTTGTTATCAAACATTAGGCATGTGAGTAGTTTAGGTTAATAATGTGTAGGTGTTTATAGTTACCTAATGTTTTCTGTCTTGGGTTTTGTTTTGGTTTTTGTTGTTGGTTTGGTTTGGTTTTCAACACAGGTTTTCTCTGTGTACCCTTGGGTGTCCTAAAACTCTCTCTGTAGACCAGGCTGGCCAGGAACTCAGAGATTTGCCTGCCATTGCTTCCCCATGCTGGGATTAAAGATGTGTGCCACCACTCTCTGACCAGGCTTTGGTTTTTTCTTTTGTTTGTTTGTTTGTTTGTTTGTTTGTTTGTTTTGATAAATGGCTTTTATTGACACAGATGGCCATTGTCGGGTCATTTTTGTTTTAAAGTTGTTTTTTTTTTTTCAGGCTTTGGTTTTTAACATAATATTTTACTATATAGACCAGGCTGGCCTTGAACTTACTGAGATCTTCCTGCCTCTGCCTCTGGAGTACAGTATGCTGGAATTAATGTTTCCTTCCATATAGTCATCCTTTGATTGTTTTAAAACATACACACACACACACCAGTACACTGTAGATGTCTTCAGACACACTAAAAGAAGGCATCAGATCCCATCAGATGGTTGTGAGTTACCGTGTGATTGCTGGGAATTGGACTCAGGACCTCTGGAAGAGCAGTCAGTGCTCTTAACCATTGAACCATCTCTCTAGCCCCCAATAAATTTTTTTAAAAAGACATTTTTATTAGTTTCATACATGCATTCAATGTTATAATTTAATTAGTATCCCCTTAATCCCCTCCATGTGTTTTATTTTGTAGTTCACTGATTCCAGGTTGTACTGTTTATATATTCATAGGTGTGGGGCATCCACTAGAGCATGGTGAACCTGCTGGAGCTACATCTTTTAAATAATCAACAAGGCTTCCTCCTCTAGAAGCCATCAGTTGTTAGCTCCTCAGCTGTGGGGTGGGGCGTGTGGTCCTGCTTCTCTTTTGTGCTGGAATGTTGACCCTTGCTTTTCTGAAGGTAGACTATTAGGTTGTAGGGCTTTTTGGTTTTGATTTAGATTCTATGGAGTCCTTTCGTTTCTCTGTCTCCTGTGTCTCCAGTCATGAAGATCAAAACCGGTCTTTGTGTGTGCCAGGCAAGTACCCTACCACTGAGCCCCAGCCCCAGCACTGCTTCTCTGATTTGAAGGCACTGGGGTAAAGTGTGCATTGTTTTTTGTTTGGATGATGCTGACTGTTGACCCCAGCCTTGTGTTTGCTAGTCATGTGCTCTGTCTGCTATGCCACTGACCTACCACAAACCTATGGTTACAGGAGATAAGCTCCCATCATGTAGTTCAGGCTAGCCTCAAACTCAGAAAACTCTTCTACTTCCCAAGCTGCGAGACTGTAGGGTGTGCTTTAAAATATTACATCAGCTATTTACATTTTATGTGAGAGTAAAGTGGAATTTTTATTTCAGTCACCTGTGAAAATGTACAAAGTTACTCCCTTCAAGAAGACAAGGGTGGAGATTCATATTTTCCCCAAGCAGAGGATCTTTATTCTGAGTGACATGAAAGGTAAAACCCTGATCAAACAAGCTACTGTTTTTGGTAGAGCCAGGAGGAACTGTCATGTCTACAGCACCTGTAATCTAGGCTTACCTTCAAGCATGCTGGGTAGCAGAGGATGGCCTTTAATTCCTATGTTCCCTGCTTCCACATCCCAGATGCTGGGTTTACAAGTGCTCACTGACACAGCCAAGAGAGTGTCACTTTTTAAAGGATGTATTTGTATGAGTGTTTTGCCCAACATGTGTATGTATGTACACCAGGAGCATGCCTGGTACCATGGATGTCAAAAGAAGATATTAGATCCCCTGGAACTGGAGTTATAGATGGTTGTGAGCCACCATGTGGTATTAAGAAATAGATCTTCTGGAGCTGGGCAGTGGTGGCGCACGCCTTTGATCCCAGCACTTGGGAGGCAGAGGCAGGCGGATCTCTGAGTTCGAGGCCAGCCTGGTCTACAGAGTGAGTTCCAGGACAGCCCGGGCTACACAGAGAAACCCTGTCTCGAAAAACCAAAAAAAAAGAAAGAAAGAAAGAAATAGATCTTCTGCAAGAGCAACGACTCTTAAACGCTGAGCTATCTCTCCAGCCCCTGTATATCAGTTTTCCTGTTAGCTCTCTTTCCTTAAGGACACTCCTTATATGTGTGTATGGCTGTATCTATGTGTGGCAGGTGCACATACACGTGGAAGCTAGAAGTTATATGTCTTAGTCCCTGTCCATTTTGTCTATTTTGTGCATGTTCTTTATGTGCACATGCATATGGCATATATGATATATGTGGAGGCCAGAGGACACCTTCAACCATTGTTCCTTCGGAGCCATCTACCTTTTTTTGTTTTTGTTTTTTGAGATAGCATCTCATTATATTCCTAGCTAGCTGGCCTGGAATTCACTATGTAGACAAGATAAGTCTTGAACTCAAAAACATCTGTCTGCCTCTACCTAGTAAGAGCTGGGATTACAGCCATGTGTCACCATGGCTAGGCTCCTTCCCCCTGTCCTAAGATGGAGTCTCTCACTGGGACTTACACATTATACTAAACTGACTAGTCAGCCAGCCCCAGGGATCCTCCTGCCTCCCCAGGGCTGGAATTACTAGAGTAGGCCACCTGGTTTGTATGGTTTTTTTTTTTGTTGTTGTTTTTTTTTTTTTAATGTGGGCTCAGGAAGCAAACAAACTCAGGTTCCTAAGCTTTCATGGCAAGCACCTTCCCAACTTACCTATCTTCCCCAGCGCCATCTCCCTTTTACTGTTTTTGAGACAGAGTCTCATGTAGTCAGGCTGGCCTAGAACCTGCTATGTAGTGGACAGCGACTTTTAATTTCTGATCCTCCTGTTTCTACTTCCTGAATGATGGGATTACAGGTTTATCAAACCCAGGACTCTACACAATAGGAAGCCACCATACCAACTGAACTACATTCCAGGCTACTATTTAAGAGAACAATCTAGTTTTTGGATCTTAATCAATCTTGAGTTCTCTACTTCTGTCCCCTAAAACTCTGAAATCAAAAAAGGATTCTGCCTCTTAACAGTCTGTGTTTTTGAGTAACCCAAGTAGAGTTCTGTTTGCCTGTCTGAGTTAGTCTGGGATGCATTTCCTCATTCATAGCCATGCCCAGTACAAGAAAGGGAGCAAACTGAAATTGCTCACTTGTAAGCAAGGTCTTTGAGCAGCTGTTAAAATATTTGGCAAAGGACTTGCATGAAAGGCTGTGGTGTGTGGGGGGAGGGTCATTTGTCGTCACAACCCTGTTACTACAAGCAACTCGGCATCTACTCTGCTGGAGTAGTCTGTGCCTCAATCTCGCAAGTGTTGATAGAAGAGTTTTGTGTTAATTTTTGTCATCCCAACAACATAAATAGCAAAATGAAACACCCAGTCAACATAAATAGCCTTTGAAACACTCAGTCAGAAATTTGCATAACACAAGGTAAAGCAAAATATTTTAGAGATACTTAAAATTGTCATTTGTGTGGTTTTTAAAAACTAGACTTAATTTGCCTCTTCAAAGTAGGATGTACACCTTTCCTAATGATAAATGCATTTAAGGTCTTCCCAGGGTGGATTCTGGAAATGTAGGAGAAATAGATTGTCCCTAGTTACATGTTTCTGAGGAAAATGACCTGAAATCAGAGGTTCTTACTGCTGTATCCTATTGTGGTGCAGTCAGAATGAGACATGGCCTTGCAAGGTAAAGCCAGAGGGCACTCTTGCTGCTTTCCACCAGCAGCCAGTTTTCTAGGGCTGCTGTATGATGTCATAGAAGAAAAATGAAAAAACACAAGGAAAACTATTTCAAAATAGACATTTAATGCAATCTTTAGATCAAAGGAAAATTGATTTTACAGTTTCTGCAGTAGACCACCTGCCAGAATAGGACCAGCAGAGTTTGGTTTTGAAGGCCCCAATCCGTCCTCCTGGCCCAGCTTTCCTTGATTATTGATTTGTATATGCTGCTTATGTATCATAAGGAGCATCTCCTTCTTGAGGGTCAGTCACCTCCACTGCCGCCACTGAGCTGGCAGGACAGGCCAAGACGCCCCCACCCTAAGGGGTTTTTAACCACCAAGGAGTTCGACAACCTCCTGAGTCTTGAACCCACTTGAATATATAATAATATATTCAATATATATAATATGTACATATTATATATATATTCACAAACACAATTATGTGGGGCTTGTGGACCCCCAAAGGCCCCCTGTGGTTTTAAGGCTCCAAGTTAAGGAGCCAGTGTGCTAATAATTTTAGCAATATAATTGCTCTAAGGAAACACTGATACAGGTCAGGCAACAGGGTTGCAATAACTATACTGCCGAGAAAGAACAATCATTGAGTTTACAGTTTTGATTCTGTGATAAGGATTAGTTCTCAGAGCCTCCCTGCAATTTCAAGAGCAGACCTACCTAACCTAGGCAGCCCTGGAGATTGAGAATAGCTGCTGTACTGGGAACATGCAGGGTTTCTAGTCATCATCTAAAGACCTCAGCCCTCTCCTGAGCCAGCTTTACTTGTAGAAATTTCAGTTTGGAAAGGGCAGCTTTCTCTCTCTCTCTCTCTCTTTCTTTCTTCCAATAGAAAAAGTACTTAAATATTGGACAATGACGCTGAGTCCTTAGATCACTTAGCCATTTGAAGTCCAACATGTTTCTAACATGTTTTCTCATAAGTTTATCTTGGCTATCTCTTGGTTGTACTAAGAAAGCAAATTTACCAGGAGCCTTACTTACCTATATAGGCAAACAGGAACTCCATTGGAGTTTTGTGGGGTGGTTAGGAAGGAAGCCAGGATTACTGAAAACTTGACTTGTAGAGATGAAATGAGGCTTTTAGTTATCTAACAATTGCCAAATCAGGCTTATACTTTTGTTAGCACACTTTTGAACAACCATCAAGGTGCACAAAGCTAAGCTGCTGCCTGTAGCCACTTTCTACTCCTCAGCATTAGGAAGCAGGCACACTGAAGTACTGAAGATAACAACACTGGGTACATTTTACCTGAACTGTATTTTGAAGTATACTAAAACCCATTGGTGGGAGGGAACAAACTGAATTTCTTCTGTTCAAGTATTTTTGCAAGTAAATTTAACAATTTTGCTCTCCCACCTCAAAAGTGCAGTCACACAAACCAGCACGATTTTGAATCTCTAGAAATCACACTGAAACTGTTACATTTACAAACATTAAATTTATTATAACTAGAATGAATGTAATGGTTCTCAGATTTGGCCACCTTATAGCTCCGCTTAAGGAGGGGATTTTTTTTTTTTTTAAACAGAAAAATGCATTGTAACTTGGTCAAATTACTTGCACATTAAGAAACAACATCTAAGGAAGAAAACAAGAAAAGCAACCCTTCAGTTTCACATAATTAAAGAACAGGAGAAAGCACACAAGCCAACATCATAGCTAAATTTACCAAACCAAAGCCGGGGTGATTTTCTCTTCTGATTATGTGTCATAAAAATGTCCGCTGTCTTATATACACATGTATATAATGTTACATTCCAGCACTGTAAAAAGTCCCCTTTTCCCCCTCCCCCCAAAAGTTTTCAGTCTAGTCGCCGAACTTGGAAAGAGGCGCTCGCTCCTGCTGCCGGTGCAGTTCGTTCTCGGTCAGCAGCTGGAGGTTCTCGGCGCGCAGCCGGTCCAGCTCTAGCTCAAGCTCCCGCACTCGGGCGTCGACACCACCCAGCCGCTTGCTTTCCAGCCGCAGCCGGTTATTTTCGTCCTCCTTGCGGGAGAGGCACTTCTCCAGCTCCAGGTACTCTTTGATGAGCTCCTGCTTGCTCATGTTCTGCAGGCTCTCGGCGTGATACCGCTCGTATGTCTCCGAGAAGTCCCGTTGCAGAAACTCGCTGCCGTCCCCTCCCATGCCATCGCTACCCCCGTCTTCCTCTCCAGCTTCTTCCACAAAATCCTCATCGCTGGTGTCGTCCGATTTGGCGGCTGCCCGCTTGGGGTAAAGACCAGTTTTGAGATCGGGCTCCTCCTGATCGTGGTCATCCATGAGGAACTGTGTGGTGTTATAGGGCGCAACCGGCTGGCCCTTGGCGAACATCTCGGCTCGAACCCGCGAAGCTCGCAGGCTCTGCTTCTCGTCGAACTTTTTCTTCTCCTCCCAAGTCAGCTTGTAGTAGGGCTTCCAATGCCGCTTCTTCTTGGAGGGGCGTCTCCGATGTTTTTTCTTGCCCAGCTGTCTCTGTTGCTGTCCCCATGGCTCCTCGCCTCCAGCGGCAGGAGCCTCCAGATTGGTGGCCTCCGAGTCATGACCTGGCTGCACGAGGGACTCTGACATCGGCTCCCCCTCCGCCGACGGGGAGGCACCACCAGTGGATAAGTCCTCCCCATTCTGGCCCTTCTCGCCCTTTTCCAGAGAGCTCAATTCTGGACAGGCATTCGTCTGCAATGGGGGCAGCTGGTGCTTCAGGCCCCCGTCTCCCTCCTGCCCTGGACGGCTACCCGACTGCAAGGACGCTCTCGATTGCCACCTACTGTCCTCCTTGGGCACCCGTTCCTCCGCGCTTGGGGGGCGCTGAGAGTTCTGCTCCTCATGGACAACAGCAGCACCTGTACAGTTGCTAGTTTGAGGCTGGTGTTGATGTTCTGACAAGAGTGGCTCGGCCATGGCTTAGTAGAGTCCTCTTCTGGAAGTTTGAAAAATTCTAGCTTAAGGAAAAAGATTTTTCTTCCTTTTCAAAATATGTCCAACAAAGTCCTCTTCGGTCAGTAATTTCTGCAGTGACGCCTTTCGTCCGTTCTGTCAGCAAACTCCAATAGCAACTTGGAATCCAGTCAATAAAGGGTTAAGGGCACACAAGCGTGGCCAGTAGGTCCAGAGGGTTCAGCTGCAGGAACCCTACGTAATATGCAGAGGAGTGGGCTTCACGCCTCCCCGCCGAATGCTCCCACAGTCGAGGAGTTGGTGGGCAAGGAGATGAGGTTTAAGTCCAATGGGTTAAACCCAACCCCGAAAGGGTTAAAACTACCCGATGACGCTGCCTCGGAGGGGCCGAATCCACAAAGGGTTAAATCCCCTGCCGCAGAACCCACAAGGGGTTAAAGTCCCAGAGCCGCCGCCTCCCACTTCCACGGGTGTCGCTCCAACCCAGGCTCCCAGTTCCTCAGGCCGGGCCGGAGCCTTAGCCGAGGACAGACAAACTCATCTCCCCTCTGGCTCGATGCTCCGCTCAGTTCTCCTCCGCCTCCTCCTCTTTTCCTCCCTCCCTCCTCCCCTTCAGACAGCTCTTCTTCCGCCTCCTCCTCCGGCTTCCCTCCCAACCTGACTTTCCACCTGCCAACTTCCAACTGCTGTCTCCTAGCCCCCGGCGCTTCTTATATATAGAAGCTTGCAAGCCCCGCCCATGCGCATGCGTAACGGAGTCCCGGTGTGGGGCAGCCGGGAATCGTAGTTTCCTTCTTTCCGGCCCGCCGTCCTCGCGTGCCGTGCAACGTAGCCAATCATAGAACGCGTAGGGGGCGTCTCCCAGGCCGCCTCCTTCCATAGCTTCGCTGTCGCTGAAGAAACCTGAGCAGTCATTGGGCAAGAGTTATTCGGCTCTCTGAGGAAGGAAAACCAATCACAGAGGAGGTGGGGCGGTTCTGGGCCATACCATTGTGCTTCAGGAATACAAGAAGATTCTATGGCCTTTGGGAGCCTAGACAGAATATTTTTATTAAAAGGTGCGTTTAAAAAACTACTTGTCGTATTCTGTTCTCAGCGGAAAGGTTCTGATGGCCATAAACGGTTTTAAACTTATGCAAAAATGGTCTGTCCCTAAAAAGTAGTCCCTAAAGTGTAAAAGAGGATTAAATCCTATAAAGAGACCTGTTAGTCGTGATTACTGACACTGGATTCTTAAAATTACAATAATGTCTCTGAGGTAGGTGATGGGTTTCTTGGAGAGAGATAAGCGGAAGGATATTGTGGACAAATATTTATTAAAAAAAAAAAAAAAAGACGAAAAGCGCAAGAAGAAGTAAACAAATGAAGAATTAAGAAGTGCCGCCTTAAAGGGACAGTGTGATGGCCTGTTGTGTATCAGCCTCAGACTAGGCCTCAGGAGATGAGAGGGCGGGTTCGAGTCCTGAGTGACGTCGGTCCTCAGGCTACTCTGGGGACCCTTAGGTGAGAGCAGCCACCCGGGCCAAGACCTATCTCCGTACCAGAGGTGAAAGCAAAATGGTCATCCGCGGCCGAGCACTCGGCCTGATCCCCAATCGAAAGCGCGTGGTGAGGATGAAGGACTCGCCCCGAACCCCGGCTTCTGCCGAAGAAAATGGCCTCCCGGGGTCGACTTGGCCTCTTCGCTTCCGATACCGCGAACCTAGACAGGATAGAAGAGACTAGGCTAGTTGATACGAAGTCTGTGTTGGGGAGGGGACCAAAAATCAATACGTTCCTGAAAGATGGGGGGTGTTGGTGTTGTCCACAGAGATGAGACTTGGGGGTCGGGGGAGAGGCTTCGAGAAGGAAGGCTGGAGGCCTTTCCTAAAATGGGTGTGTTTGGCCCAGGGCCGTAGGGTACATTGGGGGTGAAGTGGGGGCTCTATTCCCTATTAAAAGGGATTTACACTGTTCCCCCACTAGAAGGACCCGAAAAACTCCCTTTAATCCCCTTGGCGTAATTGCCACTTCTCCCTTTGCCTGAGTACCTAGTGAGCCATTCTTCTTTCTCTTTACAGCCCAGTCATAATTGAGAGTCTACACATGGAATGGAGCATCGCAGCCATGTGAGATAGGGCAGGATTTAGCCTCCATTTTAGATAAAGGAAAGCTTTAAGACTTGGAGAAACAAAGTGACTTATCCAAGGTCGCCTGACAACTAAGGGGCAGATCTAACTAGAGCCTGTCTTCCTGACATCATCTAATACCATTTTTCTGTCAAAACCACAAAGTCCAAGACCTGGAAAGCTAGTTAAAAGGACTGGCTGCTCTTGCCTTGGCCTGAGAGTGGTTCCCCAGCCCTCACGTGCTGGCTCACGATCGTAACTCCAGACCCAGAGGACCTGATACCCTTTATTGACACCAGGCATATGCGGTACACACAAGCAGGAAAGAAAAAAAAAATCATTAGATATGTAAAAAAATAATTTAAAAACAAAACCGAATCCTTTCCCCCACACCCTCTCAAATTTTTTTTTTTTGTTTTATTTCCAGTAACTTAAAAGCTTCAGATGATTGCAAACTATTACAAACTTGGCAGTCATTTGTCAGGACAAAAAAGATAAAAGTCTTTGAGCTTCAGGTTGCCGAGACTACACAATGAAGCCCAGCCACAGTGAGCCAAAATGGCAATAAAGAAAATCCATGCAGTACCTTGGGATCCAGACGGCCTGGGGCTTGGAAATCTGTGGATCAGTATTTATGGAGCAATAGACCTGAAAGGAGCAGGAAGCGCATTTTTGTTTTGTTTTTGAGGCAAGACCTCAGTACATAGTATAGTCTTGCCTGAAATACAGATCCTCCTGCCTCAGCACCACAGTAATATTTAGGTGTATATCACCTCCCAGGTTAAAGGTGTTTTCTAAGTAAAAGGATTTAGGAACTTGAGCAAGAGTGCTGGGTGGGGCAGCAATCTTAGTGTGAGACTGTCTCTGAGGGGAAGCAAGGAAGAATGCCCCCAGGGGACATGCAGATGTTTTGAAAATGACCATTCTAGCTTGTTTTCCATGCATTGCCTGAAACCTGGTCTGCCTGAAAAGCCTGCCTTTCTTCATTCACTACTTAAGATGCACTAGGAGACCTAGAACAAAGGGGGCACAAGGTTTGGGAGAAGATGGCTCCATAGTTAAGAGCATCCAGGCTCCGCTCCCAACATCCATGTGGCCGTTCACAACTGTAACCCCAGTTCCCAAGGATCCCGTGCTCTCTTCTGGCCTCTGCCAGCACCAGTCACGTGTGATACAGAGTCATATGTGCTCATATTCATAAAATGTATCTTAAGTGGGTTTTTTTGTGTGTGTTTGTTTTAAAGAGGAAAGGGGGTTTTTGCAGGCAACTTGACTGCAAGAGTCAGAATGTCCACACTTGAGGCTTTAGAGGACTTGAACACGCAGTCGGGAATATGGAAGCTATGGTTGAATTTTACTGGACAGGGCTAAGCAGTAAGGTCTCATTGTTAATGGGAGGGACATGCTCACCAAGGTCATAGAACTCCAGAACTTCTATATTCTGAGTCCTAGCCCTTTGCCAAATATTTTCTACCCTCCAAGCACTGTTAAATCGCTCAAGTGCCTTATGGTGCAGAAATCGTTCCTGTTTCATAAACAAGTCAATCCAGATTCCGAACAGCTAATCATTTAGTCCACACTTGCCGAGCCAGCATGGCAGTTGTGAAGCCGACTTTTCCCTGTGTCCTGGCTCCAGCTGCCCAGCTGATGTCTGCCGACATCACAGGTTATCCTTCTTCAGCCTTTTTGCTTGTGACACCGTGAAGCCACAGAACCTGTGTAGTGAGTGGTTGTCTTTAGGGCTGTCCTCCCTGCTGTTAAAGTCCCAGGGAGTACCTGTGTTTTACAGTGAAGCACAAGGATGGCCAACCCTGGGGAAGTGGTCTGCCTCACAGGGTGTGAGGGAACGCTGAGGGAGTCTAAGGATCCCCAGTACTGTCTCTTTTCCCCGAGAACAAGGAAGATCCTGGAGCCCAGGTGGTAGCAGCTGCCAATAGCTAGCCCTCAATGGCTCTGAGCACTAGTAGGTGCTGGAGTGGGTATTTTAAAGCCTAATACAGGTTAGTAGCTGGAGCCAGATAGGCCCAGCAGGAAGGACAGAGTATCCTACAGGAGGCCAAGGCCGCCTAGGCAGTTAAAAGTTCCAAGGCCAAGCCGCTTAAGAGTTCTGTGCAGGCACTATGTCCACCACAATTAGGGGTCCAAGCAACGCAGAACTCTGCCCCCACCCCTCAGGATAGAGGCTCAAAGTGGGCAGGCTCTGGCTTTCTAGAAAATTCTTTGGGAAGAGGGGAGATCATGATAGGGAGTAACAACCATGACTTAAGGGCTTGGGAAGAGGCAAAGGCATTTGGAGCCTAGCACTGAGTACCCCAAACCTTACTACGGTGTGCAGAGTTAGGTCAGCAGTCCTCCCTCTGGGGCGGGGCCGACCAACGCCCGATTCCCTGCCAGCACTCCAGGCCTCCAAGCCCCGGGGCGTCCCCCGGGGCGCTCCCTGACCCCAGTCTGAGGCCTGTTTTCTCTTGGTTCCTTTAGGGAGGAGGGAAGATATTCCTTATAAGGAAGTACTAGTCTCTGCAGGGGATTTGGGGAGGGAGTGGGACCCGATTTGTGATTGGCGCAACCCGCCCGCTTCCCGCTCTTTCCAAGGGTTCCCAGACGGCAGACTGAGGTTTTCTTTTGTTTAATGAAGCGTTCAATTGCACGTGAATCTTCAGTGAAGTCCAGAGCGCAATGTGTATTTGCGGGTTTGTACGGGGCATCCCAGCCCCCAGCCTACACTTCCCATTCCTCCCCACTCCTGCGGGCTCCGGCCTTTCCTGCAACCAACCTCCCAGCCAATCAGTCTTCAGGCCAGGTCCAAGTCCCAACTTGCCCAAGAGCTGAGCCTCGGCAGGGAGCCGAGTCGGAGGGAGCAAAGTCAGGTGACCCAGAGGGTGGGGTCGGCTCCAAAGTTAAGATGTGCACCAAGACTGCTTTGGGAATGCAGGGCATAGGTGTGAGCTCTAGGGAAATATGGGTCTATGGGAGCCCCCATTAAAGGAGGGAGTGCCAGGGTGAACGAAGGTAGGAGGAGGAATTTCTAAAGTCGTTTTCCTAAACCTAGGGAGGCTCAGGGCACAGCAGGACCTTCGGGGACTCATCATAGTCTTCTCAGTTGCTAGAGAGACCCCGTCCTTGAGTCACCTCTTCTGGGTTCGAAACTGTCGGAAGAGCCACTGGACAACGAAGGGCCACAGGATAAAGAAGAGCAGCGTGGGAGCCGAGAGCCCTAGGAGCCAAGGCCGAGTCCTGGGCGACCTCTGCTGCCAAGAGGGAAGGAATCAGAACCCAACTCAGGTGCAAGTTATGTCCTCGTAGCCAGCTTCCAGACTCATTGGCCCTGGCCTCCCTGAGATTGGAAAAGACCTACCCTACATCTGCCCCACTAGCCTGAAGCGCACCGCCGCCCCCCAATTCTCTCTCACACACAGTCCAATCCCACGTGATAGGAGAGGCAGTAGGAAGAGACTTAACTTCCAAGCTAGCTCCTCCAGGCCTCAAAGGGGGCACTAGTAGAACTAAAGACCCTGGGTTGTAAAACACATACCACATATTTCAAACAAGGATGGGGTACTCTGGTGTTAGTTTCTAAATATCTGTTCTAGAAGGAGCCAGGACTCCTGGGAGGAGTAACTGATTCTAGGCTTGGGGCAGGGAAGGTGAGGTGAGGCAATGTCTGACATCCTGTACTAAAAAGCCAGGAAGCCCCTAAAGATGAACTAAGGGTCTTGGAAGGATCTCCAAAGTTGTGACAATGTAGTTAAAAAAAAAAAAGAAAGAAAAAAAAAGGAGCTGCCATAGAAATCTGATTGCCTGAGTTCAATCCCAGGCCTTCCGTACAGGTAGGAGAGCACCACCGTTGGCCTCTGCCTTCCACACAAAACACACACACACACACACACACACACACACACACACACACACACACACAGCAGTACACGGTAGGGTCTGTAACTCCACTGGAGGAGCCAAACCCCTCAAGGCCAGCACTGCTCAGACGTGGTTCGTAGACATACATGTAAACAAAATGCCCACGCCCATAAAATAAACATTAAAGCCAAATAGAAGGGCAGAGTAGGGGCTGAAGAGATGGCTCAGTTAAGAGCACTGGCTGCTCTTCTGGAGGTCTGAGTTCAATTCCAGCAGCCACAGGGTGGCTCACAACCATCTATAATTGGATCCGATGCCCTCTTCGGCTGTGTCAGCAGCAGTGTACTCATATACGTAAAATAAATCTTAAAGAAGAAAAAAAGGACAGAGTATACAGCCCAGTATAGGGTACTTGCCTCGCATGTGAGGTGCTGGGTTAAATTCACAGAACCCCAAAAAAGCAAAAGTGTTTGCAGATGGTTAAAATGATGGGTGGATCTTTAAAATTTAGGAGTCTGTGGTGATAAAAACAAAAAACCCTAGAAATTATACCATCAAGGAACCTCCAGTCAATTCCTTACTTTAAAAAATTAACTAGGGGCCGGGCGGCGGTGGTGCACGCCTTTAATCCCAGCACTTGGGAGGCAGAGGCAGGCAGATCTCTGAGTTCGAGGCCAGCCTGGTCTACAGAGTGAGTTCCAGGACAGCCAGGGCTACACAGAGAAGCCCTGTCTCGAAAAAACGCCCTCCCCCCTCAAAAAAAAAAATTAACTAGGGCCTGAAGAGAAGGCTCAGTGGTTAAGAGCACGGTTGCTCTTGTAGAGGGGCCGAGTGGGATTCCCAGCACCTACATGATGCTTCCCAGCCACCATAAGTCTAGTCCTTGACTCCACAGGCACCAGGCTCACACATGGTGCACATGTACATGCATAAAACAGACATAAAACAAATAAATCTCAAACAAATAATTAAATGAGCCCAGGCTGGGATGCAGCTCAGTGGTAGAGCACCTCCTGCATGTCAGTGCCCTGAGTTCCATCCCAGCACTGGAAAAAGAAACAATAAAAGATAAAGAAGTTGGGCATGGTGGCCCTTGCCTGTAATCCCAGCACTCAGGAGACGGAGGCAGGAGGGTTGCAGGTTAATTCCAAGGCTAGTCTGGCATACATATCAGGACCCTGTGTCAAAAAAATAAAAATAATAAAGACATCTGGCATGGTGGCACACGCCTTTCATCTTAGCACTCTGGAGGCAGACTAGGTGGATCTCTCAGTTCGAAGCTAGCCTGTTCTACAGAGTTTCAGGACAGACGGTGCTACATACTAAGACCTTGTTTCAAAAGGAGGAGGAGCGGAAATTGTGCTTTTTCTGTGGGCAACTTTGATTCTGGAAAACTCTACAGAAAACAAAATGTTAACCTGTTTGAGGAATAAGAAAGCTGGAAGATCAACCGATTTTGCTATCACTAAATCACTGGCCAGGCCACAGTGATCAGTGGTTGCTAAACACCTTATGGCAGAGTTCTTTAAACCGGACATTCCCTGGCTTCAAGAGGAAAACGTGACATCGTAGAGTTGGGACCATGTTGTCACCTTGCATCCAGGCCTGCAGTACACTCACTAGTAGTAGAAGGCCCGATGCCATCTGTTCCTGAGTATTCCCAGATTATGAACACTCTGATGTGGTTTGTGGTTGTTTCTTTGTAAAACAATAACAGCTTTATTTATTTGTGTGTGTGTGATATGTGTAGAAGCCCATCAAGGTCTGATTCTCTGGAGCTGAAGTTCCAGGCATTTCTGAGCTGTCTGACATGGGTGCCAGGAAGTGAACCTGGGGCCTCTGGATGAATAGGAAGCATTCTTTATTGAGTCATGGTCTTCCTTTGTAGCTTAGCTGGCTGGGAACTCAGAGCAAACCTCCTGTCTCAGCCTCCCAAGTGCTGGGATTACAAGTATAAACTACACTGGGTTGCAAAGGGAAGGAGGAAGAAGCAAGGCAAACCACCATAAGTTCAAGACCAGCCTGGTCTACATAGTTCCAGGCCAGCCAGAGCTACACAATGAGACCCTGTCTCAAACAAACAAACAACAAACAAAACAAAACCCAAGGGCTAGACAGATGACTCAGTTAAGAGAACTTGCTGCTTTTGCAAAGGACCTGGAACTCAACGTGGTAGCTCACAACTGTCTTTGATTCCGGTTCCAGAGGACCCAATACCTCTTCTGACTTCTGGGGACACCAGGCACACATGTGATGCACATACACACATGTAAGCAAACCACCCATACACATATAAAAAAATGTCCAGATAAACAAAACACTAAAACCAAACACAAGTGCTGCTACAGCTGGCCTCTGATGGAACCTTGACCAGAATGTTTACCTGGGTCCGAAACCAGTCTTTGCATCTTATACTCATTCCACAGGAAACACGATATACAAGGAAGTCATACATGATTAGACCCCAAAAGGTGGGACATTCTACATGTTCTTATGCTGGACTAATTCAGGCTAATCAAGAAGTTAGATGAAGAGCCAGGTGCCCCGGGTTTGACACCTGCTTCCCAGCACAGCCATCAGCAGCAATCATGATGGTGAACTAGGGACAGTGTGACCCCAGACCGGATAACAGCAGCTGGAAATGGTAGTTCCAGGACAACTAGGAAAATCTGAAATTGGGTTGCATATGTGATATTAAAGAATTAATTGTAATAAAATATAGTCAGAATGGAGTGTAAGCATAAACATGATGATGCTTATAATTTAGTTATTTTTTTAATTTTTGGCTAGCTTGGGACTCACTATGTAGCTTAGGCTAGCCTCAAATACCATGGATCCTGCTGCCTCTATGTCCAGAGTGTTAGGATTATAATATGCTGTTGAAAATCTTCTTTAAGCTGGGCGGTGGTGGCGCACGCCTTTAATTCCAGCACTTGGGAGGCAGAGGCAGGAGGATTTCTGAGTTCGAGGCCAGTCTGGTCTACAGAGTGAGTTCCACGACAGCCCAGGCTACACAGAGAAACCCTGTCTTGAAAAAAAAGAAAATCTTCTTTAAAATACTGAAAATCTGTGAGATAGCTCTGCAAGAAAGGATGCTTGCAGCCAAGCCTTGTGACCCAAGAGGTAATCTCAAGGACTCGTGTCAGAAGGAGAGAAGAAATTGTCCTGTGACTTCCACATGTGTGCGTGCATGCATGCATATGTATACACACACACACACACACACACCACATTTAGCCAGAAACTGATGTCACTGGCCTATGGTTTCAGTTACTTAGTAATGCTAGGTTCAAACCTTTTCCCCCTTTTGGCAGTGTCAGAGATTGAACCAAGAACCCTATGCTTCCTAGGGAAATGCCCTATTGCTGAGATACAACCCCAGCCCAAGCCCAGCTATTTTATAATCTATAAAAAAGATTATAATTTCAAGTGAGCAACTTAGTAAGACCTTGTCTCAAATAGAAAAACAGGGTATGTAGCTCAGCAGATCACAGCATCCTTCCTTGCTTAGGAATCCCTAGTACTGGAGTGGGGGTGGGGGTAGGGAATCCTTTGCATTTCAAGTGGGTAAAAGGTAAAACGGGGTGGGGGTGGGGGAAAGGTGGCAGTGTTGAAATCCTTGTCACCAGGGCTCAGATCCACCATACCCAGTGGGTTAAAGGGTCACACCAGAGATCCCCAAATAGAGCAACTAGGCCCATTCCTCTTTTATCCACACCAGGCTTCTAGTGTGGGTACCAGCAGACTTGGGGCCACCTGTGCTCGGTCCCTTGCTGTTTAGCCATCATAGTGATAGCAAGAGGGCCCATCTGAGGAGAGCGCTGGGTACTGGGCACCACAGAAGCAGTTCAGTAAAGGTCTCCCATGTTGTGCCCTTTGGTAAGCTAAATTCTCAGACCTCTGTTTCCCCTTCTGTGGAAGAGAAATAAAGTCAGGTGTGGTGGTGAACACCTGTAATTTCTCAGCACTTGGGAGACCGGGACTAGATTATAAATTTTAAGCCTTTGTCCTGCCACAAACAAATAGACAAAAAGCCTAGCCTGTAGGCCACATGGTCATTGAGGATTCAGAGGGGGAGGGAGAGGGATGAAGGGAGGTGGGAGGAAGTGGGGGGAGAGGGAAAGAATATCAGCACATCAGCAGCAAGGCAAAAAACTGGTCTGGATTAAGAACCACTTAGGCGGCCAGGCAGAGTGGGTAATCAGGGAATGCTTCTCCTTTCCTAGTAGCCCTTCCCATACTCCCCCAGGGGCAAACACTCCCACTGGATGGCTTTAATCCCAGCACTCTGGGGGCAGAGGCAGGAGGCTCTCTGAGTTCAAGACTAGCCTGGTCTACAAAGGGAGCTCCAGGCCAGCCAAGGCTACACAGAGAAACCCTGTCTTGAAAAAAAAAAATTAATTAAAAATATAAGTCCTACCATTCTCTGCACAAAGCAGTGTACAGTTGAGCGTCATGGAGCCCAAACCAAAACCAGCTGGGTGACAGACCAAGAGCAGACTTCTGAGGTAATCTTCTCCAATCTTGACATGAAGGAGGGACTCACCTGCTCAAGGGGCTGGGGCTTGCTCTCCAGGCTCTGTAGCCTCCTGTGAACATCCCTCATGCTTTCCTGCATGGCCCGAACTGTCCCACCAGCCATCTGTCCAATTCCTGGGGGCCCATTAGGCTGCCTCCCAATCCCTCTGTGGAGCATAGAGACACATGGAAAGAGACTCAGGTGACAAGTCACACAAGCTGGAGCAGGTCCAGAGAAGGGTAAGAATGCCCTATTTCTGCCCTGCAGTGGGGCCGTCACAGGACTGAAGAAGCAGCCACTGGAATGTGACCACTGATTAGCTGTGTGATTCTGGGCAAATCATTCACTTCTCTGAGCCTTGTTTCAGCTCCTAAAGATGTTGTCTTCCTCACACCCTGTCTGCTCAGAGGAACTATTTAGGAAAGTACCCCCTTCGGAGATTTAGCACAAAATAAGTTCTAGACAAGAATAAGGCAAAAAGAACTCAGTGTCTTCCTCTGAGAATTCCAAATGGCAGGCAGAAAGAAAGGACAGTTTCCCAGTGCCACACACCTGTCTACAAGTCGCCTTTGCTGAGGGTACAGAGGCCAGCAATCTCAGAGAGAGCCAGGAATGGGATTTTGCTCACCCAGGCAGGCGTTTGGCTACTGGGTAGCTCTCTCAGGCTGCTCTCCAGTGGCCCCATTGGACTTTTACCTTTGTCCTGACTGGACAGCCCAGGGAAGGCTTCGGGTACCAAGAGCATAGACAAGGTAGAAAGCTCACTTTTCTCACCAGGGGACTCAGGGCTACTCCTGGTGGCGAGCTCTCTGCCAGCTGCTTCCTTCTGTTCTGCCCAAAACTGCTGAGCAGAGTCCCGGGTCCCAGGTGGGAGGTGGGACAACTCAGACTCGACAGGAACAGGGGACAAGACAGGCAGTCTCCCTAACTCTGGCTCTAGCTGCTCCACAGAGTCACAGAAAACCTCCAGGTCCAAGTCTCTGGGTGGCCGGGACTCTGGAAGAGGAAAAGGGATAGCAAGGCTCTTAGGAAGGACAGTTGCTCTGGGGGTCCTTGCTCTTGGGAGGAGGGGGAGAGTGGGTACCAAGTCCTTCCTTAGGAGACCCAGACTTCTTCCATAACAGGTACGATGGGCCCAAGAAATGTGACCCTGCAAAGAGTCTCAGAGCTTCCCTTGGCTTCTGAGAGCACAGAAAGTCTCAGTATCCCTGGGTATTCAATATAAAGGGGACAACATGGCATCCAGCTTCTCCTCTCCTGAAAGTGTTCCTTCCCAGTCTACGGACGGCCCTGTATCCCCCCTGCTCAGCAACAAACCTGGACTTGGAGGTACTGGCTCCTTGGGGAGACAAGAAGGCTCTGGAGCAGCCTGATGGTCTCTATGCACACCTGGTTCTTTCCAACCTGTCAAGACACATCACTCAAACTCAAAGGTGGGGCAGGGAAGAGGCTGGCATCTTCCAGTGAGAGCAAGCCCCTTGTTGCCATTAGTCATGCATACTGACTGATAACTAGCCCGACAGGGGCATCGACTGAGGTCCTCACAGAAACCACACCTAGAGCTCTTTGCTCCTTCTACCCCGCAGCTGAACAACCAATCAACAGCCTAGACCCGAGACAGAGCTCCCATCCTGGAGATCTAACCTGTGACTCTTCTCAAGAAGGTTTCTGGGGGCCTCGGCATGTCAGGGATCACCTGGTACAGGGGCTCGAAATAACCAAACATATCCTCTGCCACCTCGCCCAGGGGCACTGTGTCGATCACCTGTGCAGGAGGGGTTCTAATGGCGCAGGCTGGCTCCTCCCACCACCACCCACAAATCCCTTCTCCAGCCTCTCCCAGTACTACTTCCTTTCAATACACCTCCACCTCGTAACAGTCAGGATCAGACAGAATTGGAAAAGGGCAACAGAAAAGTGATTTCCAAAAAGATACCAATGGATAGGAATCTCGAAGCGCATCCCTGGAAGACTGAGGGGCAAACCACCCTTATGGAAAGAGCACAGAGCCCTCACTCACTACCTTCTGCGCCACCAGCTTCATCTCGGAGATGTAAGCGGACATGGCTTCCTCCTTGCTCATCTTGCCCAGTCTGTTCCAGGCATCCCTAGGAGGCAGTGGTCTGTGAGAAGTCTTGGTAACAGCTGAGGCATTTGTACCCTGCAGGAGGGGAGCTCACCACTTGTAACGTCCAATGGGGTCCCAGAACCCAGGCCGGGGGACCAGGCAGGGCCCCATGGTAGCCTGCTTGTAGTAGCTGTAGAATCGCAGCATCTCTTCATAGGAGGGGCGGTAAGAGCCTGAGTAGAGGGTTGGGAAGGGGAGGGTACCTCATCAGCCCCGGTTCCAAAAGGGTGGAGGCTGCACCTTGGAAGGGCAAAGGTGGCCCGGGGTCTCACCCACAGCATCTAAGACAGGAAGCAGAGGAGAGCCCACCACAGCCTAGGGAGGACCTTGTCTGTAAACATTTGCAGGGCAGAGGCCCAGTTTCATCGCAGGGTCGGAGCCCAACCATCCTGAACCCTAAAATGCTGGTCCCTACGGGCTCACCATTCTTAGGCAGGTTCTGAATGACGCTGACTGCTGCCTGGAACTGTTTTTGACAGTCGGGCTCTTCCTTCTCGGTGCCCATGCTGTTCCAAGCTCTGGGGTCCTACTTTGGAGCGACTCTGCAAGAGCAAGTGTCAGTGTGACCAGGCCTCATGGTCCTCGATGGCATCCTAAGCCACTGGTCCAGTTCCCAGAGGGGCAAACTAAGTCCTAAGACCTGATTGCTACCCCAGGAGGTCAGAAGTTGAGCTGAGAAAGCTCCTTCTCCTACCTCAAGACAGCATCAATGGGGCCAGGGTGGCGAGGACCACCAGCTTGGCCATGAGTGGGAGGAGAGGCAGGTGGTAAGGGGTCTCAGAGCCACATACGTCCCCAGATCCACCTCTCTAGGTGCCCATTTCCAAATCCTGAACGGGCGAATCAGCGAGCGAAGAGGAGTCAGGATGGGAGGAACAGCCTTCCACCCTGGCTCCCCGCGCCCCAGCCTCTCACTCACCCCTGGGCGCCTACTGCCAGGACACCAGGGTCCTCTTCTCACTACTCACCAGTGGCTTCCGACTGACCTCTTGGTCCAGAGTGGCAGGGATAGGGCGGGACACAAAGCTAGGAGAAAAGCCAATGAGAGGCACCGTTTCCGTATTCGTCTTTTAGACCCTAACCAGTCAGGAAGGCTCTTTCAAGATTATGCAAATAGTTCTATCCTGCCTCGCCCAGTCAGGCGGGGCTAATTTATGGGTGGCACTCCGCACCGCACGACAGTCCGAGGCGGGCTGCAGCGCCTCCTGGTGGACACACTGATGGTCGCGGAGTCCTCGCACCCCCTGGTGGAAACTCACGGGAGTGGGTCGATAGAAGCGGGCCCGGTTTATCCGAGGCACCTCGACTCAGCTCTTGGAACACGTCTACGCTGGCAATAGAGGAGAGTCCTGGAGCCCGACGTTCCGCAGAAAGGACACTGGAGCTGTCTTGGAAAAAGTAAGAGTAAACCAGAAAAATAACAAAAAAGAACATTCCTGGAAGGAATCAAGAGATCAAGCAGAGGCGAAGGCTTGACAAATAGTAAGAAAATTCAAGATCGCAGTAGTGATGGGGACTTAAGCTAGTATGAAGAATTTCCGAGACTTGAATAGATGAGAACAGAATACAGCGGGGCAAGTAGATGGCGATTCTAGTACCCGAGAATCGCTACTTTTAGCGTGGGAAGCCTGATTGTCGGTCTCGGCCAAGTGACAATGTACGACCAGCTCGCTGCCCTTATCCAAAGCTAGTGCTTGAAAGCCACACGGACACCCCACCCTTCGCGTTCACAAGGGTACATCTAACACTGCACCGGCACCCGTACAAGGAGGCTTTCCATGGACTGACGTCATCAACACCTTGGCAGAGTGTTGTGCAGATCCCTTGACCAAGGATGGAATGTCGCTCTGGGATACCAAGCTTCTTAAGCTTGGAATCCCAGAACTAGCTTCTGGAACTCTAAACTTAGTCTCATCTTAGTCTTCAGATCGGTTAGCCGCAAGACTTCTACCTTTGAGAACTGGCTATTGGCCCGGAGCCCGGAGACTAATTCATGACGTCACTGCCCGAGCCTCCCGCCTCCATCCCTGTGCAGCTCTGCTCCAGAATTCTGTGAGCTTCCCCCACACCAGGACCCTGTGGCCCGGGGACGATCTCCTGTAGATCTGTCCCTTGTCTGGCTCCCGAAGGTACCCGGCTAAGGTGGATAGACTAGGGTCCTGGGTCGGAACCCGTCAGAGTTCCCAGAAAAAAGTGTCAGCGCCGGAGGACAATCCCATCCCTCCGGGTATTCAATCCCCTTCAACAGGGACTCTGGCCACTGGTAGAGAGGAGATCCGGGGACCTCTGGGGAAATGGAAAGACCGACTCACTAGCAGGGGCAAACGCGTAGACACCGGGGCGCACTGCTCCAGGCCTGAGGTCCCGCAGGCGTCTCGCTCCGCCCCAGTTCGGCCTCGTCCCTCCCACTTCCACCTCGTCCCTCCCTCTCTCCCTCCTCCCGAGGTCTCCTCCTCCCGACTCTTAGGGCGCCGCTAAGTTTCTTAGCTCGGAACCGCGCGGCGAGCTGCGTTCCCGTTGCCCCGTTCTCACGCACAGATCCGGGGCCTGGCCCTGGGCCCTTCGAGACCATGCTGTGCGGCAGCTGGAGAAGGAGCCGCCGCTCGCCGGAGGAACCCCAGGTGTCCGCCCAGGTCGCTGCGCCCCTCGCGTTCCCGCCCTCACCCGCGTCGTCGGACAGCAGCACCAAAAGGCCTGGACTACGGGCACTAAAAAAGATGGGTCAGTGACACACAAGGATGGGTCCGGGTGGGCGCTCATTGTCTCTAGGGACAACCTGGAAGGAGCGGGGTGTACGAGCCAACTGGCATCCCGGGTGCTTGGAGTTGGGGAAGATCTGACCAGGAGCACCAGCACTGTTCCAGTTGGGGTTCACACCTGGAGTCATCAGACTTCCAGGCTGTTTCAGAAGGCTTGGATGCCAACACCACCCCACCCCACCCATCCCCAATCTCGTGTATACTCACCAGAAGGCGCCCGCGGGGCCGTGCTGGAGTGAGAATTTGGACTGGGGGCATGGATAGGGTCGCTGGAGAGTGAGGAGACGGGCTTGAGAGATAAAGCTTGGAGTTAGGTTGGGATGTAGCGCAGTGTGTAGAGCTCTTAGCCCTGGTTAGCTCTCCAGTATCACAAGAACTTACTGTTGTTAATCTCCCAGCGCTAGAGAGGTGTCAGTAGGTGGGTCAGAAGTTCAAGGTCATTCTCTGCTACACAGTAAAATATGTGTGTGTGTGTGTGTGTGTGTGTGTGTGTATCCCAGCCTGGGATATATGAGACCCCATCTCCAAAAAACTTGGGGTGCATTCACCTCCTTCCCTAGTGCTACTTGAGGTCTGTGGGTGTTTTAATAGCACCTGCTGTTCCTGACCCTGAGGAGCTGTTTACAAATGGCCTCTGGGAGATTCTAGACACCCAAGCCAGCCTGTAACCCTCAGGTTCTCTCTGCCGGCAGTAACAACAAAGCCCTGGTATGACTGGGGCAATGGTGTGAAACAGTCCGGGTTCCTACTTCAGAAGTGAGGGAAGTCACTACTCCTCAAGGAGCCCTAGAGTCAGCCCAACACTGCTGTGGTTTGCAGGTGTGGTGGTAAGATCACCTTCCTGAGGTAGGTGTCCTGATCCCCATTTCACAGAGGAGGAAACTGACTCAGACATCAAAGAATCTTGTCGAGGCCACTCAGACTGTGTGCCATCCCAACAGACACTCTCAGAGTCTCGGCAAAATGGGACTCCCTGGGCTTGAACCAGGGGCGTCAGTGAAAGCATTTTATAAACTGTAAAGTGTGGGAAACCAAAGCCGTTTATTGGTACTGCCAACCTGGTGACAGAACTCGGGCTGTGTGTGTCCCAGATGCCAGCCTCAGCTTCCCTCTCAGCTGTCTCATCTTCTTCCTCATTCCACCGGGATGTATAGGATGCCCTCACTGTGAGCACTGTGCCTGAGGCAGATCTTCATCCTCTTTCCATGCCTAGTCATTCAAGAAGTCAATATTTACCTAGCACCCAACAACAAACAGGGTACACACGGTCCTGTCCGAAGAGAGCTAAACAACGCAGTACTGCAGTCAGAAGATGAACCTTGAGGGAAAGAGTCAGGGAGGGAGAAGCAGACTGTGATGCTGGGGAGGCAGAGAGGACCCCGCTGAACCCCAGAGCTGGATGGAAGCTTGTATGGAGAGGAGAGAGGTAGACGGACTCCTCAGGGTCCCTCTGTAGTTTGGATGGTGGTAAGGGTCCCAGAAAGTCCACTGGCAGGAAACAAAACTGAATTAGAGAAGCAGATGGATAACAGGGTGGTCAAATAGGGCTGAAAGGAGGCAGGGGCTCATGAAGCGGTGTTGGGACTCAGGTGTGAGCCACATAGGAGAGGAGGGTGCACAGACACCAAGAGGAGACAGGGCGGTGGCTGTCTAATATGAAGTCAGACGTCTCTGGCTAGAGGTGGCCCTAGTGGGGTTGGTCATGTAAGATGCCCTGCCACGCAGGCAGGACAGGACTCTCAGGAGAAGCAGCCTGAGCCGTTGGCCCCTGGGGGGTCGTGGATGTTGCTGGGGACAGAGAGGAAGCTGTCCCACACCAGCTGCCTTTTTCTCCTGTGGCCATTTGCTGAGCCCCATCAGTGGCCACGGCACTAGCCCAGGGGCTGAGGCCACAAAACAGGACATCTGAGACTTGCCCTAGAGGTACAGAGTGTAATAAGAAGAGACTCGTGGACACATAACTAGGGAGAGCCCCACGGAGTGTGTGTCAGCTGAGCGTGGCTGCACGGGAGCTCTGGATAGCTCATCCTGGAACTATGTACATATCAGCATGTCATCTGTGCCCTTCCTATCACTGGCTGAGTGACTGCTGGGTGACCATACTGAGTGTTTAGGAATGCCACTTCTTCAAGCAATGCTGAGCCCTGGGATAAAGCAGAAGCAAACTCAAAATGGCTTAAACCTAGACCTGTCACCCACGTAGCTTCCCTCCCAAGATGACCCTCACCACCCTGCTCAGGCTAAGAGAAAACAGATCTTATTTCAGGTCAAGGAACTGGAGCAGGGAGTATCTCTGAGGAGCCCGAGGGAGGAAAAGGCCTGTGAAGCCACAGAAGGGGGAACCAGGCCAAGGACAGGGGAGGAGTGGGAGCCATCTGCAGCAGGGGGCTGGGCCGGGCCAGCTCTTCAGAGAATCATAATACCCTGAGCATTCTTGCTCACTGAACTTACCTTAGACTTCACCCTGCTTATTTCTTAGCCATTCCTGGGACAAGTGCCTCCCTCAGTGACAGAGAGACCGAATGTGACAGGATAAAGCCATTAAGGGACCCTGGCTGCCTGCCATCACAATCACGGTTCCAAGGGCACACTTTATTGCCACAATTAGTGAGTACTAACACCTTCATACCATCGCTCCATGCGCTCTGTGTATCTTCTCATTTAGCGCTTATGGTCATGTGAGATAGATGGTACCACAAGTGCCATTTACCATGAGGTAATGGGCTCAGAGAGGGTTCAAGGCTAGAAGTAAGCCAGCTGTGGTGACCTATGCCTAGAATCTCAGCCCTGGAGAGATGGAGAGGCCAGCCTGGTATACAGATTGATTTCTAGGCCAGAAAGGTCTATGTATCCATCAAGGCCCTGTCTCAAAACAAAGCAAAACAAAAAACTAGAAGTGATGGAGAGCTTTGAATCCAGGTGGTGTGGTCCTGAGTCTGGGCTCTGTTAGCACAGGATGGAAGAGATGCTCATCAGGAAAGGACCTGCTGTTCCTCAGAGGTGTCTCTCTGGGCTGCCAAGGAAATATAGGATGCTAAGTTTAAATGTCAGGTAGACAAAAAATAATTTTGGATGTACATATATATCTATCTCTAGAAAGTATATGTAAATTACATAGCCATGGTTATATATAATTCGGGCGGGGGGTATCTGAGGATGGAACCCAAGGCTTTGAGCATGCTAGACAGACACCGGAGAGCATCAGAGCCCTGTGGGATAGACTTACATTAAAGAGGTGTTTGCTGTTTATCTTAAATTCCAGGTAAAGGATTCCCTTCAGTTTTTTTTTTTTTCCTCCCAGCATCCCATTCAGCCCAGCCTGTTGGAGCCTGTGAGTTTCGGCTCCGCCCAGACCCCTAATCCTCTCGGTGGGCAGAGTGCTGAATAGGCATAATCGTGTTCCCATTCTCTGTGCTTGCTTACTCCTCTGACAAGCACCCCTGGGTGGGGAGGCTTTCCCTATGGCCCGTCCAGGATGTCCCCTGCTGGGTGAGTGGAACTGACCTGGGGTGGAGACAGCCTGAGGGGAGCTTTATGAGACCTTAGGCCTAGCAGGTGCCTTGACTGGGTGGCAGGGAGGGCAGGGCTGTCCGGAACCTCCCCACCTCACCATCCCTTGACCCGGCTCATGCTTGTTCTGACCCAGCCAAGCCCAGAAGGTGCCACACCCTCAACTCCCTGGTCTACAGGCCTCTGGGGGGAAGCCCCGCCTCCCCTTCCTGCTTTTCTTGATTTTCCCAGGAATCTTATGGAAAGTATTGAGCACTCCCCCCTCCCCCTGGCTTCTGTGTAAGGTCAGCTGGTACAAGGAGCTGGGCACCCTTGGTACCTGGGACAATGGGGCTGGAAGGGATTAGAGCGGGAAGGTCATTGGAAACATGGCTACTGTGTATCTTTTCCAGCACTTCATGGACACAGCCACTAGGAAATGCTGCTGATTCCCACCCCCTTCACACACTTTGGCAGGAGCAGTTGACTGCCCTGTTAGCGCATGTCTCACATTCCTGCCAGAGCCCTGTGTGCTTTTCCTGACTGATAGTGCAGTGCGTGTGATGGTACACACACACACACACACACACACACTACCTCCCCATGCCGACCCACCTTCCTCCTCCCACCCAACCCACCGGTCTAGACAAACACAGAAATACATTCCTTCCCCATTATAGTCACACCTACTCTGCACACACCCCTCTGTTAAATGCTCAGAACCTTACAGCCCGTCCCTACCAGTCTACACCGGCCTCTGCTCACTCCGCAGCCCCTGCCTTGGGTATCCACACTGCTTTCAGCAGTGCTAGGATCTGGGAGTCCTTCCTAACAGTGCGCTGTGCATTTTTACTGGTTCTTCCGCGGCGTTGGTTCCGGCTTAGACAACCCCCACCCCGTAGCTCCCAGTTCTGTCCAGCTCCACCACCTGGTTAGCTGCTCTGTGCCTCCACCTCAGCAGGTTTATTGAGATAATTCATGTTCTGTATAACTCAGCTACTTAGCATACAGCCTAGCCAGGAGTAGCATATACCTGCAGTCACAGCACTTAGAAGCTGACACTGGAGGATTGCTGTAAGTTTGAGGCTGGTCAGGGTATGTGAGTTTCTGTTTGGGGGTGAAAAAGGCTACAGTAATTTTTGGTATATTAAAATTTTAATAATTGGAACTCAGTCAGGTAGCTCATATCTATAATTGTAACTCTTAGGGAGCTGAGGCAGGAGAATTGAGAATTGTGAGTTTAGGGTTACTTTGTGTCTAGATGTCTTTTTTCAAAAACTTGTGAATGTGAGTGTGTGTGAGAGAGACAGAGAGAGAGAGAGAGAGTGTGTGTTCTAGGCCTGGAAATATAACTCAGTGGCACAGAATTTTCATGCCTGAAGCCCTGGGCTTGAAGAGGGAAAGAGAGAGAGAAGGAGAAAGAGAGGAAGAGGGAGAAGAGAGAAGAAAGAGGAGAGAGGAGAGAACATGTCTTACATGGAGGCAAACAACTATAATCTCAACATGCAAGGGGTTAAGGCAAGAGTTCAAGGCCAGCCTGGGCTATACATAGAGTTCCAGACCAGCCTGGGCTATGCAGCAAAGAAACTTCTCCAAAAAACAAGACAAAACCAAACCAAAAATGAAACACCAGGCTAGTATCAGTAATGCCAGGACTTGGGAGGTGGAGGCTGGAGGCTCAGGAGTGGAAGGCCATCCTTGGCTGCAGAGTGGAGTTGAGGCCAGTGTCTAAGTGGTTGGCCCCTGGCATTTCTGCTCACTTGATCTGCAGCTGTTGTCATTACCTAGTTCCAAGGCTTTCTGTAGCCCCAAACAGACACCGTGTAACCATTAGGCAGTAACTCCTGGTTTCCCCTTCCAGTGGTCTGCTTTCTGTCTGCAAAGCTTGTGAAGCTGCCTGTTCTATGTCTGTCCTGTGATCTGTATCACTTGGGGACCCAGTTTCTGTCACTGACCATCAGGCTTCACGGCTCGTGGCTTGGCGTGTGCAGGGTGGAGCAGATTTTGCTTTCATCATCATTATCACTGTTATCACCATTAGAGAGATAGTTAGCCCAGGTTGGTCCTTTAACTTCCCATAATCTTCTGTCTCAGCCTCCTGAAAGCTGGCATTCCAGGCGTGCACCACTGTGGTGCGACTGTTTTCCTTTGTCTCTGTGCCCTGCTTGCTTCTCTGTCATCTTCCCACCTCAGGCTCTCCACCTTCTTTTCCCACCCCCATTCCCCACGCCCATTGTTATTTAATGAGTGGTGCCCCTCCCACACAGTTGAGAGTGATTGTTGGCCCAGCCCAGGATCAGGTAGAAAACCCACAGTCTCAGAAGGATGTGGAAGGCAGGCTTGTGAGCCTGTTCGGGGCTTGTGATTTATGAGACACCTGTGGGGTTGGGCCTGGCTGGATTTAACATCTGTTTCCTGGTGGTCAGGTGGAGAGCCAGTACCCAGCGTCACTGCCCTAGGTCTGAGCTTCCTGCTGGCCTTGCCCCTTGCCTTTGATGACCCTGCTGATAGCCCAGAACTCTCTCTCCCTCTCTGTGCTCATGGCTTAGGACTGCCCACCCACTGGGGACCCAGTCCCTGGTCCAGCTTGGTTATACACCCTCACTATGTACTCCGTTTGACTTTTCCTTTTTTGCCCTCTTGGTTGGGGGAGGGTCTTTCGGTCGCTTTTCGTTCCCAACAGACTCTAGAGATCAGGGGTAGGGACAGGAGTAGGAGGCCCTGTCTTTGTGGAAAGCTGCTTCAGTGGGAGCCCTCAGGCTTTACGACTGCCAGGCTCAATCTCAGTGGCCTGTTTGCAGAAGGCTGGGGACAAAGCAGGCCCGATGTGACTCACCTCCATTTCCGGGCTTAGTCATTCCTCAGCCCCCTCCTCACCCCCCTGGGCTTGGCATCAGAGGACTGGCCCAGTTAGGGGAGGTGACCTCAGCTGAGGAGCCTTTCCAGACTGACGGGGTGAAGGAAGGGTGAGCCCAGCTAGCTTTGGTCCCAGGCCTGGTGGCGCCATCAATGCCCCAGCATGCCTTGCCCCTGTCCCTGTTGTTTCTCTGGATCAGATAATTCAGAGTGCCTGAATAAATAGGAGGGGGTTGGGGAAAGGGGTGACTCCAGTGATCCCTTGGCCTAGCTGCATGGAAACAGCATGTCAGTCCCTGTCCTGACCAGGGGCAGGAAGGGGAACCAAAACTGAAGGCCACAGTCCTCTACACCTTGAGAGGCCCCTGGGACGTTATGGTTTCCCCAGGAAAACCACAGATACCTAAGGGAGGGCAGGCTACCCCTCCTGCCCCGAGACCCTAATTTTCTGTCATGATCACCCTTAAGCTGTAAATTTGGGGGCTGAGGAGATAGTTCAGTCAGGAAAACGCTTGCTCTGCAGCCCACATCAAAAGGCAGCTGTGGTGGCTCATACCTATAATCCCAGTGTGGAGGAGGCAGAGCCCAGGGGATCATTGGGGCTGGCTGATTAGCATATGCATACATACTTGCACACACATAAGCACTTCTGCAGATACGACCACGCCCTCTGCTCAAAAAGCCATAAAGTACAATTTTAAAATACAAATGCCCCAAGTGCCAGCTCATGCCTGCTGAGTGGGTATCTCTGGGCCCGGGAGAATCCAATACACAGCTAGGGCTGAGAACTCAGACCCCAAGGCATCAGTTCTGAACTCAGGAAAGACTGGGCTGGGCTGCTGGAGAATGCAAGGCTTCTGCTTTGGCTTCAGAATCTTCCCGAAAACATTAACTGGAGCCAGGCTCTGGGAGACAGATAAGACTTTGTTCTAAGACTGGATCTATTAAAGCCTCCTGAGATTCGATATAGCATGTTGTTTTTGTTGGTGGTGGTGGTGTGTGCTCGTATGCACACACAAGTGAATGAAGATGTGCCTCTGTGTGTGTTCGTGCACCTTCACGCATGCTCAAATGCCAGAGGCAAGGGTCCTGCACACTCTGTCTCTCTCTCTGCCGAATCTCCCCAAGACGGGTTATCTCTCGGGACGGAGCCTGGCTGCTGGTCAACAAAGCCCGGCAGTCTCTCCCGTCCACCTCCCAAGGCACTGAAATCACAGGTATGGGTAACCACACCTGGCTTTGATGTGGGTTCTGGAAATTTGAGTTCAGGTCATCCAGATTGAGCCACAAACGCTCTTCCCGCTGAGCGTCTCCCAGTCTTGTTGGTTTTTGTTTCTTTAGATGGTTGGTTTCCTTGACCCCACATCTTTTCTGCCTCAACTCCCGAAGGATTGGGTGGGATTTGGGGAGATGTTGTTTCAGGTTTGGGGCACATCTTTAGATTTTTCTTTCTTTCTTTCTTTCTTTTTTTTTTTTGAAAAGATTGGGCCCGGGGGCTCACATGGGCAATCTTAGCACTCAGAAGGCTGAGACAAGAAGAAAGCCTTGAGTTCAAGACCTGCCTGGGCTACAGAGTTCTAGGCTGGCCTGAGCCATAGAATGAGACTCTGTTTTAAACATAAATAAAAGGAGCTATACGCAGGGCAGTGGTGGCGCACGCCTTTAATCCCAGCACTTGGGAGACAGAGGCAGGCAGATTTCTGAGTTGGAGGCTAGCCTGGTCTACAGAGTGAGTTCCAGGACAGCCAGGGCTATACAGAGAAACCCTGTCTCGAAAAAAGAAAAGAAAAGAAAAGAAAAAGGCAAAAAAGAAAAGAAAAAAGGAAAAGAAAGCAGAAAAGAGAAAACAAAAAAAAAAAGAAAGAAAAAGAAAGAAAAGAAAAAGGAGGAGTCACGCTGTTGTTTGCCCCACCGTGGTTTTGGTTTTTTGCTTTTTCAATTTGATTTAGTTGCCAATATTTAAAAAATGTGGTCACTTCCCATCCAGATGCAGATTCCTGGCTCTGGAAACTCTGGGCCCTCTCCACTCCTGGCTGTCCCCTGTCTGAAGGGTGTGGGCTCTCCAGAGAGCCTGGTTCCCTTCTCTACTCCTGTCCCCTCTGTCAGTAACCCTTTGCTGTCTTCCTTTGTCTCCAAATGGGTTCCAGCAGAGCTGGCCTGTGCAGGCTCTGGTTCTTTGAGCTGGTGTGATCTGAACCCGCAGGGCAGGGCGGGGCGGGGCGGGGCGGGGCAGGGCGGGGCGGGGCAGGCTCTAGTAACCTGGGAGTGTTGGATTGTGCAGCAAATATTCGTGTATTCTCTATTTTTCTGGTGAAAAACAGGCTTAGAGCAGCCTCAGGCTAGTGCCACCAGGGTCATGTACTTGCGGTGTGTGTGTGTGTGTGTGTGTGTGTGTGTGTGTGTGTGTGACAGGGTTGGAATGTTATCCCACAGAGCCTTGAATGTAAATTCTGTGCGCCTCTTAATTCCCACTACCCAGGGTGTTTGAAGGAAGCAGCAGGAGAAATATGAACCCTGAAGAAGGGCCCCGCAAGGCAGCGGCCCAGGAGCCTGGAGATGCGCCACACAGGACTCCTGGAGTCCTTAACCTGACGCTCCGGAAGCAGAGTGTCCCCCACTGCTTCTGCAGTGGCTTTGGGGAGGCAGAGGCAAGGAGCTCGGGTTGCAGCAAAATTTAGGTTAGATAACAGTGTGACTATTTTCCTGATGGCTGAAAGTTTTACATTAAGGAAAAGGCTATCGGTGGCCAATTCTGAGCTTGGAGGCTTTAACAGATTTTAAAAATTGTATTTACATATTTACATATGCATGTGTGTGTGGCTCAGAAGACAGTTGGCTGGAGTTGGTTCTCCACTCTCTTCTTGTGTGTGTGTGTGTGTGTGTGTGTGTGTGTGTGTGTGTGTCTGTCTGTCTGACTGTCTGAGGAATAGAACTCAGGTTGCCAGGTTTGCAGGGCAGGCATTTTACCCGCTGAGCTATCTCAGGAGTCCTTGAGGTTTTGGTGGAGGCGGCTGGAGGAAAGAGTAATCTCCAGTGTGATTTGAGATCCAGGCCCTGTGTTTGGGAACCGCAGAAACCACAGTATGCAATTGTGAGCAAAGGGCCGCCTACTGGTCAGCCTGGAAGGGGTGCTTGGGACTGCAAAGCTTCAAGCAGGTGACAGTGGTGATGTGGCTTGTTACAATGAGAGCGTGCAGGGGGAGGGGAGCTCGGTGGAGAAGCTCGCAGAAGGCCTCCACCTCCCCCACCTCCTCCACAAGCTGGGGGACAGTGCAAAGGACAGATGGACAGGGATGCTACCCTGCACAGCCAAGCCCAACGCCCCATGTTTCCCTGCAGGCCTGACGGAGGATGAGGATGTCCAAGCCATGCTGCGGGGCTCCCGGCTCCTCAAGATCCGCTCACGCACGTGGCACAAGGAGCGGCTGTACCGGCTGCAGGAGGATGGCCTGAGCGTGTGGTTTCAGCGGCGCATCCCTCGGGCGGCTTCGCAGCACATCTGTGAGTGGGTCAAGGGTGGCGCGGGACAGGGTGGTGGGGACAGCAGAGGGCGCCTTGGCTAACGTCTGACCCTGCCTTGATCCCAGTCTTCGTGCAGCACATCGAGGCTGTCCGGGAGGGCCATCAGTCGGAGGGCCTGCGGCGCTTCGGGGGCGCCTTCGCGCCTGCGCGCTGCCTCACCATCGCCTTCAAGGGCCGCCGCAAGAACCTGGACCTGGCAGCGCCCACCGCGGAGGAGGCACAGCGCTGGGTGCGAGGGCTGGCCAAGCTCCGGGCGCGCCTGGATGCTATGAGCCAGCGAGAGCGGCTAGACCAATATCCTGCTGGGCTGGGAGGGAGGACCTGTCCTGGGAGAGCTCCAGGCCTTAGACAGTTCCCCGGTGTTCTGAAATGCAGTGGAAGTTCATTCTAAGCTGGCCTGAGCCTCTAAGCAGGAGAGGCACCATCCCCACTCCAGGGAGGAAACAGGGAAGCTGAACTCTATGAAGACACTGCCTTTGTGCTCTGGGAGCCCCGAGGCTAAGAGAAAAGTACAGTCCCTAATCCTGAAGCCTTCCTTCACCACTACTAATGACAACTGGTTAGTGTGAGCCAAGGGGCCTAGTCTATTGCTGGTTTATTTCCTGAACACACACACCTGGATCCATTCCTATCTGCACCGGGCCGACTCGGACCAAGACAGTAAGATGAGCTTCAAGGAGATCAAGAGCCTGCTGCGGATGGTCAACGTGGACATGAACGACATGTACGCTTACCGCCTCTTCAAGGTGACCGCTGCTGCCCCCAGCCCTGCTCTGGTCTGCCCTCCCTCAGCGTATCAAGCTGAGCTCTATCTGTATTTTTTGTTGCTATCTTTAGATAGGATCTTACTAGGTAGTCCAGGTTGCCCTTGAATTTGTGATCCTCCTGCCTCAGCTTCTGGAGTAGCTGGGATTTCTGATAGGCACCATCAGGTCCAGCTTTCTTTTTGTAGGGAGCCACCCCTCCCTACAGGAAGGCCACACCTGAGCCTGGTTAATTAGTCTGTTCCAGCCAGGTGTAATGGGGCACACCTTTGATTCCAAGACTCTGGAGCCAGAGGCAGGTGGAGTTCTGAGAGTTTGAGGCCAGCCTGGTCTATATAGCAAGTTCCAGGCCTGCAGAGACTACAAAGACAGACCCTATCTTCAAACAAATAAAAACTCTTTCCCATTCCCCGGAGCTATGGGACCAGAACTTTATATGATGCCAAGAAGTAGTGTGACACCTTCAGAGTCGTCTAGTCCAAGCAGCAGAGTCATTTCCATGTCTCTTGGGCTGCAGGGCACCACTTGTACATGGGACTGTGTGGCTTGCATGTGGGAGCATAGAGAGACACACTGGAGTGCACAAGTGTGCATGGTTCTCCATAGTGAAGGACCCGCATCCACACCTCGTGTGCCCGTGTAGGAGCTCTGGGGTGCACAGGTGACTCCATCTGTGTGTTGATGGTGGGACAACACGGCAGAGACGTGTGGATGCGTGTGTGACCAGCCTGGGCCCTGAAAAGAAGCAAGGGAGTCACGTGTGCCTGTGTTCCAGCCCTCCTGGCTGCTCTGAGAATTTATTTAATTCACTTCTGCTCACTGACTGGGTGTCTCAGGAGGATAGTAAGTATATGGGGAGGGCTACTGTGACATAAGTCCTGCCTCCCAAGGCCACCGTTTTGTCCCAAATCTTGATCCCTGACAGGTGGGGACTTAGGCTTCCTAAGACTCTGTCCCTGCAGTTCACCCAGGGGTGTGTGCTCAAGGAACTGGAGTCTTGGGAAACAAGATTTGCTGCCTTTCTAGTTGTTAGGGTCATGGAGTGTGTCAGTTAGGTTCCCAGGAGCGGCCCCTCCTCTGAGCCCCGCCTCCCTATTCTCCAGGAGTGTGACCATTCCAACAATGAGCGGCTGGAGGGGCCCGAGATTGAGGCTTTCCTACGGAGGCTGCTGAAACGGCCTGAGCTGGAGGAGATCTTCCGCCGGTACTCTGGTGAGGACCGGGTGCTGAGTGCCTCTGAGCTGCTGGAGTTCCTGGAAGACCAGGGTGAGGATGGTGCCACCCTGGCCTGTGCCCAGCAGCTTATCCAGGCTTACGAGCTCAACGAGACAGGTGAGTAACCACAGTTTAGTCTCAATTCCAGGCAGCTCTGGATTTCCAGCCAGGAAGTTCTGCCGTCACTGACTGTCCCAGGCTGGTCCCCTCTCCTCTTCTAGGTATACATGTATGATATGTCTGTCCCTCGGTGTTCTGTGGAAGATTAGAAGGCATGGTGCATGCAGTCAGTCAGCAGCCTCGCCGCTCTGACTAAGTGAGCCATGGGTGCTGTTTGAACCTGGACATGTGCCCCTGCCCCCAGGTAGCCCCACCCTCTCCTCTTCCCTTTAGCCAAGCAGCACGAGCTGATGACGCTGGATGGCTTCATGATGTATCTGTTGTCGCCTGAGGGGGCTGCCCTGAATGTGGCCCACACGTGTGTGTTCCAGGACATGGGTCAGCCCCTCACCCACTACTTTATCTCCTCCTCACACAACACCTACCTGACTGACTTTCAGATCGGAGGGACCAGCAGCACTGAGGCCTACGTTAGGTACAGAGGTGGGGGTGGTCTCCTGGAGCTCTACTCTGGGTTTGCTGGCTAACCCTACCCACTGGCCTGCTCTGTGGCACATGCTCAGTTTGCTAAGCCGGATGCCTGTCTATTGTAGGGCTTTTGCCCAGGGATGCCGCTGTGTGGAACTAGACTGCTGGGGGGGGCCAGGAGGGGAGCCCGTCATCTACCATGGCCACACGCTTACCTCCAAGATCCTCTTTCGAGATGTGATCCAGGCTGTGCATGACCACGCGTTCACGGTAAGCCCCTGCGACCTCACACCTGGCCCCAGGGCCTTCCTAGTGACCCCCTGCCCCTCCCATGGCTGGATGCCCCTTCCAGAGCATTCGCTCACCAAGAGCTGTGAGAATAACAGGCAGGGAGGTAAAATAAAGTGAGCTGAGTCCTCCCTCCTCCCATCCTCATGGCTAACACATGTACTGACATCACCCAATTTCTAGGAGAAAACCTTGGGGCTTAGGGGAGGACAGCTTAGTCCTGACTTCTGAGTGTACAGCTCAGGTTGAGCAATGGGACCTGCATATGCTTTGCAGTCATCAGGGTACCCAACCCCACAAACGACAGCATCTGCCACGTCACCCTGGCATGCTCAGCGCCATTAACCCCGAGTGAGCGTATTTATAAACAAGTCATTGTCACAGCTCCCAGTCTCCCAACAGTCCATCCTCTCCCTGAGACCAAGCTCTGACCGCTGGCATGTCCACACACATCCTGGGGCCAGCATGCCCCATGCCTTACAGACTTGGTCCCTTAGAGTGGGTTTTCACACCTCTGCCTTTGCCTGCCCATCTGGGAAGAGCTGACCAGCATGTGTAGGAGAGGGACCAGCAGAGGGTGGATTCTGAGCTGTGACCTGTCCCCCCACCCAACAGTCGTCCCCATATCCTGTAATCCTGTCCCTTGAGAACCACTGTGGGCTGGAACAGCAGGCTGTCATGGCTCGCCACCTTCGAAGTATCCTGGGAGACATGCTGGTGACACAGGCCCTGGACTCCCAGAACCCGGAGGAGCTGCCGTCTCCTGAGGTGATGCTCCCAGACCCACAGCCTGAGAGGAGGGTCTGTCTGACTGGAATTCACCCTCATCCCCACTCACACTACCCCTCTAGCCCAGGACCCCTCATTTCTTTCTGCCTGGACCTTTTCCTGCTCGGTTTAACTGGCATCTGACACCCAGCTGTCCTTTTGGCTGCCCTCTGGTTCCTCATTCTTGAACCTATCCGCCCAGCCCGTTCACTTCCTGGGCCTTCTATGCCTAGCTCTGCCTGGCCTGGTTTGTGTCCCTTCTCATCATGTACCCGTAGGCCTAGCCACGTCCACCTCCATGTCCTGAGTTGACACTACCTCGGCCTAGATCTCCTTCCCAGCCATCTGCTCAGGCCAGCTGCCACCTGCTTAGGACAGATAAGTAGGGCTGGATTGTAGGGCTCAACAGTTCAGTGGTTACCCAGGATGCATGAGGCTGTGGGTTCAGTCCCTAGTACTGAAAAAGAAGGGAGCGGAGCTTGCTCCCCACTTACCCACCATTTATCTAGAAGTAAGCATCTTCCAGTTTGTTTGTTTGTTTGTTTTTTGCTTTTCAAGACAGGGTTTCTCTGTGTAGCCCTGGCTGTCCTGGAACTCACTCTGTAGACCAGGCTGGCCTCGAACTCAGAAATCCGCCTGCCTCTGCCTCCCAAGTGCTGGGATTAAAGGTGTGCGCCACCACCGCCCAGCTATCTTCCAGTTTTTGTGTGTGTGAACTTTTCCATATATTCACACACCTATATACACAATGGTTTTCTCTCTCTCTCTCTCTTTTTGTGGTTTTCTCATTTATTTACTTGTTTTATTGTTGCTGTTATTTTGAGACAGGACCTCATATAGCCCAGGCTAGCCTACAACCCTTTATGTAGTTGAGGATGACATTGAACTCTGGCATTACAGGAGTGTGCTACCATTCCTCATTCATTCCTGGTCTACACAGTGCTGAGGATAGAACTCAGGACACGGTGTATGACAGGCAAGCACTCTATTAACTGCTACCTGTGAGTTGGAAGCTAGCCTAGGCTACATGAGACTGTCTCGAAAATAAACAAAAAAAGGGTAGTATAATTATTTGTGCTGTAGTCAAGAGAAACCTTGTCTCAAAAAAATAAACGCAACCCCCCCCACCCCCCGCCACACACACACACACACACACACACACACACACACACACACACACGGAAAGATCTTTTTGGAAGCACGCTCCATCCCTGTGCCTATGTGAGGCTGCTGTGTGGCACTCCCTCTATCAATGGCCTTGTGGTGGGATCACTTTTCCTGTTAAAAACACCACTCAGTCCTCACCGTCCCCCTCCGTACCAGCCTCTCACAGAGGAGGCTGAGCACCCGGCTGAAGGGCAGCCTGAGGGCTTCACCTGTCTGCCCTGGCCTCTACAGCAGCTCAAGGGCCGGGTCTTGGTGAAGGGGAAGAAGCTGCCAGCTGCTCGGAATGAGGATGGTCGAATTCTGTCAGACAGGGAGGAGGAAGATGAGGAGGAAGAGGAGGCAGAAGAGGCTTTGGAAGCTGCAGAGCAGAGGAGGCGGGTGAGTGTGTGTCCTGCAGACTGGGTCGGCAGGCTGGGTCCTGTTGCATGGGCGGGGTTGGGAAGGAAAGGGAGGCGGGATGGGGGAAGGGCTCTTGAACTAAGTGATCCCTACTGAGTCTGGTTCCCCAGGCCAAGCCGATCTCCCCAGAGCTCTCGGCGCTGGCTGTGTATTGCCCTGCTACCCGCCTGCGGACCCTGGAGCCCAGTTCTGGTCCGCCTCAGTCTTGCAAGGTTGGCTCCCTCAGCGAGCGCAAGGCCAGGAAGTTCACCAGGGAGGCAGGTACGAACCAGACCATGGATATCTGGAGACAGGAGAGCATGGAGCCCTTCAGGCTTGGGTGGTGGTGGGTGGAGGATGGGTATCCTAGAGTCTGGGCTTTAAGAGGGCTAAGGACGTGAGGAGGACCAGGTAAAGACTGCCTTTATGAGTGCCTGGCTTTGGGCTAAGTGTGGGCGGAGAGCCACAAAAGGGAGAGGTTTGGGGTGGCCTTCACCACAGTCATCACCAAATGGTAGTCAAGGCACTGGCTAGCCAGTCAGGCTAGTGCCAGGGGCTAGCAGAGCCTGGAGGGTATGAAACTAGGAAGGCTTCCTGGTTCATGAGCACCTGGAAGATGTCTGAGATGTCACTGCAGAGGAGGGAGGAAGCAGAAGAGGAAGGGACTCCAGATAGGAGGAACAGGTCATAGGAAGACCCAGAGGCATGGCTACTGCAAGAGTTCCAGGAACCCAAGGCATGGCTAGGGGTGTGGGCAGGATGAGTGACAGGGACTGGCAGCTCAAGGCCGGCATTCAGTGTAGGTGGCAGTCAAGCATCAAGGGAATGCAGTGCCAAGCTGCGTGGCTGCCAGGTGTCCCTGCCCCTCTCTGGTCCTCACACAGAGGTTCTCACCGTAGGGCAGGAGAGAGAGGGAAGCTGGGGTGAAGTGGGTGGGTGGGTGGGGCTCTAGGGCCTGGAACTGGGCCAGGGACAGAAGCCTGGGTCCTATCATAATCCTGTCCCAACTCTGTCCCAGGGCCCAGCTTTGTCAGGCACAACACTCGGCAGCTGACCCGAGTGTACCCACTGGGGCTTCGGATGACCTCTGCCAACTATAACCCCCAGGAGATGTGGAACTCGGGCTGTCAGCTGGGTGAGCGGGGCTGTAAGCAGGGAGGTCTCTGGGTGTCTGATGGGCACTTCAGCAGGGGCAGCCACACAGCCTTCTAGAAGGTGGGAAACTGGTGTTTGAAGGGCTGTCTGAAATGTAGGTTCATTTGTTCTTGGCAATGTGGAAGTTACTTTTCGTTTTGTTTTGTTGAGATACAGTCTGACTATGCAGCCCTGGCTGGCTTTACACCCATCCGCCTCTGTCTTCCCAGGGCTGAGATTAAAGGTGTGCACACCATGTTCAGGAAAAAGTGCATTTTTCTTTTCTTTCCCTTTTTCTTTTCTCTTGTTTCTTTCCTTTCTTTCCTCTTTCTTTCTTTTCCTTCTTTCTTTTTGAGACAAGGTCTCTGACTGTCCTGGAACTCACTGGGCAGACCAGACTAGCTTTACCTTCCTCTGCCTCCCGAGCGCCGAGATTAATGGCATGTGCTATGGGGTGCCAGGCCAAAAGTTCTATTTCTGAGGGAGATACATGACTATAATCCTGGGAGGTAAAAGACCAGAGGGCCGGAGTTCATGGCCATCCTTGGCTACTTAATGAGTCTGAGGCCAGCCTGGGTTACATGAGACAGTTTCAAAATACCTGAAAGATAGTCACTTGTTTTTGGATGTTCCTGTGTGTGCATGCATGTGCGCGTGTATGTAGGCCAGAGGTGAACATTGGGTATCTTTTCGTGTAGGAGTGTTGTTGCTATGTAAGCATATGCATCACATACATGCCCGTGGAGGCCAGACAGGGCACTGGACTCTCTGGAACCAGAGTTATACACAGCTGTGAGACACTGAATGTGGAAGGGGCTCTGGGAACTGAACTCAGATCCTCTGTCCCCGGCTGCTAAGAGTCACCTCTCCCTCACCTTAGTTTGTCAGACAAGGTCTTTCACTACCCTGAGTTTGCTCTTTTAGCTAGACTGGTTAACAGGTGAGCCCCAACCCTCACCCAGAATCCACCTACCTCTGCCTCCACAACGCTGAGCTCGGAGACACACACTGCTATGCCTGGCTTTTCACAGGTTCTGGGGATTCAAACTTGGGGCCTCATGCTTGTCCAGCAAGCCCTTTATCCCCCAAGCTGTCTTCTCAGCCCCCACAAGTTAGATCTTTCTGAAGGTAGAAATAAACAACTGGCTGGGATGGTGGCACATACCTGTAATCCTGGCACTCAGGAAGCTGAGGCAGGAGAGTTATGAATTCAAGGCCAGCTTTGTTACAGAGGCTAACCTGGGTTATGATGTCAGACTGTATCAAAAGAAACAAAACTAGCAAGAAAGAAATTCAAAACCTTTATTTCCACACACACGCTCACACGCGCGCGCGCGCGCGCACACACACACACTCCCTCCCTTACCTGACAATTCTGCCAAGTAAATACTGAGATGAACAGATTCTGGGAGACAGAGCCCAGCCAAAGGAGACCATGTTCCCTTTGGAGGTCAATAACAGCAATGCCAAGCTTTTTCAGGCCTTGGCTTTGACCCGAGGGTTGGAGGTGGGAGTCTTTGGCATCACATCACATCCCACCTCCAACCCTAGTTTGCTTGAAAAAATGCAGGGAGGAGGGGACCCCTGGGAGGAGGTGACTGAATGGTCCCCTCAATAGGTTTTGACAGGGACAGGGCATTACCACCTAGAGGACTGGACACTGGGCCCTCTGTCCAGCCTGGCCTTTCCTGAGTCTCTAGTGAGGAGAGACCCACTAAGATTCCCCGTTCAACCCCGTCTACTCCACAGTGGCTCTGAACTTTCAGACTCCTGGTTATGAGATGGACCTCAACACAGGGCGCTTCCTCATAAACGGGCAGTGTGGCTATGTCCTGAAACCTGCTTACCTCAGGCAACTCAACACCACCTTTGACCCCGAATGTCCTGGACCCCCCAAAACTACTCTGACAGTCCAGGTCAGTAGCCTGGTCCAAGCTGCCACTTCAGGTCAGGGCTAGCTCTGGGGAGGCATCAGTCTGAGGGGGACAAGGGAGGCCATGAAAGAGCCTGGCATGAGGGCAACCCACGTGTGGGCGTTTGTGCAGGAGGCACAATGTCAGTGTGAGGACAAGGGACTCAGAGCTCCAGACAACAGCGGGTGGGTATGGGTCCCAGTGGGGCACAGGCAGAAGCTACCCTTCTTCCTTCCTTTAGGTGTTAACGGCCCAGCAGCTGCCGAAGCTCAACGCGGAGAAGCCCAACTCCATCGTGGATCCTCTGGTGCGTGTGGAGATCCACGGGGTGCCCGAAGACTGTGCCCACAAGGAGACAGACTATGTGCTCAACAATGGTGAGTAAGCCCTGTTGGGAGGGTGGGTGGGCCCTGGTACCAGCGGACCCTAACTACCAGCCCTGTACCTAAGGCTTCAACCCCTGCTGGGAGCAGACCCTGCAGTTCCAACTGCGAGCCCCGGAGCTGGTGCTGGTCAGGTTCGTGGTAGAAGACTATGACACCACCTCCCCCAATGATTTTGTGGGCCAGTTTACACTGCCTCTCAACAGCCTGAAGCAAGGTAGGTGGTGGGGAGTGGGGAGGGAATAGGGTGGAGTTCCAGCCTCTGACTTCCGGCTGCCCTTCCCACAGGGTACCGCCACATCCACCTGCTGTCCAAGGATGGAGCCTCGCTCTCTCCAGCTACACTCTTTGTTCACATCCGCATTCAGAACTCTTGAGGGCATCAGTGACTTACCCTAGCATCCGCAGGTGCTGGTATCGTGGCAGAGCCCTCTCTGGAGCAAAGGACCATGGGAATACCAGTCCCTCAGGCCAGATCCCTGTCCTGGTCACCGGGTGCCGAGCACACCTGGGCACTGAGAGCTGTTTGGTCTCTCAGTGAGATAGGACCGTGATTGGTATCCTGTCCAGTGGATTTCAGGAGCCTCCAACCTTGGGGCCCTAAGGTGGTCTCAGATTCCCTGGTCTTCAACTTGAGGAGCAGGACTCGTGTCCCTCTGCCCTCCAGCAGGGCCATCTTAGCCTCCATCCCCCCACACTGCCTCCCTTCAGGGTGATCAGCGCCCCCAGAGCCTCCTCCCCCTTAGGCTTCTCCTTGGCTTCCTGTCTCAGGCAGCCGGGGAGCAGATGAGCCCTGGGGAAAACCTGGCAGTAGGTTTGTAACTTGTGTCATAGAAGAGCCCTGGAGAGGGCAGAAGAGGAACTATTTTAAAAAATAAAGAAAACGTGTACCTTTCTACTTTATTTCCCAGCCCCATGGGGAGAGGGACAGGCCAGCATGAGGGCCTCTCAGGTCTCTCCTCCCAGTGGGATCTGGGTTTTGTCTAAGACAGCCAGAGCTGCTACCCATACTAATTTATAAAGTTTCCTCCTCTGCCACACACACACACACACACACACACACAGAGCCTAAATGGAGAGGGAGAAGGCCCAGCAGGGCACATTCCAATGACAGGGCCTAGCAAAGCAGCAGGGTACTGCCGCCATGACACTGAGTGGCAAACACCAGACATAGGATCTGAGCAAATCCTGGACTCCGACAGCCTTAATGGGACTGTCAGGCTGTGAGCACTTTAGGTTCCACAGGGCAACAGTGTTAGCGATGGGCAAGAACAAACCCATTTTCCCACAGGGAGGGTGTCTGGGGGGTGGGGCTCAGTTGGGTCTGCACTGGCTCTAAGCCCTATAGAAACGAACGCCTGAGGCTGGGGCATCCATCTTGCCACCCCAACACCCAAGCCAGGAAGTGCTGGCTTCTCCCTGCTTTCTGTTCTTAGGGAGAGGCCTTTACTTCTCTGATGGATTTGTGTGTTTAAAAAAATGATCATGATCTGTAGTGGCCTAGGGAGGATGGGCAAACAGGCAGACTACAGCCCCTGGGTGGGACACAGCTAAAGCCGAGTCCAGCTGGGATGTGCTGCCACACAGGACTGGAAGGGACCAAACCTGTATGGGTTGGGAAACAACAGGAAAACAACAGAAATAAATGCAGGTTACAGGGCCTGGACACCTGTCATGTTAAAAAGCTCCCAGAAGAGCCTGAGTCCCTAGGTCAATCCACAGTACTACAGCCTGTCTCGCCTGTGCCAGTGGGACCGGCCTTTAATTCCAGCTACTTGGGAGGCTGAAGCAGTTCGGGGCCAGCCTTGGAAACCTATACTTCAAGTAAAAAGTACATCAACAGGAAAGGTGATCATTGCAAAATGGATGATCTGAGCCCAATCCCTAGGGCCCATGTAAACATGGAGAGCAAGGACAGGCACCCTGGGCTGGAGAGACGGCTCAGTGGTTAAGAGCACCGACTGCTCTTCCAGAGGTCCTGAGTTCAGTTCCCAGCAACCACGTGGTGGCTCACAACCATCCGTAATGGGATCTGATGCCCTCTTCTGGTGTGTCTGAAGACAGCTACAGTGTACTCATATACATAACATAAAAAAATCTTTAAAAAAAAAAAAAAAAAAGAACAGGCACCCTGTGGCATGCACGCTTCCACCTTATCAACTGCTCTTGCACGTGTATACGCGCATACATCACTGTGCATACAGCTTGGTGGCAGGGTTCTTACTTAGCATGTGGCCGCTCTTCTGCATCAGTACCAACTTTTCTGTGCTAAGTCTTGCAAAGCTGGCCTGGTGTTGGTGGCCCTGGGGGAGGGGCTCTCCTGTCACCTTGCTCTGAGGCCCTAGACATACCACCTGCTCTACTGCCACCTGCTGCCGACCAGAAGAACACAGGAGAGAGCAGACTGTTGAACGGCTTCCTTTATTAGAAACAAGTGAGATGTCTGGAGTGGAACAGTGCATTTGGTGTCTCTGCCCCGACCCTAGCAATGAATGGCCCCAGCACAGCCCAAAGAAAAGCCAAGACAAAAAAGGTGAAGCTCTCCCGCCCCCAGATGCAGCACCTGGTGGCCACAGTTAACACTTTAGTTTAATTCAATGACAACCGTCCTAAATCTCTTCAGGTGCAGTCCGTCTGTAGACCTGCCTTCACTCTGCAGCAAGACACAACAGGTGTCTGGTTCAAGAACAGGCAGACAAGGCCAGAGAGACACTGCAGCTCCTTTCCTGAGAGTCTCTCTCTCTCTCTCTCTAGATGTAGACAGCTCCATGAAAACTCTTCAGGGCCTTTGGGCTCCCAGGTTGGTTTAATGCTGGCCATCTTTGGAGACAGAATTCAAAATCACAAAGACACCTGCCTCTGGGCTTCAGAGTGCCAGCAAGTAAGAGTGACAAATGGCAGAAAGAAGGGGCAAGGCCTGAAATTTTCCATTAAAAACTGAGTGTCAGCAGAGCTTGGTGTGAACCAATGCTCAGATACCAACACGGTCTGGCACAGGCCTGTGTGGGGACAGCGAACCCACGAGGCCTCAATCCAGAGTTAAGGCCTTTCTACTCAGCTCACTTCTACAGACTGGTGTCCATGGTAGCATGGAGAGCCAATCCAAAGGCAAGAAGGGAAAGGTGGTCTTTCAGGATCCGGCAGAAGACTAGGCTCAGGTCCACAGAGACTGCCTGAGGCAGGTCAGCTTGGATGCCCCAAGGCTCTTCTCGTTTGCTCCAAGCCAGTCAAAGGGCTGTCATACATCAAAGACTGTGGAGTAGCTTTGAACCCCACAAATGGTGCTCTTTAGCCCCTAATCCCATGAGGGTTGAATAAAGACACCAGAACAGTTTGGATAAAAACAAGACTTAAAAACAACCCCTGAGCCAACTCCTGCAGACCTGGGCAGGGCGCCCATCTCAAGGCAGCAGCAGAAGCAGAGCAAGCCACCTGGTTTTGGGGACAGAGTCTGTGCCAGCAGATCTTCCAGAGCATTCCCCTGGGGTTCACTGTTTTTGTTCCATGACCAGGGTCAATGAAACCAAAGCTCACGCCAGAGATCTGTGTTCCCCAAACCTCACAAGCAGTTTGAGCTGAGAGCTGGCCCACAGCTGAGAGAGTAAGACAGGAGGGCTTTCCACATTCCAGGCCCGCCTCTGTTCTTTAAAGTGTGGGCAGGGTGAGCCCACTCGGGCACTTCGGGCAGTGTCTGATGACAGAGGCTGAGGGGAGCCCCGCCTCGGACCCCTCCCTTCTGCAGAACTCAGTGCACATGTTGCCAAGAACAACAGCTTCTTTGGTCTGAGTATCTGGAGTCACAAGTCGGCCACCTTCACTGGCACTTGCAGTTTGCAGCACAGGACAGTGAAGGGAAGGAAGATCCCTAGAAGCCTCTGGCGAGAATCTTCCAAACAAAGCTTATGTCTCCAGCAGCAGTCTACAACGCAGGATGTATCCCTGTGTTTCCTTCAGCTGAGGCAATGCAGCGCTAGCTTCTGCAGCCCACCACCAGAGGCCACAGCATGACTCAAACCCCTGCTCACCTGTAGGACCGCTTCATCCAGTTCAGGCGACAAGGCTGAACCTGGCTAGTGGCTAAGGCTTCTTTTCCCTACGGTGCCCCCGACCCTCAAGATGCTAAGAGGTGAAACAGCAAAGAAATTCCCCACTACGCGTCCCGTGGAGCTTTCTCCTAGAACACAGGGAGGCTAGGTGTGGTGTGCTGACCGGTCAGCCCAATCCTCCCGGGCCACGTGGCTCCACACCGCTCAAGAATGCCCACACAGGCAGCCATGTGAGCAGGGCTTGACTACTTCTGGAAAAACTGGCAGCATCAATAACCATCACTACCATCATAAAACCCACAACAGCACCAGTGATAATCAGACTCAGACACTGGCAACACTGCCAAGTCTAGGTCATCTCTAGTTACTGTTTCTTGTGGCCACTGTGGGCTGTACACTCTGGGAAGGTGACAAAGGAGCACACAAGATGGCTGATGGGTTGGAAGGCACAGGCAGGGGCTGGGACTGAAGGGCCTGGGCACTGCCACACCACGACCACCACGACCACCACAACCGCTCAGCCTCCCTCTTTGCTCTAATAAGCTTTAGACAGAGCTTGCGCTGATGTGGTCTCACAAGGTCTCAGGTACTACAAGGCCCAAAGTCTCTTTCAAAATGCCAACCATCCTAGGCAGTGAGGATAAAGTCTCTCAGAGAACACACACCCGTAAGGTTGGCAACAGCCAGCTCAGAAGCCTTTTAAAATCACTTGGTAGGATAGTGTCCTTTGGGACAAGACCCAGGAGATGGAAGAGGGACTCGATTAATGAATCTACTTCAGTGATTGTCACCACTTCCTGGTCTTGAAATGCAGTAGTCTGGTCTCTGCCCAGGGCCAGTTCCACCCTAGAAGCTTGTCCTGCCATCCTGGAGATCCGAGCCCTCTCCTGAGCTGGCAGTCCCTCTACCTTACCTCCTTGCTCAAAGCCTGCTGGGCAGCCAATTCCAAAGAGAAACTAGGTGAGGCTCCCCAGATCCTTTCTCCTGCCTCCGCTGACAAGAGCCACCACTTCTGAACAATAACTGTGCAATGCACATCTGTCTGCCGCTGTCTCATTTTAAAGAATGACTGGATTCAGCTTCTTTCTCATCAGAGACCAAACATCCTTGTACATTTGGAACATGAAAGATATTTAGAATATTTATATATATATAATATATATACTTTTATTATTCACCCGTTAACTCCATAATATGCCAATCACGAGCTAGGTTTCAGCAGTTACATTCCCTTGATCACGGCTGCATGAGCATGTTAATTCATTGAAAACAGGGAGACCAGAAACATGGCTAAAGGTGACATCACGCAGCCTACGCCATTGCAATATAATTGTCAAGTTCGCTGGCGGTTTGGTAAAGCCGGTTCAGTTCTGTTCTGTTTGCCAAAGATCTCACATCTGTGAAAGTTGGACCAACAAGTGGAAGGGTTCCGTTTCCTGGTTTGGATTCTCAGTGGCTTTATCCAGAATCTCACTGGCAACTGGTTACTGTAACACCAACCCAACCTAGGAGAGCCAATGGGGAAAGGTCACGTTGAGTTGACAACATGCAGGACTTTCCTGCCTCCCCAGGCATGTGGCTCAGGACCACTGAACTCAGAGTAAAGCGTCTGCAGTGGGAGAGCAGATGCCCAGCCCAGGCCTCTCACCCAGCCTTTGCTGGGTTTCTATTTCCTTCGAAGGGAGCGCGTTGGCATCCTGAAGAACACCAGGCCCAAGGCTTCCAAGCTGTCACGGTCAGTGCTCCATAGACACTGACTGTTGCTCTGCCCGACTGCCCTGAGGTGGGGCGGAGAGGCAAGAAAGGGCCACACGGAGACAAGAAAGGCAGATCTGCAGACCCTAACCTCATGGGTAACTCCTGAGTCCCTCAAACCCATGTGCCTGATGGTGCAGGTCTGTGCTTCCAGCTGCGGAGGAGGCAGAGCCAGGAGGATCTTAAGTTTGAAGCCTGCTTGGGCTACAGATCGAGCCAGCCTGAGTGACTGCTATCCTGAATCCAAAAAAGAAACATCTGGAGGCATGCCTTCCGTCCCAGCATTTTGGAGGTAGAGGTAGGCAGATCTCTGATCTATGAGCTCCAGGCCAATCTTTCTCTACATGGCAAGTTCTAGGCTACATAGTGAGACTATGGCTGGAATTAATGTGTGTGTGTGTGTGTGTGCATATTAAATTTCAAGGCACACAGTTACCTAGCATATGTGAGGCTGTATGTCCAAGCTTCAGAAGTACTAAAAATTAAAACAACAATGTAGGATGCCCTGCTCTGACAGACAGGAACTCGACTGTCCACCTGTTGGTCTGGCCCTCAGATGGAACAAACTTTTCAGGCCTAAGCACCAATTGCTGAGGGCCTGGACTGATTCGATGCCTCTCTGCTGTTTTAGCTGGAGTCATTAGCTCCCTGACTAGCAGTCAGCCTCTGGCTGGGACACACATACCTTCTTGGCCCCATGCTCGGGCACTTCCAATTGTACAGGTAATACTGCAGTCAGCCTCTGGCTGGGACACACATACCTTCTTGGCCCCCATGCTTGGGCACTTCCAATTGTACAGGTAATACTGCTGTCAGTCTCTGGCTGGGACACACATACCTTCTCGGCCCCCATGCTTGGGCACTTCCAATTGTACAGGTAATACTGCAGGTTGCCGTCCCCTATGCCGAACTTGAGTTTCTCCAGGAATGTTTTGTTCTCCATGAGATCCAGTGCATTGAATACATCGAACCCTTTCTGCAGGGTAGCAGGAGAAATGGCAACAGGTAAGGGCAGGAAGGCTGCTTTCCCTTCCTTCCCCTGTTGGCCTACAGGCAGCCATAGGGCAAGTCCCCTTCAGAGGTCCCAGCTACATCCTGGTTAGCAAACTCTGGTTAGTGCTGACTCTCCAAATGCGCCCGCCCAAGACAGTCCTCAGGCCACCCACAGCCTGGCCTCTCCTCAGTGTCTCTGCGAGTGGACAAAAACTGGAGGCCATTCCTTCTGAAGTCAGCTTCCAACAGGTTCCTAGCTCTGGCCACTGAACTCCCAGGTTCCCAGTGTGCACCGACTACACATGCTTGACAGACTGCCTGAGGCTGTGACAAGGACACTTCTAAAATAAATCTCACCAAACTGATCTGATGTTCTCATGGAGAAGGACTAGCCTGCCTAGAGGCTGGTCTAGGTACAGATAGACACGAGAATCATAAGAAAAGCAAGCAGACCACAGACAGACCCACCACCTATGCCTGTCTCCTGGAGTCAGCCAGTCCATTCATTCACTAGAGCAGGTCCCAGGCTCCCCCTCCATGCTCAGAAAGCCAAAAGAACCCTAACCCTGAGGCTGGCCAGCCAGTTTGGACCCAACCAAGGAGTGCAGTGACTCCTGGCCCTCTTCTAGATTGGAGTTTGTGGCTGAAAATGGCTGGGGCCTTGCCTGAGAGCTGGAAACTAAGGAAGCTTGAGGCCTCCTACCCTCTGGGCAGCTACCTCCTGAGCCGTGCTTGCTACTACTACAAAGCCCCCACTCTGAGTCTCCCAAGACTGCCTGGTCTGCTCTCACCATTTTGGCTAGAACGAGGGCATCGCTCATAAGGTCTAGAAGAGGGGTCTGGGTGTGGACGTTGTAGAAGGAGTACGCAGCTTTCAGACTCTTGTGGGTTGGATGGTTCATGATGGTGGAGGGAAGTGTATAAAAGCTCAGGAAATCAGTCACCTCACCGCTGGCATTCTGAAGGGAAGAGTAAACAAACAGGTGGTGTCACATGTGCAAAGGAACAGGCAGCCCAGAGACCATGCTATGCTCACACCATCTTCAGGCAGCTGAATGTGTGGAAACTGGAACAGGGTATGAGCAAGAGGGAGCACACCAGCTAAGGGCTCTTGAGGACAGCCTCTTGGGGACTGGTACTAATGCCGTGTCTTAATTGAGCTCTCAAAATCTATGTGTCCACACACTGAGGGCCCCTGTCCCCAGTTGGTTTTTGATTGATCAATAAAGAGCCAGCGGTCAATGGCTAGGCAGAAGGACAGAGGCAGGATTTTTTAGGATTCCCAGGAAAGAAACACAGAGGAGAGAAGGAGCATAATTGCCATGACAGGGAAGCAGAGAGGTCAGACTTAAGAGTCCGCCGACATGTAAGAATCCGAGAAACTCCTCCGATTGGGTCTGAGGTAGCAGAGATGAAATATAGATTTTAAAAGGTGTTAACACAGGAATATTGGAGGGGAAAGTGTGTTAGTCACATGGAGTTAGTGAGAAGGCCAGGCGCTTGAGCTAGTAAGACATATTAACAATAACACTGCGTGCGTGTGGTGTGTGTGTGTGTGTGTGTGTCCTTAATTCATGAATGCAGAGCTCTTGGGTGGGTGCAGAGCCCCATGTTCCTGCTGGGAGCACAGAGCTGTAATGATTCACTGCTACAAATGGTGCTCAACATATTATAGGCTTGTACCCACTATTAGAAATTAATTAGAGATTCTCAAATAGAATACACACGCATCATGATATACAATAGGAGTTAGGGAGAACTGGCTTCTTAGCAGGCTACAGATTTTGCCTGAGCCACATGGAGATTTCTTCCCATGGTTCAGAACTACTACAAAGAGTTTGGGCTCAGAGGCACTGGGAGGCCCTGCTATGCAAAGACACAGGGTGCTTGACAGTCAGGCAGAGACAAATGGGAGAAGCTACATGTCTCTCACAATCAGATAAATAAAGAACAGAGATGAATGAAATTTGATTTAATTGTTTTAAAGGATAGAAAGGAGAATAATGGTAATTGTTTTAACTGTTTTTAAGTATACACGGAATAAAGAAATCCAGGCCTTTGACCTAAAATGTAGGAATCAAAGGCACAGAGATAGAGAGAATAGAAAGAATTTTTAAAAGTGCTTTAAAGACAAATTGAAAAAGTCTTGCCAGGGCAAATGCTTGAGATCTTTGACTGTGGTTTACACGGGACTTCTGGGATTGCTTAGCCTGTCGTGACAAATGTAGAGCCTGGAAATAGGCTTACACAGTAAACAGAAGGGAGGATTGAAGTATACAGACAAATAAATAGCTTAGGCCTTGATCTCATGTAGGTCAGGCAGGAGATAGTGGGGGAACACTATCTCAACAAATAATATTTGTTTAGATTGATTTAATTACTTTGAATTGTTTTAATTATCAAAATGAGTGTGGTTATGAGTTTGGTGGTTATATTAAAATTCCTCTGAGAGAGAGGTCAAGCTATTAAATTAACTGAATCTGTATCTTTAATGATTTCCGGTTACTGGACCAAGGACAAGCTATTTTGAGAGAGAGGTTCTATATTTATGTTGACAGGAAAGGAAAAGAGGCTTTGGACCCCTTCCAGAGTGATGTGGATCAGATGCGAGAGGGGAAGACCCCCTGAAGAGCTTGGCTACAGAAAAGAAAAATTCGAGAAAATCAACAAGACAGGTAACTTGATCTGCTGATTCCTCCGCATGGGAACAGCCAAGTAACTTGGCTTAGACATAAAAACATCTTTAGCCAAAACTTCAGCTAAAATTAGATAATAAATCTTGTTGGTTATGGAATCCTTAAGACTCATCGTGCCATCCTTCACAGGGCATGAATGAACACTTATTATAATAGGTTAGTGACCAAATCAACTCATACAAGGATGGTTGTCTTTCACTTGCTCACATAAGGAACAAAATCCATCCTTAACTGACCTATGCATCTTGCATAATCCATACAAATATCTTGATAGTACGAAAATTTTGGTTGTAAAATTCATTTGTTGCAGACTTTGCAGCTCTGACAAGATCCATCCACAGGGACCCTGAAATGACCTGCTGTTCCAGCTCCCTGCTTCCTGCTGCTCTGTCCAGAGAGTCGCTTCAGGAGCTGCTGATTCCTGATGGACTTGGTTCATCCAGGCTTTCAGACAGATCCAGTCAGAACTTCAGTCAAGCCCTGAGCCTTCTAAGCATAGAGAGACTGGATAACAGATGCTAAAGCTAGCTTTCTTAAGTCTAAACAATTTTTCTAATTTTCCTGCCTCTCCCCACCCCTTTACAAATTTTTCGTCACCCCTATTCAGCAGGAGGAAGCCACGGAGAGTCTTCATCCTGATTCCTTGGGTTTGGGTGTCTGGTTATGGTTATCTTATAAATTATAGTTTGTCTTTTTTTTTTTTTTTTTTGGTTTTTCGAGACAGGGTTTCTCTGTGTAGCCCTGGCTGTCCTCGAACTCAGAAATCCACCTGCCTCTGCCTCCCAAGTGCTGGGACTAAAGGCATGTGCCACCACTGCCTGGCTATAGTTTGTCATTTTAAGGGATAATTTGGAAATGGTCATAATTTTGAACAAGGAGGAAATAGATGGGATGGATTACTAAATTTATTCTTAAGCAAAGCATTATATAGCCACAATCTTACATTGGTAGAAATCTTTACAATTGATAAAAATTAAAGTTATAAGTTTACATTGGTACAGAATTTATGATTGATGCAGATTTAAGGTTTTCATTGGTGTAAATTTCTTTTATTTTAAATATTACTTATTTATTTTTATTTATATGAGTACACTGAAGCTGTCTTCAGACACATACCAGAAGAGTGCATCAGATCCCATCACAGATGGTTGTAAGCCACCATATGATTGCTGGGAATTGAACTCAGGACCTCTGGAAGAGCAGTTAATGCTCTTAACTGCTGAGCCATCTCTCCAGCCCGGTATAAATTTCTTATAGTGATACAAAATTTGAAATTAATGTTGTTACTCTTAGATAGGCATTGTACCTATACAACACTTTTAAGAATACAAGGCTTAGTTAGACCCAGTCTTTCTAATAGCTGCTACTACAAACTGTTTAGGATGATTAAGTAAGGCAAGTTAAGGACTAGATAGTAAACTCATGGCTATATTAGATTCTGATCTGATTATGTTAAGTGCTTTCTACAAAATTCAATAGAGTAGTTAAGGCTTAACAGTTCAGATACAGTTTATACAGACAGTCATCTGCTACAATAGCCAGGCTGGACTGCAGGCTGCTACCCTGCTGGGCTTGGCCAGGGACGTCTCCATGTGGCTCTCATCCTCAAACTTTGGGGTCTGGATCACACTAGGCTGAGCAGAGACAAGAAGAGAGGCGGAGGCTCACCTGACTAAGGGCTGCAGTGCTATTTCTGTACTGAGCAGGGGTTGGGAGTACAAGATAACTTTTTAACAAATGCAAACCATGACCATGATTTGTTGAGAACCAAACAGAGACTTCGGGCAGCCTAGCAGGGTAATACCAGCTCTCTGGGAACCTAGCTGTTTGTCTGGGAGTGGATGGCTACTCACCTCTACCACAAAAGTGTCAATGATGTTCTCCTGGGGGTAGAACCAGTGCTCCACCTCCTCCTGGTTCATGACAGGGGTGAGGTGAAACTGCTTCAGGTACCTGCTGAGCAGCTGGTGCACTACTGGAATGTCCTTCTTTTCCATTGGTCGTAGCCCAGCTGTCTTGGGAGTCTGGAAGGACAGAAAAGACGGTCTCAGAGTCGATCATCCTGGACCCACCCACAGATGTCTCTCCCCCTTGAGAGAAACCCAAGTCAGTGTCAGCCTGAGCCCTCTGGGCATCCAGACTCAGCCTGCCTCTGGGGTCTGCTAGCCCCACTTCTTGGTAGGGCAGAGGCTGTGATATCCATTTCTTACCCACATGGTTCTAGTCTATCTTAAGATAATATAGGCCTCCCTGCCCTCCCTTGGGCCTCTCTCCATGAACCATATAAACTGCTACCCTAGGGCCAATTGGCCATTGTAGCTACCAAAAGTACTCAGTGGAAGAAAACCACATGATCCTATGGAACAAATATTAGGGCTAACAGACAATCCCCAGAGGGTTAGTACACATAAGGGCTGATCCAAGCTGTAAACAGCAGAGTCTCAGATGATATATGCCTGTCTTTAGTGTGGAGCTGGGGAGATGGCTCAGTGGGTAAAAGTGTAAGGACCTGAGTTCAAATTCCAACAATCCATGTAAAAGCCAGATGTAACAGTGTAAGCACCTGTAATCCTAGTACTCCTACAAGAAGAGAGGCAGGGATAGTAGCGTATGTAGAATAACTTGGGCTAGCTAACCTGATGCACACAGAAGAACAGTAGAGACCCTACATCAAAGCAAGGCTAAAGACAGAGAGTGACCCTGGGCTGCTCATACAGATGCACATGCATAAAACTTCAGCGTGGGCCTCTAGCCTTCTAACTCCCTAGATCTCTCTCTAGGGACTGCTTACTAATTCCATCCATCATGGCAGTCCCCATGGTGACCTCTCTAATCCTGAAAATACTCCCACACTGGGTTTTCATCCAAATACAGGAAGATCTAGACATTCTTTTGGATCTCAGAGCACCTGAAGGTGGCTGTCTACATGGAATGCAGGGAGGGTGATGGGGTGACACATGGGGAAGACATCCCCACAGCCCCTATTTTTTCCCTCCCTTCCTTCCCCCTTCTCTCTTGAAAAGTCAGGGTCTCATGTAGCTCAGGTTGGCCTCAAACTTGTTATATAGCCAAGACAAGCCTCGAACTAACTCCTGATCTTCTTAGTCCTGAGTGCTGGGATCACAAGCAGGAGACGCCACACTTTCCAAACCTACTTTGGCAATATGGAACTATGCTGCAACACTCTGTCAAGACAGGACAATGACCCTAACCCAGTACTGCACCCATGCCAAGCTGAGTACATGCGGATCAACAGATTCAAGCTGCAGCCCTTTGAGCAGCAAGCACTTGGTATGAGTGACAACCACCTGGTGGATGTGTTCTGAGGCCACTGAAGGGAATTAAAGAGTTCATGGCTCAGCATCGTGAAGGCAGGCACGGCTGGAGAACAGGACACTTGGCGGGAAAGTAGGCAAACTGAGATCTAGAATTGAAGATCTGGTTACTCCAGGCTGTCCAGTCCCTCAGTGCCAATTCTGGGTATAGGGGAAGGATTAGAAATCTAGCTTCTCTCACAAGCTCTGTCATTTGAGAGCTTACCCACACTCGTCTCTAGAATATGTGAGACAGAGATGACAGTTCAGTACAGAGATTCATTTTCTATCTATGCTTCACTTAGGCTAAAATTACAGGGGAGTGGTGTTCTTTGAGCCAGTCAGCAGATAGCAGGGCTACTAAGCTGGGCAGAGACTCAGGAGAGCCCAGAATAGAAAGCAAAAATAAACCTTTGTAGACAGCAAGACACAGGAGCCTGGAGACTGGGGGCTGGTAAGTGGAAACCTCCCCCACGTCCCCGCCCCTGCCCACCACCCCAGAGCACCACTGGCCTCTGGCAGTCGGTAGAGCTTCATGGTGCGCTGCATGGTCATATTTCTGCTCAGGTGGGAGAACTTCACTTCAATCAGCTTCCGAGGATTTAGGGACCGATGCCAGTACCTGTAGGTTCATAAATGTCCTGGTCTCAGAGGACTCTGGCCAGCCCCACTAATTAAGAGGACAAGGGCAGGGGACCTCCAGATGACCAGCAGGTGTCATGAGAAAGCCCCTTTCTGGAGGAACAGGCTCAGCTTCCCCCAGGGGGATCAGAGAATCTTCTCCCTACATTTCAGAAGCCATTCCTTTGTTAGTTAGTCTGGGGAACACAATCCTCTCTCCTGCAATCAGGTCAGCAGGAGACTGACATCATGTCCAGAAGAGAGGTCGGCGCTTCCCCTCCTCCTCCCCTCCCCTGCATTCACCTGCAGTTACTATTTGTGCAGCCCTCTAGGCAGAGATAATTCAATTGTTTCAAACAACTTTCTAAGGTGGAGGCTCTCCTTAGATTACACAGGGATCAGACAAGCTCCCCTTGATCTATAAAATATTCATAATGGAGCCTAGTCAAATCCTTAATCCACCCCCCGCGCACACACACACACACTCTAACTGGTGGCAATCCCGATTTGTCAGCGTCTAATCTTTCCACTCCCTGAACCATATTCTCCCTACATGCCCAAATGTTCTCCACCTGGCTCTTCCTAGCCACCCAGCCCCCGTAACACTGCCCCAGAGAAGGGCAATGCTGTGTCACAATGACATTACTCCTCAGCTAGAGCCAGGCACCTGCATTCCCAAGACTTGCAGGAAGAAATTTGTACCTGCAGGTGCCAACAGGTTTTGGCAACACGACTCCGGCAGTGTAAACAGCTTGGAAAATGCCCTCCAGATGGACCCGTCGGGTTATCTCTCGGATCAAAACTGGAGCCACCCTCTTGGAGCGCAGCTTCTTGTGGACACACAGGAAGTTGATCTCCACCATCTTCTTCTCTCTGAGGAGAGACAGGCAAACTGCTGACTGTCAGGACTCCCCATACAACGTAACAGGGATCTTGCCAAGTAGGCAGTGTCTCAGGGGAAGGGCTTCACTTTGCTACCACTCACAAGTCACTACTGGGGACCCCACCCACTACCATCCTCTATTTCAAAACGGAAGGGGACCACCTTCAAATGCCTTTATCTGAGGGCACCACCAGCACCCCCTGTGGAATCTCTGTGGGCGGACTGGGGAGTCCCATATGAGGCAGGCAATGAAGAAACCCCAGAGTAAATCAAGGCTCATCTAGATCTGAGACAAGGTTGATCTTGAATTTGCTAAGTAACTCAAGGCAGCCTTGACCCATGAGGATGTAGCTTAGATTATAGGTGTGTGCCACTGACAGATACTCTAAGGTTGTGGTTCCCATATGAATTTACAGCCTGTAGACCCAGGAGATGGCAGCAGATTACAGTGAAACCATCTGAATCTGGGTCACACTGGCTCCTGCCCATTTCTGAAGCTGTTCAATGTGTCACCGTGTAACTGGGGCAGGGATGCAGAAGTGGATGGCCTCACTATAGGTCCCAAGGTTATGGGCTACAACTTAGAGACAGTCTCGCTATGTAGCCTTGGCTGGCCTTGAACACAGAGATCCACCTGCCTCTGCCACCATGTGCTGGGATTAAAGGAGTCAGCCACCATGTATGTCCAAACACATGGTTCCCAGGTAAGTTTCATTCCCAGCACACAGATGCCTCCACTCCACGGGCCCCTCCATCTTCCTCTCACAGGTGCCCATGTAGCCCTCCTCTTCCAGAACCGGCAGGACGGTGGCAGCAAGGGCCGGTGCTTACGTGTCATAGATGTGGATGCTCGCTGGGACGGCACTGATGAACCCGACCAGCTTCCGACTCGAGACGACCCGGACCCCGCAGTGCCACTGTGGGAGCCAGCCTGGTGGCCGGAGAGCCCTGCAACAGAGACACGGACAGGCGCTGTGGAGCTGTTCACAGCGGGCTGGAGAGCGGCGTGGGCTTCAGAACTCTGGTCAGTTCTGATCTGGTACCAACATCTCGGATTAACAGCTATATTCTCTTTAGGACCAAGACTTCCTAGACACCAACAGAATCAAGACATGGCCGTCTCTCACAGCATCTTCTTGTTGTGCTGGAGACTGTGCTCAGTCTCACACATACATTCTAGGCAAGTTCTTTGGTACTAAGCTACACCCCAGCCTTTATTTATTTATTTATTTTTGACACAAGGTTCTGTATGTCCCCTAGGCTAGCCTTGAACTTGTGACCTTTCTGGTTCAGCCTTTTTAGTATGCTTATATGCTAGGTTCTGTGTTTCTGTTTTTTGAAACGGGTTCTTACTGTGTAGCCTCAGCTGACCTGCAATGCACAGAGATTTGCCTGTCCCTATCTCCCGAATGCTGGTTTTACAAGTATACACCACTGTGCCCAGCCTTATGTTCGTCTCAGGGCTTGAGCTAGAGGCCTTCCACGCAGGGCCGGAAGTCCTTTGGTTAGGAACCACACTGCGAAAACCCTAGGCTTTGTCACCTGCCTCTCACATCTCTCCTTTCTGCTCTCCCTATCTACTGGAGTGACCCCGCTCCACTTCAGTCCCCTGCCTCTATCTTCTGAGATGTTAGATGTAGCCCAGGATAGCAGACAGCTTACCCAGGATAGGCTTTTTTCTATAATTGAGCATGCTCATTAACTGAATAGTAAAGGACTTTTCTTTCAAATCTTATGGTTTCTGTCTTTGCTGGGGACCGATCCTGTATGCCTCCCTCTACCAACCTATTTTAAGGAAGGTTTCAGTTCTAAACACCACTTAAAGCAAGTCTCCAGACACACAAACTGAGGGACACAGCAATTTGCCACTGAGAGGCTAGCTCTTGGGAGGATGGAACTGAGTTTCCTTCCAAATCCTGCTTTGACCTTCAAATTGGAAGAGATTTTGGAGACTAGAGACCAGGCTATTATCAGACACTAAACCTTTGATTTCATAGCCTCCAGAATCATGAGAAGTAGATTTCTACTGTTTCCAAGTTAAATACAGTTATAATAAAGACACCCCTTACAACTCACCACAGAAGAAACTCTGGGGAATAATCGAATCGGAACATGTTATCATCGTCTTCCACATAGTTCTCGTTCAGAAGGGTGTACAGTTCTTTCAGCTGCGGAGAGATAAGGAGCTCACTGAGGTGCTCTGCCAAATGGAGCCAACTTCAACTCCACACATCTCTAAGCTTTACAGAAGGATAAAGTAAACCACCAAACCCACCTCAGGTCTCACAAATCTCTTTCATCCCAGACATGGCAAGGCTTCTTTTAAAACAAGTACCTTTGGTTGCAATAAGAAATGGAACCACTAGAGGGCAGAGTTGTACACTTCAGTACACAGCTGCAGCATCTATAGATAGCATCAGCTGACCAACTACTTAGATTACTCTGGTCCATCAGAGGAAGCTTCCCGTTTTCTGTCAACATGCTTTGGAGAAATGAGTTTGGGGGCTGGTTAAGAAATCACTCACTCCCAGGACATCACTGTCATATTAAAAACAAAACACCATGATTGGATTTTTTTCATTTAGCCCCACGGACGTGTGTCCTTTATCTGCCTTCGTAGCCATCCCATCGGCTGGCCCAAGTAGGTAAAAAACTTACTGTACCAGTCTAATGATCTGAGTTCAATCCCTGGAGCTCACGTAAGGGAGGAGAGAACTGACGTCACAACGCTGTCCTCTGTCTCCACAGGGATGCATGCGGTGGCCCACACGTGATCTTACTCCTTATCTCCTACTCCCCGCCCCCACCCACCAGTAAAAAGCTAAAAGAAAAAGAAAAAATAAAACAACAAAAAAAACTGTTCCTAAGCCAGGTATGGTGGAGCTGACAGCCCTTGGGAGTCTGAGTAGAAAGGATCACTACAATCCAGCTGAAGGGAGAAGGCACTTAATAAATTAAGGAGGTGGGGGTGGGGCATCATTCCTTACAGAGTGAAAAGGAATTCTAAATTCCTAAATCCCTGATGTTAAAACCCGAGGGAAGCAGTGTGGAAGCAGTGTGGTGGTGCCTCCTGCAATCTCAGTGCTCAGCGAAGTGAGGCAGGAGGTTTGACTCAAGTTCAAGGCTGGCCAGGGTTACTTAATAAGACTCTGTCTCCAAGGGGAAAAAGAAACTGACTGGGGAAGTATGCGGCTCAGCTGGTAGAGTCCTTGTCGAATAGTCCAGTACACACAGAGCTCTGAGTTCAATCCCTAAGCCCATATAATCAGGTGCAGGTGACACATACCTGTAATACCAGCATATTTCCCTAAAAAAAAAACAAACCCTAAACAAGTGCTGGGCACGGTGGTGTCTGACTGCAATCCTAGCACTAAGAAGCTCCCTGTGAATTCAAGGCCACCTTGGTCTATATAACAAGTTGCAGGCCTGCTAGGGCCACACAGCGAGACCCTTTCTCAGAACCAAACCAAACCAGAACCAAATACATGGATGCATACTGACACACGCACACCAACAGGCGCACTCGGCTCCCGCTATACACACAGTAAGAATATGAATAAGGCGCTGGAGAGATGGTTGTGTGGTTAAGAGCATCTGCTGCTCTTTCAGAGGACCCAGTTCACTTCCCAACACCCAGATCACATCTTCACAACCGTCTGTAACTAGCTCCAGCAGATCCAATGCCTGTCGTTTTGTCAAATCAACACAATGAGACTAGGGAGAGGAAATATTATTTGGGAAATGCCTCCACAAGAGAAGACTGCTTCTGCTCCGACTTCCCCTCGGTTACGGCTGTGAGCCGAGAGCTGTGAGCTGAAGTGACCCTTTCCTCCCCAAGTTGCTTTTGCTCATGGTGTTTTATTAGAGTCACAAAAATCCTAAGACACTCACATACCCACATGTAGACTCACATTAAATAATTAATAAAAATCACAAGAACAATAAAGAGGCGGCTACTGGGATTGTAGCTCATAGTTTAAGAGTGCTTCCTCAAGACCTGGACCATTATTAAAAATGAGAGGTGGTGGGTGGCCACTGAGGAAAGATGAGGCGGGAAGGAGAGACCCCGCCCCTCCGCAATCCAGATCACAAGTCAAGCAAGATACTGACAAGAAGCCAGGCAGTGGTGTCAAATGCCTTTAATCCCAGCACTTGGGAGGCAGAGGCAGGTATTTTTTGTGCTGGAGGCCAGCCTGGTCTACAGTGAGTTCCAGGACAGCCAAGGTTATATAATAGAAAGGCCTTGGCCCTAAATACAATACAAAACAAAAGAAAACGAATGACAAATTAAAAAAAAAAAAACAAAATAAAAAAATAAAAAGATTTCACAACTCTGGGAACTCTAGAAGGCAACTTTCACCCTTAAAAGTATGACATGCTGTTATTATATGGAGTCTGGCATGATCAGAAAGTACCAGATGGGGTCTGTTCAGCTCTCTGTGGCTCATCTCTTAAGAGTCCTGTTCCACCTGCAAGCCAGGCCTACTCACCACACCACGGTCTCCCAGGTCCAAGGCATCCCAAGTGAAGCCCTGGGGTAGGGTGTAGGGCTCCTGACGAATGTTGTCTTTGTCAGGCTCCACTGGACCATGGGTGTTTACCACTTCACCTAGAAGAAGAGCACAGCCAAAGTCTCTTGTCTGCCCACAGCATGCTGAGAGACAGCCCACTGAAAACACTCACTGCAAGGCCAGCAAGGAGGAGGTTCAGTTGGTATATTGCCTTGCTTGTGTTTGTAAATCATAGTACTAGATAACCGGGGCAGAGTGGTGCAAGCCTGTAATTCCAGCCCTCAGGAGAGGCAGAGGGCCAGAGCTTTCAAAGTCATCTTCCACTGAGTGAGTGTAAGGCCAGTCTGTGACTGGGACCCTGACCCAGAAAAAGAATATTATACCAGGGCAAATGTTTCTCGCCCCAGGAACCCTGCAGCTGAAGAACACTCTATGCTTGGTGACTGAAATCTCTCTCCAGTTACCCTGGTCTCTAGTTGAGGGCAAATGCACAGCAAAAGCTCAGAATAATCTCTAGGATCCAAGGTGGCTCATTTTGGAAAGTCTTCCAACTCTCCTGTGGGCTCCTGAATGACGAATATTCATCATAGCTAATTTGGCTTCCCGTCTCTGGTTGGTATAAGGTGTCGTCATGTTCTAGCCCAGACACTCTTGCCTGACTGGAGATTTGTAAGGCGCAGAAGCCTGCCTTTGTGTGGAGATCAACAACAGTGTATTGGGCTCACTCCTCAGTCAGATGATCGCCCCAGCAGCCAGGGTCTCTCAGCCTTCCAGCTTCAGCCTCCAGGCCTACGGGCCAGCTAACTGCCAGGTCAGGGTGTCAGTGCTCTGAGCCCTCCAGACGCCTTTGGGTTGAATCACCCTCCTGCATGACGCTGCCGGGATGTCTCCCTCTGACACAACCCTCCTCTGTGGGAGAGCTCAGAAGCTGAGTTGAAGGGAGGAACTAAAACCAGAGGGGCTGGAGAGGAAAGCCAGGCAGGCAAGCTCTCCTTCTTAATAGGTTTTGTTTATTTTGTTTTTCCCCCCACTTTTTTTAAAAATAGGAGAATACTAAGTAACCAAGGCTGGCCTTGTGCTCACAGCAATCCTCCTGTCCCAGCCTCCCAATGCTGGATTCTAGGTATGCACCAGATACTCAGTCCTCTAAGTACTTTTAAGCGACTTCCAATTGTCCTCAGACACTTAACTTCCTGTGTTAGAGGTGGCACACTCAGTAGAACAGCCTCCCATGGCCACTGTGCAAAGCCAAGAACAGCATGAGGTAAAAGGCAGGTTATGAGCCTCAGAGGGATGGTAAGGCTGAGGGGGAAGAAATCCTGCTTCCCTCAACGGGATAAGGAAAAAGGGTAACTAGACAGAATGACAAGCTCTGAGGAGGGACTAAAGGCTCACTCAGGGCAGCAACAACACTTACACACACCGAAGCTTCTGAAACTGCAAACTGTAACCTCGGGTACGTAAGTCAAAGTATGGGGGTGACAAGAAAAACTGGCAATAGTAAAACCAAAAACAAACTGAAAATTAAACATGTTCCGAATCTGAGGTAGTTCAGGCAATGTCAGGTGACTTCACTGTAGCCTTGGCTCTGAACACACATGGGCATGTTGTAGTGTGCATATCAACATGCAATGAAACATCAATGACGCTGCCTCCGTGACCGAGAGCACTGCTACTCTTCAGTTCAGTTGCCGGCAGCCATGTCAGCTGGCTCATAACTGACCTGCAAGGCCAGCTCCAGGGGATGTGGTACATGGCACCCTCTGCTGGCCTCTGAGGGCAAACGCATACCTAATACACACAGGTATAGGCACAGAAAACATTTAAACTTATTTGTTTTTTATGTGTATGAGTGTTTTGCCCGCATAGATGTATATGCAGCAAGTCTGGTGTCCATGAGGTCAACAGAAGGGGTCAGATCCCCTGGAACTGGAGTTATGGATGGCTGCCAGCCACCACCTAGTGCTAGGAACTGAACCCAGGTCTTCTATCAGAACAAGTGTTCTTAACCACCCAGTCATTTCTCTTGCCCCCACATAAATTAAAAAATAAAACCACTCAACAAATTTTGTTTTACAAAGGCATGCCATCCCCATCTGGATTAATTTTTTTTTTTCTTTTATTGGTTTTTCGAGACAGGGTTTCTCTGTGTAGCCCTGGCTGTCCTGGAACTCACTCTGCAAACCAGGCTGGCCTCAAAACTCATAGAGATGCCTCTGCCGCCTGAATGTGGGGATTAAAGGCATGTGTCACCACACTTGGCTGTTTTCACTTTATAAGTTGGTTACCCGGCCTGCCACAGACTACTTTAAGCAAAGAAATGCCTGTTATATAAGCTTCCCACCTCCATGGACAAATGTTGTTGGACACAGCTGTCTTTTTACTTCCTGGTATTTGACTTGGCTATGTCCTCCTAACCCACAATGTACTGTAAATGTTACAATGTTTCTGCATTACAATGTTTCAGTTGTAACATTGACAACTTGACCATCACTTACATTTGGTGTTAGAACATGTGTTTTGTTTTAAAAAACAAAACATGCTAGAGAGATGGCTAGGCAGTGAAGAGCACAGACTGGAGAAGACCCAAAATCACCTCCCAGAACCTGCATTGGGTAGCTCACAACTATCTGTTGTTTGGGGTCTAGACTAAAGGCACATGTCCACACGCATACACATATTTAAAAAAAAAACAATAAATATATATATATATATGTGTGTGTGTGTGTGTGTGTATACATACACACACACAGGTGCACACACACACACCACACACACACACTTAGAAGAAAACACAGATTTACTTCCTCAGCTACATACGTAAGAAGCAAGAATTAGGTCCCTGAATCCCTCACTGAACCTTTGTCCACCAGAGGCTCTGAGGTTAGCCAGTCAGGTCAGCTGTGGGTCAGGCCTAGCAGACATCTCTAACTCCAGTATGTGCAGTCTTTTCTGGAATACTTTTGGGATTTTTGTCTGCCTGACCCCTTTACAAGTTTATCATAGCATTTTTCAGTTTTGTTTTTTTGAGACAGGGTCTCACTCTGTAGCTTTGCTGGATTGAATCTCCCCTTGTAGACCAGACTAGCCTCAAACACACGATCTACCTGTTTCTGCCTCCAGGTAATGGAAGCAAAGGTATGTGCCCACTCCCAACATTACTGTGGCTTTTAATGGCACCTGATGAAACACACTTATGCCCTCAGAGGTGAGCCATGACTGCTATTTGAATTTAGTAAGCATGGCTCACCTTCAGGAAAGTGGAGGAGCCTGGGGACTCTCCCCAGTCCAGAGTTCATATTTGTCTACACAAACAAAACAGCCTTCCACTAATTTAAGAGGGAGGCTAGACCCCTAGGCAGACATCCCCACTCATCATGTGTTAAGACATTGTTCTCTGTACATTGATTTAAGAGGAGAATGGACTAAAAAGAATCCTCTTTGTTCTATGTGTGTGTGTGCTGAGAAATGATAAGGCCTCTCAACAATAGTCTTTTATATGCTCTTTTTAAGGACTATCCTCTAGAAATAATTACCAAAGAACTCCAGAACCTCATGGCCCTCCCGTATAAAACTTGCAGAGGTGCGGCTAAGACCCATTCCTTGCTCTCACCTGGGAAAGGAGACACATACCTAATTTGGGCACTGGCTGTGTATCCCAGAACTGGTAGCTTCGTTTAGTGGCCTCCTCCATGGTTTTGGCGGGTCCCTGACCCACTGAGAACAGCTCAATGGCCTTCTGTATTTCCTGGATCCTCTCTGCTGGCAAGGAGTTCATCTGGGCAATACAGTTGGGGAAAGAAAAGGCCCATTGTGTTAGCAAGACTTAAGAGTCACTGTGAGTTCAAGAGTTGGCGAGGCCCTGCATGGTGAAGCTCGCCTGTAATCCTAGCACTGGGGGGCAGAGACAGGCAAATCTCTGTGAGCCAGCTTGGTTTACACAGAGAGCTCCAGGCCAACCAGAGCTTAATAGTGAATCCCTGTCTCAAATAAATGAAAAGAGTTAGCTTGGTACTCAAGTACAAGTCTGTAATCCTAGCTCTCAAGAGGTAGAGGCAAGAGGATTAGAAGTTTGAAGAGCCAACCTTAGCTACATGAAACCAACAGTTCAGAGCTACGAAAACAGCTCAGTTAGTAAAATGTTTGCCATTCCAGCAAGAGGCCCTGAGTTTGATCTCTAGCACCCACATAAACAAAGTTAGCAATGGTGGTATATGCCTAATTCCTCTGCTGGGGAGGCAGCGCTAGGAGGATCCCTAGGGGCCTGCTGGCCAACCAATCGAGCCAAATCATGGAGTTCCAGATTCAATGAGAAACCTAGTTCAAAAATAAGGTGACAAGTCTGGGCAATGGTTGAGCACACCTTTAATCCCAGTGAAGCCAACCTGTTCTACAAAGTGAGTTCCAGGACAGCTAGGGCTACAGAGAAACTCTGTCTTAAAAAAAAAAAAACAAGGCGGCAAGTGATTAAAACAAAACAAGGTGGCAAGTGGTGGTTAAGAGCAAACGCACACTGCCCTTGGCTTCCACAGAGCATGTGCAGCACTAATGACCAAGTGCACATGAGCACGTAACCAAGAGTTCAAAAGTTAGAACCACTACCCAGAACACGGCGTGGTTCTTTAGTCCTAATCCTAACAAACTGAGACAAGAGTATCTGAGAATTAGCTACTGGGTGCTACCTTTGGCATTTTGTGGCTTTGTTTTGTTGGTCTTTTTGGGGTTTTGTTCTTTTGTCTTGAGACGGGGTCTCATTACGTGGTGTTGGCTGGCCTGGAAATCACTGTGTAGCCCAGGCTGACCTTAAACTTTGCAGTTCATCTTCTTGCTTTTGCTAGCATTACCAGTGTATGCTACCACACTTGGATTTCCTATAGTATTTCTCCCTGTCCCCAGTCTCATGCTGTTTATGCAAAATGTAATAGAGTCAACTGCAAAATTTCAAGCAATGCAGAATAGAAAATACAAAGAAAAAAGCCTGTAGCCAGGTGCAGTGATGTAGGTTTGTAGTCCCAGTACCTGAGAGGCCTAAATACAAGGATCAGAAGTTCAGACCAGCATGGGCAAAATAAGATACTGTCTTAAAAAAATACAGGTGGAGGTGTGAGTGGAGAGGCAGCTCAGCAGTTACGGCACTGGGTTTGATTTCCAGCACCCATATGGCTGCTCTCAAGTGTTTACGACTCTGGTTCCTGGGGATCTGATCCTCTCTTCTGACCTTCACAGACCCCGTACAGCTGTGGTGCACAGACATACAAGCAAGCAAAAACCCAGACCCACAAAAATAGTCAACCCCATCCCCTCAACTATGATCCTCAGTCTGAGTAGTTTTAATCTGAAATTTTGAGACCTATACAGAACCCCACACTTCTTCACATGCAAGGTCTAAAAGCATAGGCATTTTCTTCAAAAAGTAAAACTGGAAACTGACAAATGGCTTATCAGGTACTTCCTGCTAGGTCTGATGACCTGAGTTCAATCCCCAGGACCCACATAGTGGAAAGAGAGCACCAACTGCCAACACTGTCCTTGGGCTTCTGCAGTAGGCCGAGGACATGTGCCTCCCCCACATGAACAAGCATGTGCACACACAGACACACCTACACCCCACACACAGACACACCCACACCCCACACACAGACACACCTACACCCCACACACAGACACAACTACACCCCACACACAGACACACCTACACCCCACACACAGACACAACTACACCCCACACACAGACACAACTACACCCCACACACAGACACACCTACACCCCACACACAGACACAACTACACCCCACACACAGACACACCTATACCCCACACACAGACACACCTACACCCCACACACAGACACACCTACACCCCACCACACACACACCTACACCCCACACACAGACACAACTACACCCCACACAAGACACAACTACACCCCACACACAGACACACCTACACCCCACACACAGACACACCACACCCCACCACACACAGACACACCCACACCCCACACACAGACACACCTACACCCCACACACACCCACACCCCACAGACACACCCACACCCCACACACAGACACACCTACACCCCACACACAGACACACCCACACCCCACCACACAGACACACCCACACCCCACCACACACACACCTACACACCCCACACAGACACACCTACACCCCACACACGGACACACCCACACCCCACACATGGACACACCCACACCCCACACACGGACACACCCACACCCCACACACAGACACACCCACACCCCACACACAGACACACCCACACCCCACACACAGAGGAAAACTGGGCACTAGAGATGTAGCTTAGCGGCAGAGGACTTGCTTTGTATGTGCAAGACACTGGGTTTGAGACCTAGGGTCACAAAAACAAAACATAAAACAAAACAAAAAAGAAAAAAAAAGTGATTACCTATTATTCTACAAGTTATTCTTTAAAAAGTCTGTCCTAGGGGGAAGACGTAAAAAAAAAAAAAAAAGTATGCCCTAGGTCAGGCTTGGTGGTACACACCTTCAATCTCAATACTCTGGAGGCAGAGGCAGGAGGATCTCTGTGAGTTACAGATCAGCCTGGTCTACACAGCAAGTTCCAGGCAAGCCAAGGCTACACATGAGACAGTGAGAGACAAAGTAAGCCTCAACCCATGCATTAGAGGAAGCTGGGTATGGCTCAGCACAGAGCACAGTCAGTGGGCGGGAGGCTCCAGGCTAGATCCTTAGGCCAGCAATCCCAGTGTCTTAGACCTGCTAGGTAGGAAGACAAAACTACATACTGTGCTGTCAAATGTACTATGCGTACCCACCACAGTGTATCAACCTAGCCCATGATTAATTAATTGATGAGTATTCTGACTGGTTTGCTCTTTGTACTACTGTAATGCAGTGATTCTCAACCTTCCTAATGCTATGACCCTTTAATGCAGACCCTCATGTTGAGGTGACCCCAAGCATAAAATTATTTCATTACTATTTCAAAATTAACTTTGTTACTGTTATGAATCATAATATAAATATATGATATGCAGGATTTCTAACATGCCACAGGTTAAGAACCACTTCTGTAATGCCTTTTTCAAAAATTAACTAGTCTTTTCTATGTGTGTGTAGGACCCCACCATGTGGGACCAGGGGACTGAATTCAGGTCATTGGCTCGGCTGCATGAGACTTACGATCCAGAAGACCAAGAGCCATTGCTCCATGAAGCAGGGGCTGTCACATTCCCACTCCATGGGACCTGGCACTTGCACAAGCTATATGCACCTGTGACTCTGAGGGTACTGTGCTGGGGGGTTGGGTGTAACCTGCGGGGCCTTTTAAGGTACTGAGCACTGTTTCATCACCAAAGTCTAAGGCACAGGAGACAGGCAGCACTGGATAGCTTCCATCTTTAATACAACTGGAAACGAACACTTTAAACTGTTCTCCACATACACCTCAAAACTCATCAGTCCTAAGAAAACCGTCTCCTTGTTACCTTCACAGGCTGGTCCTGGGTGGACTCCATGTCATTGCCTTTCTCTTTCTTCTTCTTTTGTTTCTTTTTCTTCTTTTTGGCTCCGGTGTCATTGGCTGGACTCAAGCCACTGTAAGACAAAGTAAACACTGATGGAGGCTCCAAAACAAAAAGAAACTCAAATGCTTTAAACCGCACTGACAAAAGGCTTTTATGTAGAGCAGACCTTCCTCAATCAAGCTTGTTGGCTTCTTCAGAAGCTGCCTAGAGAATCCAGCTCCCAGAAGGGGCGTCTGGAGGACAGGAGCAAGCACAACTCCCTTCTCCACTCCCACTCCTCAGCTCCCCAGGGCGGAGACACTGTGCAAGGCACGTCCTATTTATTTCAAAGGGACTTTTCTGTTCTTCCATTCATTCATTCATTCATTCATTCATTCACTGAGACAGGGTCTCGATCAGCCAAGGCTGACCTCCAACAATGACTCTGAACTTTTGATCCTCTTGCTTCAGCTGGAGAACGCTGACATTACAGATGCTCCACCCACCTGGTTTATGGGGTTCAAACCTATGGGGCTTCCTGCCTGCAAAGCAGGCGTTCTACCAACTGCGCCACACTTCTAGTCCTTTCTTCTTTTTTTCTAAGATAGGATTTCTGGCTTGGTACCTAGTATGTATCTTGGGCTGGCCTCAAACTTACAGCAATCCTCCTGCCTCAGCCTTCTAGGAGCTGAGATGATACCTTTAAGCCACCACAACCTTTTTGGGAGGTGGAAGGGGTATGTACTTATTTCTTTAGATTGCCAGGCTGCACTAAAGACCATGCTATCTCTCAACACTGTGTTGGCAGCACCACTTCCCCAGGGCCCTGAATTTAAAAGGACAGTCAGAGACAGTAGTAGCGTTGGGAACCCTCTGCCCTATGTGTACCCAGATTTTCCAACTAGACATAAAGCAGCAGACAGTTTGGAAAAGAGAGCATGGGGAAGAAGAAGCTAGCTTGACATTACTGCAGTCCATGCACCAAAGGGCCAGAATTAAACATTAGGTAGCAAGCCTGAGCGGTCATTGATGGCAAACCCAGAACTAGGAATCCTGGGAAAATTCAACCACAACAGCCTCACACAGTTAATTCTGCCACAGACAGATGAAACCTCTGCGTGTGTGGAAGCAGGAAGGGACATCCTTAGGCTGCTTTTCCTCAGTAAAACATAGCAAAAACCGTTTCCTAGCTACGTTAAAATGTCAAAATTAGACATGGTATCGTGTACTTGTTATTAGAGCACTTGGGAGACTGAAGTGAGGACAATATTAAAGAGACATGGTGGGGCCCATATTTCATCTCAACATGCAGGAGGCAGAGGCAAGAAGCAGGTAGGTCTCTGTGAGTTCAGTTCAAGGTTAGCCTTGTCTACATAGTAAGTTCCAGGCCAGCAAGAATTAACTAGCATTGTAAGACACTGTCTTTAAAAAAAAAAGACACAGTGACTCCGAGTTCCAGGCCAGTCCAGAAGAGTTCTTGGCTAGCCTAGACACTGTTTAAAAAAAATAATAATGTTTTTTTAATCTAAAAAAGAAAAATGTTAGCTCAGGCTTTCAAAGTCCTTTGTGGTTATCTGAGTATTAACATTTTATAGCAATTAATCAAAAGCTATCTGTGGTAGTAAGTATACATATATAAAGAAAAAGCAATTTGTTATCACACACTTCCATTTCTTGGGCTGAGGCTGTAGCACAGGGGCAGAACGCTTGCCTAGCATGCTCTAGAGAAGAGGTTTTATCTCCAGTACTGGAGGAAGAGGAGGGTGGAGATGGGTCTGGCAGACATATACCACCATCTCTTTAGCTGCAGCTCCTCTTACTCCACACCCAGGGCACTCAGGAGACTGCAGGAGCCAAAGCCAGGGAGCTATAGTAAGGCTGGCAGTTCTCTGAGTCAGGCATATGGACATCAAGTCTGCACACAAGTGTACCTAATGAGAACTCTATTAATGGGACACAGAAGGCACAACGCAGAGGGAGGCTGAGGACATTCAGAGATGGAAAAGGCAAACCTCTAAAACCAGATGCTCAGTGACTCCTTCAAGGCCACAGCAAAGACTAGGAGCCATAGTTAATCATGAGCTCAGAGAACTGCCTCTCAATAACCCATCTTATCATCCAACATAGTCCCATGTAGAGCATGTCACAACTCTGGCCTCCTTAGCTCAGAGATGTTCTCTTTTCAGTCTCAGGATTATGTGTCGTGCTGAAAAGATATATAAAATACAGTTAATGTGTTTCATTCCTATCCGTTTATAGGATGAATTACCAGGGTACTGTGTAGGAGTTACTGTAAAAATAGTTTTTATTTAATTCTGTGGGAAAAAAGTCAAAAGGTAAAGAAATGATGCATTCAGGTGTGCTATCTCATCTCTGGGAAACAGACACAGGATCACTGCCACAGGTTCAAGGCCAGTCACCCTAGTCTACATAGGGAGTCCCAGGCCAGCCTGGACTACACCACAAGTGTGTCTCAAAATCACAATCAAACAGGTATAAGAAGCAATATATGCTAGTTATCAATGAGACATTTACTAAACACAATTTTACATGGGAATAAACAGCCCCTCTCAACGGTATTGTCTTTACGAAGTGTGCCAATCACTAGAGAAGGTCTTCCTGGCTGAGCATAGTCGCATAAGCTTGTAACTCAGGTTCCTGGGAGGCAGAGGCAGGGAGATCATTAAGTTTGTGGTCATCTTGGTCTACAGAGGGAATTCCAAGCAACCCAGGACTAGATGGTGAAACTGTCAAAGAAATTCGGCATTCAGTCTACCTTCCTGGGCTTCTTCAGAAGAGACGCTGTGTGCTATCACACACTGAGCCTCATGTCTAGGGGAAGGCCACAGACTGTATGCATTCTTGTTCTGGTTTTGGTGGTTGAGTTTGTTTTGTTTTGAGATAAAGTCTCTCTGTGTAGGCCAGGCTGGTTTTCAATTTAAAGAGATCCTTCCATCTCTACCTCCCAAGTGCTAAAAGACAAAAGACACACACAGCCATGTCTGGCTTTATGTTTTAATTTTATAATTCATTCTAAGGTTCTGAACCACAACTATGGGATCACAGGAAGTCATCATGCTCTTACTGACAACAGCCCCCCAAAAGGAGACAAGTGAATCACAAGAGACACCAAGGAGTCTAGTACTATCCAAGGCGATTATAATAACTCACTCATAAGCTATGAAGCTCAGAGGTTTTGTGAATGCACCTGCTGGAGGGACTGGAAACTGTGTAAGGCAGTGAAGGCCTACTACTTGGAAGGATGAGACAAGACTGCTTGAACCCAGGAGATTTAGGCCTGGGTCTTGGTTGAATATTCCAGGGCATGTCAGAATTTAGTAAACTGAAACAGAAATTGCTCATAAATACAAGCTAGAGACAGACCAGAAGCACACACTCAGTACAGCAAACCAAAGTTTAACTTGGTCCTTTTGGTTCAAAACACAGAGCAGAGAATTGGATGAAATCTGTCCTTGGGAGGCGGGAAGCACCTGCTATGGGAACTGAGATGGGTGTTCATGCAGAAAGGCTGCTGGTCATAGTCTAGAACTGGTTAAAGTCTTCTTTATTTGATATGATTAAGTGTTTTATTGGCATATGTATGTGCACCCTGTGTGCCTGGTGCCTATGGAGGTCAGAAGAGGGAGTCGTGTTCCCTGGAACTGGAGTTATGCATGGTTTGAATCAACATGTAGGTGCTGGGAACCGAATCAAGTCCTCTGCAGAGGAGCAAGAGCTGTTATCCCTTGAGCTACCCCTCCAGCCCGCTAACCACACTGTAAAGCACTTTATTCCTAGCACTTGGGAGGCAGAAGCAGGAAAATATTCAGGACAGCCAGGGGCTACATAAAGAGACCATCTGTGTGTGTGTGTTATCAATAACTAACCTAACAAGTATAGGATGAATTGGAAGAACGACATATCCAGGTCAGAAGAAAAGCCATTAGGCCATTAGGAAATGTCATATTAAGAGCTGTTGAGAAGGCTTAGCAAGGGGAAGTCCCTGGAGTGCAAGCCTAGCAAACTGAATTCACCCCTGAGATCCATGTAAAGGTGGGAGGAGAACCAGCTCCACATCGCTGTCCTCTGATCTACACACTGTGGTATGTGAGAGATACGCTCTTACACTGTAGCCCAGGCTGATTTTGAACTCATGGTGATTCTCCTGCTTCATCTACTGGAATACTAGGATTATAAGTATAAACCATCAGACTCAACTAGAAATGTCTTTAAAACAAAACAAAACCAAGGTCTCTCTGTAGAGCCCCAGGCTGTCCTGGAATCATGCGTAGAGCAGCCTAGCCTTGAACTCACAGAGATCTGCCTGCCTGGACTTTTCTAGTGCTGGATTTAAAGCCATGTGCCACTACACTCCCCAGGAATGTCATTTTAAAATAAAGACCCTAAATTTTAAATCCAAACACACAAGAAATCTTATGGATGCTCTTGTACAAATTCAGGGCAGGAGGAAGAGATGGGAAATGAGCCTCCCGGCTTCTAAAATAGAACAGCGCCGGGTGCGTGTGGGTGGAGGGAAGGGCGAGCTGACAGATGAGCAGAAGGAGCACAGAACTTCCTGACAACATGATGGGTCCACAACACAGCCTCCTCTCCCTCTCCCAGGACAAAAAACACTCAGATGTGTGCCTGGGAACTAAAATCTTTTACTATGGGGGAGGGCATGCTGACTCCCAGGACCTCCAGCCTTGGGAAGGGTCTCACAGCAATCTGCCTGTTGCTTACGTGAGGCAACCTGGTCACCAACTAGCCAACCAGTCACCAGGAACGAGCCTCTCTCTAAAGACATAGGGCTGTTTCTCCCGTGTTACCGTCTCATCCAGTGGTTCTCAACAGTCCCACTGCTGCGACCCTTTAATACAGTTCCTCATGGTGTGGTGTCCCCCAAACCATAACATTATCTCATTGCTACTTCACAACTGTAATTTTGCTACTGTTATGAATTGTAATGTAAACCTCTGATATGCAGGATATTTGATGTGACCTCAAGGGGGTCCTGACTCACAAGGTTGAGAACTACTGCCCTATAGGACATATCCAGGAAGCCTCCAAAGCCATGTTGTTAACTGTCTTCTCATCCGAGAATGAAGCTTTAGTGTAACAGAGCAGGTGTCAGATGACTGAGAGGCAGGCATGGTGGCTCGTGCCCATTGGGTCAGCACTAGGAAGCTCAGGCAGCAAACAGAGAGCTCCAGGTCAGTCTGGGCTGTGTGTGGACGATGAGCCACGCTTCATTCTGAAAGCCATCTCTGACTCCTCCAGCTCTCACTGACATCTGCTTTAAAATTATAATCTTCTAAAACATTATATACATATAATTATTTACATAAAATGATGGGTTTCTTTCTTTGCTTCCCAATGATTTTAAAAATGTTCTGAGTGTGGAGGCCACATCACACAGCTGCTCTTCACAGCCCCTCCCATTACCCTGCACACAGCGAGCAGTTCAACAGTTTTATGCTTGCCTGAAGCTTTCTAGGCACAATGGATTAAAATAAAACTCAGAAAAGCTACAGCCCCAAAGAGGTCAGTGAGACATCCCTAGTGTTGTTTGCACAGACAGCTGGGCCAACATTCTGAGAAAGCCAGGAAGTGCTGTGCTCTTTTGGGCCTTGGTTGAGATTTCAACTGCTGCCCCCCTTAGGTTGTCCTACCCCTGAGGTCAAAGCAGAGAGCGCCACTGGTGCTACTCAAACGGTGCTGTCTGCAACGCCCACTGCAGGTTTATGAGAACAAAGTTCAGAAGGTAAAATCTCTGTTGGTCACAAGTTTCCTTCTTTTGCTTTGTGATGGGAACTCATCATGGCAAACCTTGAACTCAAGATTTTTCTCTCCTCTCTTTTTTTTTTGAGTTACTTATTTATTTAAGTATATGAGTACACTGTAGCTGTCCTCAGACACACCAGAAGAGGGCATCAGATCAGATGGTTGTGAGCCACCATTTGGTTGCTAGGAATTGAACTCAGGACCTCTGGTGCTGTGCTCTTCTGGGCCTTGGTTGAGATTTCAACTGCTGCCCCCCTTAGGTTGTCCTACTCCTGAGGTCAAAGCTCAGGGGGTAGTCAAGAGGACCAGTCAGTGCTCTTAACCACTGAGCCATCTCTCCAGCTCCTCAGGATTATCTTTATGCCAGCCAGCTCTTGTGTGCCTGGGCATGTGGCTTTATTTTCTTTTTTCCTTTTTTTTGACACAGGATTTCACTAAATAGCCCTGGCTGTTCTGGAACTCACTATGTAGACCAGGCTGACCTCACAGAGATCTGCCTGCCTATGCCTCCCAAGTACTGACATTAAAGGCCTATGGGACCATACTTGTCTTTAATTTTTTAACTTCATGTATAAGTGAAAATTTTATACTTGTGTGTGCCGGTGACCTCGGAGACCAGAAGGAGTTGGAGTCCCTGGAACTGGAGTGACAAGCAGTTATAAGCCTCCTGATGTACATGCTGGAACCGACTCAGTCCTCTGGAAGAGCAGGATGAGCTCTTGACGGCCAAGCCACGACTCCAGCTCCAATTCTCTGTCTCTGAAAGCTAGAAGCTAATTCTTGGAACTATAATGCATATTTTCCACAGAAAGGTACTAAAATAAATCCTGACCTCTAGTTCTGATTTTGACATCAGGAGAACCCTTTGCAAATGAAGTTACCCTTAGGGCTGAGACAGTCCCCCAGCAATCCTCGGAAGAACAGAGGGACATTTACAAGGACACTCAGGAGGAAGCCAGGTGGCATACTCTCTGTACTGCTGTGGTTGCTGGATCACTGGATACCGCACCCCAAACTCTACATAACCCCACCAAGTAGTTAGATTGGGGGTGAAGGGCACAGATAGCTCAGCAGGTAAAATGCCCACTGCTAACACTGAGGACCTGAGTTTGAACTCAGGATCCACATGGTGGAATGCAGACAACTGACTTCCTTTGAGATGTCCTTTGACATACTCATGTGTAACTGTGGTACATGTGTACATTCACAATTACACAAACTTTAAAAATGCAATTAAAAAAAAACCTCAAAACAAAAACTTAACTGTGAATCCTACATTATTCTGGGCCCAGAGCCCCAGAGGCACTAGGAGGCTAAGAAGGCAGAAACTGCAGAGGGCCACTTTTACTGCCACCTTTGACTATGTGGATGTTTAGCAGGTTCCTGTCGTGGAGGAGGGCTGTTTGTGAGCGCTCACAAGGACTATGATATAACTGAATAAAAGCTGGGCCAGCAGGGCTACCGGAAACAAGACTGAATCGAGGAGAAAGGCAGGGAAATTCAACAGCTTGTGTTTGTCTGATGCATTGGGACCTGGCAAGTCAAAGCTCAGATCAAATGCTATTCAGTCCTCAAACCATGTCCACTGAAGGTGATCCAGGTCTGTTAATGAGAGTTTAAAAGGCTGGCCAGCTCTACTGCTACCTAACTCCTAGTCTGAGAAAACCCACAGGTTGCTGAAGAGATCAAAAGAGGACTCTTGCTGCTATAGGGTGCAGGAGCTGGGAGTATTGCTCAGTGGTTGTCCCTGTCATGTGTAAGGACCTGGGTATGAATGTCAGTATCACCATCAGCATCAACAAGCCAGGATACAAAGACCATCCCCAGAGGAAAAGACATCCCCAAGTTCATCCTCTAGTGTCAGAGGATGAGGTAGAGGCTCATGACAAAATCAGAACTGGCTTCCTAAGTGAGATGACAGCTTGTCAGCACACACTAACAGTAACCACAGTCACCCGTCAGCTGCTCCTCAGTCAGCAGCACTAGACAAACTGTAAAGCCAGCACTGCTCCTGGCAAGGCACAGCAGTTGTTAGTTTTAGGTGCTCACCACAGAGAACACTGCATTTCCTGTGCTTTAAGGCAACAATCACAATTCTCCTCTGAGGAATCAGGAAGAGGCTTTAAGAGAAGAGCTTGCTGAAGCAGTGATTGTGGTTCATGCCTGTAATTCTAGTCCTAGGGAGGCTAAGGCAGGAGGATCACAAGTCTGAAGCCAGCCTAGGAGACAAGCTGAGACTGTTTCAATAAAACAGAATAAAATAAACAACAAACAAACAAAAAGAATGGAGGTGCAGATGAGATAAAGTGGTTAGAGGTGCTTGGCCTAGTATGACCGCCTGAGTTTGATCCCAGGACTCAGGGTACTTCTGACTCCCACAAGTTTGCTATGCAGACACAAAACACTCACACAATATACACACAATACGTAAATTTGTTTTTAAATAAAGTTTTTAGGTTTTTAAAAAATTGGGATGAAAAAAGTTACAGAAGCATCTCTCTAAACCCCCTAATCTCTGAGCTCCAGAGAGAAAGGGTTAACTGGCAGCCTGGCAAAGCTGACAAATTTTGGAGTGAGCATATTAGCTCAACAATGTGGGAGATTAGCAGAAGCAGCCTGCCAGGGGCAGCCGTCGCCCTGAAATAGGCTTCATTTACTTTTAGTTCCTTTTGCTCTCCAGTTTCTTCTCTTTGAAGCAGCTCTTGATTAGTTTCTTTTTAAACTGCCATTTAATTAGGAAACATAATTAGAATACTTATTTGATAGCAGTGATGAGAGTTCTCTTCACTTCTGCTTTGATCTAGTTTTGAAAAACCAAAAGCTGAAGAGAGATGGAGCAAGTGCCTGAAAGACCTTCCCAAGTGCTCCATGCAGCAAGGAGCCAACAAAGAGCCTGGACACAGCCACTCTGAGACAAGAGGAAGAAACAGCAAGTAAGGAAAGCTTTGCAGAGTTTACCTTCTGTCCTAGCTGCAAGCAACCTGGCACAGCCTGGAGTTAACTGAGAGGAGAGCCTGAATTGAGGAACTAACTGTCAAGATCAGATTGGCTTTAGGACATGTTCTGAGTGCTGATACAGGAGGGTCCAGCCCACTGTGGGCAGCACTATCCCTAGGCAGAAGGTTGCATAAGAAAGAAAACTACCTGGGGAGCAAGTGGAGCGCACTTTTAATCTTAGCACCTGGGAGGCAGAGGCAGGTGGATCTCTGTGAGTTTGAGGCCAGCTTGGTCCACAGAGCCGAGTTCCAGGACAGCCAGGGCTACACAGAGAAACCCTGTCTCGAAAAAAAAACAAAACAAAACAAACAAAAAAAAACCCAAAATAAAGAAAACTAAGAGCTCAGAGAAATGGCCTAGCAATTAGCACTAGTTGTGCTGGGCATGGTGTCTCATGCCTGTAATCCCTGCCTTTGGGTGACAGAAGCAGGTGCAGCTCTTATGAGTTCAAGGTGAGCCCAGTGCAAGCTCCACACCAGCCAGAACTGCATAGTAAGATCCTATCTTTAAAAAAGTCCTAGTGGTTCTTCTAGGGGACCCAAGTTTGGTTCTTAGCATCCATACAGGGTGATTTTAGGGGAACGGATGTCCTCTTTGGGCTTCCATAGACAGCAGACACACACACACACACACACCACACACACACACACACACACACACACGTAAGTGTGAAAACAGTGGTGGAGCACTGGCTAAGCACAAGTGAAGGAGTGAGCCCCCAAGCAGTGTTCCTCCATTGTTTTCTATCTTTAAGTTCCTGTCCTGACTTTCCTCAACAATGGACCGCAGTTTCCCTTTGTTTAGTTATTTACATTGTTTTAAAATGGTCTCATTCTGTAGCTTTAACAGGCCTCAAACTCCTGGCGATCCTCTGGCCTCATCTGGCCTCCTCAATACTGGGACTACAAACACATGCTACAATATACACCAGCACCTTTTCTCAATTCTCTTCATAGGTGACAGTATCTTTTGATCAGGACATGAGGAGAAACCCAAGATAACATTTCAAAAGCAGAAAAGCATGGTAAATATCACTGTGGAAAGGTACCAGCTTCGGAGCCTGAGAATGTGAGTCCCATCCCTGGCACCCATATGGTGGAATGACAAAATGACACAGTAGTCTCTCATCCTCCACAGATGCATGCAGCGTGTGCGCACCCACATACACACACGGCCCGTATGTGGCTCGGAGGGTGTTGAGGGTGCACTACCACGTGTAACTTCAGGCCCAGAGGACCGAAGCTCTTTCTGCCTCCCTAAGGTGTGCGCACGCGTGCACATACACGTAATTAAAAAATTTTAAACTAAAAGTAAAAACTTAAAACAAGTAAGAATACAGGCAAGAAACGGTTCAAAAAGAAAAGGGGGGGAGGGGGGCTCCCATAATAAACTGGAGGGTGGCCAGTTTCTGTATTTCAGCAATGTACTTGTGCTGCAGGAGAGCAAGCCTGACTAACTACCTGAGATCCATCTACACAAGCCATGCAGAAAGGCTGCAGGTAGCGACATACCTGCAATCTCAGCGCTCCTGTGAGGAGACTCAAGGCAGAGATGAGAACCACCCGGAAGCTTGAGAGTAATGAACCTAACATGAACCTAGCATGCACATAACGAGACGGAAGGAGAGAACTCAGCCCCCAACACACACACACACACACACACACACACACACACAACACACACACACGTAAGATTTATTGTCGAAAGTATGTATGAAAAAAAAAAAAAAAACCTAAGACTGGAAATGTGCCCACAATCTTAGAACTAAAGAAGAGAAAGCAGGAGAACTAGAAATTCAAGATCGTTCTCAATACGAAATGAGTTTGAGGGCTGCCTGGGCTACACGAGACGCTGAACTAACTAACCTTAGGCTAGGCACTTCAATATTTGCCCTCACTCACTGACACCTACTAAGCATTAGGCATCTACAGACATAATCCTTGTTCTCACTTAACAGCCCATGAGACGGAGACCTGGACACAGTAAGTTATCAAAACATTATTCATTGCTATAATAAAGCTACAAGAATGGATTTGTAAAACTAACGGAAGGTAAGCTGGGGAAAACTAGCAGAAGACGTGAAGGAAGAACAGGAAGGAAGGGCTGCATCCTAAATGCTCCTCTACCCTCAGAAGCAACCGTAGATAAAGAGACTTTCCCAAGATCACAACTATTGAGTACCTTAACCAAGTTTTAAAATAAAAGGTTCCATTTTGTTTTTGTAGATGGAGTCTCACTATATAGTCCTGGCTGGTCTGCTACATAGACCAGGCTAGCCCTAAACTCACAGAAATCCACTTGTCTTGCCTCCAGAGCACTGGGATTAATGGATTGATTGCACCAACATAACTCTAATTCCAGCACTTGGGAGGCAGACCCAGGTGGATCTTCCTTGGTGAGAACAGCCTGACCTACAGAGTAAGTTCCAGGACAGCCCAGGCTACACAGAGAAACCCGGGGGCCTGGGGGTGCTGCACTACCACGCCCTGCTCAAAGCAGGTATGGATGACTCCAAAGTTCATACTTTCCCCAGAGTGATGCTGTCTCTTGACAAAAACACAAACTTTGCTTTGAAAGTTAGAGGAAAATGTTAATTCTATGCATCAGAAGTAGATCTGCTTCGGACCAGGGCCTTCATTTGTCACATGCCACCTGCAAACTACTTCATCTTCATCGACCCCATAGATCTGGTATACTAATATAATCTGCACTCCAGCCATATCCTGTAATACAACACTCCCTAGGGGGTGGGGGCACTCCTAAAGATTTTGGGGAAAGGAAGCTATCACTCTGTGGTACCTCAACTAAAACAAAGAACATCCTGGCAAATAGGATTTTCTTGGTTTTCATGCTCGTGATTGAACACCAGGGCCTGCGACATGGTGGGAACATGCTCTAGGGCCAAGCTATACCTCAAGTCTTGGCAAAGTTTTGCAAACTGTGGTTTTTCAGCATACAAAACCTATAAAAAAAAATAAATAAATAAATAAAAAGACTAACAATGGTGAGGGTGACATTTTCACAGATTCGGGCAACATTTTCACAGAGAAAATTAGAGCAATGACAGAATGAAGAAGGGAAGGTTGTACTTCCACTTCTGAAGGGACTTCACACTCAGCCCTCTCATCTGAGGGATTCCCCTCAAGAGGCCTGTCCTGTGTTCCTGCAGCACCTGCTTCCTCCTCCTCAGCCCTTCCATCCTTCGGAATAGCTGGCTTAAAGGAGGCTGTTACAGTAGATCTGCTGTGAATTACAGCAACCGAACAGTCATGAAATCAAATTTGGCGAGCTTCCTTTTCTGCCACATTCTTGTGTTTTTTTCCCCCCATGCCGGTTACAGAACAAGAGGCTGGATCTTTTTTTTTAAGTCTAAAACTCACCATAGTCAGATTACTGGTCACTGAATCCTTTGCTCAGCCATCTTTAAGATAGAAGAATAAATAGAGTGTAGCCAGAGGTTACGACCTTTTACCTTCATCTCAACTTTAACTGGGGTAAGGGGGAAGCTAAGAGCTGCCGCCTTACAGCTAATGACAAGTTGGCTATAACAAAATCTGGCTATAAAATCCAGACTACCACACACTCAGACAACCACACACCCACAAGTCTCTACAAAAAAAATATACATATGTGTACATACATACATACATATGAATAGGGTGGGGGTGTTTAGGGCTGCAGGAAAATAATGTGAACTTAAATACATCACTCCCTGTGACTGGCTTCCAGATGTACTGATTTGGAAAAAACAAAGACAATACAATTCCTCAAATATCTGGCCCATTTCTTCCTCTCTAGTAACAAAAGCAATTACTTACATCACCCCAAGTTTGGGGTCAGTCTGTTCTACATTGTAAGTCCCAGGCCAGTCATAGCTACACAGCGAGAACCAGTCTCAAAAGACAAAACAGAACAAACGAAAACTCGGGAAGACCCTAAAGTACAAGATGTGCGGTAGTACCGGACAAATACCACATGTTCTCCAAGAAGCAACATCAGTTTGTTGAAGCTTTGAGGTACTTCATTAATTAACAAAGCAAAGGCACAGTGAAATTGACTCTAATAATACCCACCGATTATTTGAGGCAACAGGCACTGAATAAATCAAAACATTCTCACATCTAATAACACAGGATTCATTGTGAGTTTATATTTTGGAATTGTCTGGCAGTTATATTTTACAACATAATTATATACATGGCTTGTATAGCCTAGTGAATTTCCTCATTGACCGTGAACTACCACGAAATGTTTTATTATTAGATTATTGCTAGTCACGTTTCTCATACACCTTTATAAGTAACGTTCCTTCTGAGCTGCAGTTTCTAGATTGCTCTGCGTTGTACTATTGAAACTCACCGTTCAAAATGTTCTTTTCCCTCATCGTGCCTGAGGCAAGGGAGTGGTACACTACACAGAACTTTTATATAATAAAAGTATTGCATGTCTCCGACCCTTAATACTGAGCACCCATTCTGGTAAGTGACAAAGGCAAAAACCAATCGCTAGGCAGGATCTTAATGACTTAGCCAATAAGAACATGGGGGTGGGGTTAGACTAAGCTCCCGGTGACTTCCCCGCACCCCAGATACCCAGCTTGTGGGAGACCGGACAAGAATTGGGCTACGATGATCTCGTTACCTCCTGTTGTGGCTGTTGTCCTCCTCGTTCTCGCAATCGCTACAGTGCTCATGGCCGTTTCCATTCCCTTCCATCATCAGTGGCAGCGAAGGTGCCGGCAGCTTCACTGCTGTCTCACTCTCATCCGCCATCTTGAGTTGCGAGAGCCGGACTCCGCGCCCCGCTACATGGAGGGCTCCTATTGGACAGGGGAAATATGCGCTGTATTCTGGGTTTTGTAGTTTGCATGAAGAAATGTGACACTAAGGGTGGCTTGTTCTCAAGAAACTGTACCGATGCGGACTACAAAACCCAGAAACCATGAAGGGACGCTGCCTTGGGAGGAGCGGGCATCAATTCCAGAAGCCCCTAGGTTCAGCCGCGCTCTGAGACGAAGGGAGCTATACACCTCGCAGGGTGGTCGCGGGGCATGCTGGGAGTTGCAGTTCCATGTTGAATTAGTTTCACCAGTGAAGGGCTTGCAAAGTCCAAGGTTTGCAGCGCACCCTTGGTAATCACCAGGCCACAGGTGAGCCGTTATCGGCTACCGTTAAGAACCGTTACCATTCCTGGGTAAGTGAAAGACACTGAGGTCCATGGCTACGATTTTGCAGGAGCTCAAATGTCCTTGCAGAAGGCTTTCCTACCGGAAGCCAGGTTTGCTCTCAGCTGGCTTCCCTACTTTAAGGCTAGGCAAACCTGCGTCTTTGGAAATCTAAAACCCGGAGGCAGTGGATTGAGGAGTGTGGAACACGGACCCTGAGCCAAAAGACTTGATTGCTTGCAAGCGAGGCTTACCATTTCTTGGCTTCTAGTTTTGCACTGAGCTCTTCTTCACATTATCCCTTTGAGTCCCCACTAGAACCTTCCATTCTTCCATTAACATGTCTTTTTTTTTTTTTTTAAGATTATAATAATTACATCATTTCCCCACTTCCCCTTTCCTTCCTCTAACCCCTCCCATATACACCCCCCACTTTGCTCTTAAATTCATGATCCTTTTTCTTTAGTTATTGGTGTGTGTGTGTGGTGTGTTTTCCTAAATATATAAATACAACCAACTCAGTATGCATAATGTTGTATGTATATGATTTCAGGGCTGATGTGCCTGGGAAGAACTATTTCTTCCCCCATTTTTAGCCTTCCTTAATTGCCTGTAGTTCTTAGTCTAGGGCTGAGACCTCATGAGTTCCCTACCCCCAACATGAGTCTTTAATGAGCACTTACACACCAGGCTCTGGGGTAAGGCTTTTTGTACATGAATTCATATCATTTTAACAAGCTTAGAATGCGTATGCCATTATTATTATTCCTTTTTCGCAGATGAAAAGACTGTTCCAGAAAAGTTGGTACATTGTTTGTAGGCGGCAAAATCTGTCTATAAATCTGTATCTACCTACTCTATGCCCTCTGTAATTCTTTACCATCACACCAGTCACAGTGTTGGATCCTGGCAACTGCCAAGGAAAAATCAATTATAGGAAGGTAATTGCGGCATCTATCTTAGAATCGCCTGAATGCTTCAGTCCCTGTGGTCTTTGTCCTGTAACTAGCTAATCTAATCATAATCCTGAGAAGATAGCCCAAAGACAAGGGCTTAGAGACTTCCTATTTGTGTTGAGTATGGTGGGTGGTGAGAAACTAGTTCTTACCATCAGAGAGCTGCACGGCCAAAAGGGAAATGACCTTTGCCTTCGCAAAACTGAACAAGGGAAGGAACTATTCCCCTCTGACTCACAGAAAATGAAAAAAAAAAAAAAAACCCAGAGCTAAATACAGCCAACTCCTCTTACTTGAGGGCAGGCCCAGAGAAGTAAATAGACTCCAGAGATGCAAACCATCTTCGGTCATGTCTGTGTGACTTTGGGAAGCAGTTAAAACTGCCTACTTGGGCTCAGCGGTCACCTATGCTCATCTCTTCAGAACCAAGACTACTCTTTAACATTGTGCCATATTAGCAGTAGGGCTTAGTGGTAGAGGACACGCCTAGCATGTGTAAAGGCCCTGTGTTCACTATGCGCTGCTACATCCAGCATATTCCATTTATTTCTGTGTGCATGTGTGCATGCTTGCACTTTGACCCACTGAGCCACCTCACCGTCTGGAGGTTAACTTTTCTACTGTTTCCTTTAACTTAGATGTTCTTATAAAGTAGACAGGAGAGGGGGCTTGAAGGAAACAGTGTCCCAAACCTCTGTGATGCTCAATTGCAAAGCTTGAATGAGAACCCACATGTATTCTGAGTCCCGGGCCTGTGTTGTTGGCTTTTGCACAGACATGTTTTATGGTCGAGGAAGAATGAAGATGGAGGTTTCTGTGGGCCCTGCCATCCTGGAGTTCACAGCTTAAGTACAGCATTTTGCCTTCCCAGCTGTGATGGCATATTCCTGTAACCCCAGGACTGTAGGCAGAGAAGGAGGAAGATAGCAAGTTTGAGGCCACCCTGAATTCCATAGTACTTTTCTGGCCTCTGTGGGTATCAACATACATGTGTACAAACCCACACACAGATATATAAACATACGCGTAATTAAAAATAATAAAATACAATCTTTAAAGAAGATTTCACAGCTAAGCCAGGATCGCAAGTATGAGGTCAGCCTGGGCTACTTAATGAAACTTTTTTCTCAACAACAAAAACAGCCAGTACTGATAAATGATCACATTTTTTTTTGGGGGGGGGGTTGGAAGACAGGATGACAACAGTCCCCGCAATGGATTCTAGGCCCTTAGTTTGGGGAAAGGGATCCTGGAGGAAATGACAGCTGAGCTGAGTTTTCATAAGAGAAAATGTGGGTGCACCAGGGAGGGCAGTGGCGATGCCCTTTAACCCCATGTATTAGCCAGGGTTCTCTAGAGTCACAGAACTTATGGAATGTCTCTCTATATTAAGGGAATTTATTGTGATGACTTACAGTCTGTAGTCCAACTAACCCAACAATGGGCAGCTGTGGATGGGAAGTCCAAGGATCTAGTAGTTGCTCAGTCCTACGAAGCTAGTTTTTTCATCTGGTCTTCTGTAGAAGTAGATTCCCACAGATGTGCTGGCAGCCAAAGAAGAGTGAGCCTTCCTTCTTCCAATGTCCTTAATGTAGGTCTCCAGCAGAAGGTGTGTCCCAGATTAAATTGTACCACCACGCCTGGATCTGGGACTTGCTTGTCCCAGGCTGACCTTGAACTCAGAGATCTCCTTGCCTCAGTCTCCTGTGATTAAAGGCGTGTACTACCTTGCCTAGGTCTAAGCTTTTCTTGGCCACCATGCCTCAATGATCTCCATACCAAGATCCAGGTCAGAAACTTGAGTCTTCCAGTCTCAAGATCTGGATCACAGGGGAGCCCTCCAATTCTAGATTGTAGTTCATTCCAGATAGAGTCAAGTTGACAACCAGAAATAGCCATTACATCCTAACACTTGGGTGACAGAGGCAGGTAGATCTCTGAGTTCAAGGCAAGCCTGCTACAGATCTAGTTACACAATAGGCAGGGCTATACAGAGAAATTCTGTCTCAAAAGCAAAACAAACAAACAAACAAACCAACCTCCAGCATACCTATTAGGGTAGATGTTCTAGGCAGGATAGTGCTTTATTTCACTTTCTGTGTTACATGTTTTTTTTTTTTTTTGGTTTTTTCGAGACAGGGTTTCTCTGTGTAGTCCGGGCTGTCCTGGAACTCGCTCGGTAGACCAGGCTGGCCTCGAACTCAGAAATCCGCCTGCCTCTGCCTCCCAAGTGCTGGGGCTAAAGGCGTGCGCCACCACCGCCCGGCTTCTGTGTTACATGTTTTAAGGGAGACTGCAGATGCACACACCCACAAATATGCACAGAGAGGCCACCTTTCGCTTTCTACCTTAGGCCCTTGAGAAATGCTTTCTCCCTGAACCTTGAGCTCGCTCCCTGTTGTCAGCTAGATGGGCTGGGCAGAGAGAGCATGGGATCTAAGGGTTCTGAAGTTACAGGCACACATTGCCATAGCCAGACTTTATGTGGATGCTGTGGAATTCTAATTCGGGTCCCCAGGATTGCACAGCAGATACCCTTTTGTTGTTGTTGTTATTGTTGTCATCGTCATCGTCGTTGTTGTTCAAGATAGGGTCTTAACTTTGGAGTCCTGGCTGTCCTGGAACTTGCTTTATAAACCAGACTGGCTTAGAACTCAGAGATCTCCATGTTTCTGCTTCCAGCTGCAGGGATTAAAGGCATGGGCCACCATGCCAAGCACAGCAAATATTTTTTTCCCCACTGAACAATCTCCTCATCCCAGGATGGTGCTTTTTCACTATCATAAGGAACTGACAAAGCTGTAGGTTGAAGGGTGAAGAACATATTGCAAGTCAAGACCGGAAGCTAGGTTAGTGGTACAGGCCCGTCATCCCATCTGCTGGGCAGGGGGGACCATAATAGATCAATGCCAGCCTGCCAACTTAGTGAGACCCTGTGTAAAGATAACCAATACTACTCAACTAGAGAAACCTCAGTGGTAGGGAATTTGTCTAGCGTGCCTGAGATCATGGGTTCAATTCTAAGTATTATGGGGGAGGAGAGAGAGAGAGAAAAAAAAAGAAAGAGAGAGAGAGAGAAGCAACAAAGATAATATTGAAAAGTAGGCAAGAGTTAGGCTGAAGAGAGGTAGCATATGGACTTTATCCTAAAGACTTGGAAGCCAGTGATAGAGTTTTAGCTGAGGAGAGAGAGGATTGTATTTTTTGTTACCAAAAAAAATCATATTCGAAGGTCTGGGGCTATAGTTTTAGTTGGTAGCATACTTGCCAACAATCCACAAAGCCTTAAATTCAGTTCTCAGCACTATATAATCCAGGTGTGATATTACCTAAGATTCTAGAACTGAAGACATAGGAGGATCAGAAAGTCAAGATCACATTTGGCTACATAAAGAGTTCCAGGCTGGCTTGGGCTGCATGGATTCTGTCTCTTATTAATTTGTTTTGGAGTTTGAGACAGAGTCTGTATATACCTGGCTGTCCTAGAACTTGAAGTATAGACTAGGCTGGCCTTGAACTCACAAAGATCCATTTGCCTCTACCACGGGAGTGCTGAGATTAAAGGTCTGTGTCACCATGCCCAGCTGAGGCTCTGTCTTACAAAAGATATGTTCATACTGTACAATTGATTAGTAAGTAATCTTAGGGTAGAGGGTCTCTTCCCTCCAAAGAGCAAGGCTCAGTGTCTGGGTGTGAAATAAGAAGTTGAAGATGGCCCTTGATAGCTGCATATCTCTCCTAGAGCTCACATTTGGGAAGGGGCCCTTGTTTCTTCATGATACACAGTCTTAACATGTGACCCAAAGAACACTGGGCCTCTGGCTCTGTCTTGTGGGTTTAAGAATGTTCCTGCTAGCCGGGCGGTGGTGGCGCACGCCTTTAGCCCCAGCACTTGGGAGGCAGAGGCAGGCGGATTTCTGAGTTCGAGGCCAGCCTGGTCTACAAAGTGAGTTCCAAGACAGCCCGGGCTACACAGAGAAACCCTGTCTCGAAAAAACCAAAAAAAAAAAAAAAAGAAAGAAATTATCCTCTGACCCCCACATGTGCACCGTGGAACAGGTAATGAAATTGAGGGTGCATATTTCTGGGGAAGCATTGTGAAAAAAGTTTCAAGGGGAAAAAAAGGCAGACTTTAAGATTCTTAAAATTTGTTTCTATTTTATGTGTATAAGTGTTTTATCTGTGTGTGTGTGTTTGTTTGTATGCATTACTTGTTTGCCTAGTACCCTGGGAATCAGAAGGAGAAATCCTGGAACTGGAACTGGAATTACTAATGGTTGTGAACTGCTGTGTGCATGCTGGGAACCAATCTTGAGTCCTGGGAAGAGGAGCAAATGGTTCTAATCATTGGGATATCTCTCCCCTTTTTGTTTCCTTCCTTCCTTCTTCCTTCCTTTCTTTCTTTAGACAGACTCTTATGTATCCTAGGCTAGCCTTGAATTTGCTGTACATCGAGATGACCCTGAACTTCTGATCTTCCTTTGTCTACCTCACAATGCTGAGATTATAAATTTGCACTACTATGTCCAATTTATGTGGCTCTAGAGATCCCCAGGGCATTGTAAGTACTGGGCAAGCACACTCTGCAATTGAACCACATCTCTATCCCCATAAAACTGACTTTACAGTTGGCTTTTAGAAGCTACTTAAGCTCTGGATTTCTTTCATTGTAATTTCTAGGATTCTATAGACTCCCTCCCCCCTTCTAAGCTAAACTGCAGATTTGCTTTAGTGTGTGCAGTTATCCACCACAAGACCTTATGTTGTATGAGGTGGGAGAACAGGTTGGATTTCCTCAGTTCTGTGTATCCTGTAGGCCAGCCCACAAAGGCCGTTAAAATTTGGTGAGTGGGGCTTAGTGGTAGAACCTTTGTCTAACATGTGGGAGATCCTGGATTTGTTTTCTGTCCCTAAAAACAAAGAAACAAAAGTAACAACAACAAAATTGTTAGATTCAAGCATGAGCAAGAGGCAGCAAGAAGGGATAAGGTCCTAGTGCAGACAAGTAAAGGCCTGGCAGGGACACAGAAGCCATGCGGGGCAGGGGGCTTGGGTGTCTGTATAGCACTTTCTTGCTAGCATCGCATCCTGTTGATCCGTATCACCTGCTATCACGTCTGAGCACAGCAGATTTCATTCAGTGGTTTGTCCAGTGTCGATGCTGCTTAGTATGGAGTTGGGACCTTAGATGGGACCACAGATCTGAGCACGACAGTCATGCCGTCTGTCCTTCCTCTTGCACAGGGTGTCATTTGATTAGAAATATATCTGCAGTGGTGAACTAGCCAAGTTACAAAGGCTGTGAGGCTAGCTAAGGAGTTTGGAGTTTGTGAGGACCTGGAGGAGAGTTATATTTTTAGCAGCCTGTTTTCTTCCTTCCTTCCTTCTTTTTTTCTTTTTGAGACAGTGTCTGGATAGAATTCAATGGGTAGCCCAGGTTACCCTTCAACTTATGAACCTCTGCCCAGCTTCCTGAATATTGAGAATATAAGTACGTCCTGACATATCCAGCTGTGGAAGCTTTTAAATAAAGAATGAATATTAATGGTATTTGTAAAGGGTGGTATAAATTTAATTGTGTATTAATATTTATTTAAAGTAAACATGGAGAGTACATTTAGTTTTAGGAAATAGAAGTAGATGGAGTCATTTCTAATGGACTCACAGGGCTGTTCTTCAGACAAAGCTTGAAGCAGTGTAATACGTTAGACTAGATGCTGAACGTCCAGATGGAACTCAGTCACTGTGGGGATGAGATGAGATCATTGCCTAAGTTGGGGTCAACTTGAGGGTTATTGTCACTTTCTTGAATACTGGAAAGTAAGTGGGTTGAAAGAGTCATCTCAGAGCTACAAAGGTTGAGGCTGAGGAGATGGCTCAGTGGACAGGAGTTGAGTGCTTGCTTGCTTTGCAAGCATGACGGAGGACCTGAGTTTGAATCCCTAGAATTCATGTAAAAAGCCAGGTGTGGCTGCATGCATGATTAACCCCAGCACTGTGGGGGTAGAGAGACTGTCCAAAGGGAACGAGGGTTTCTCCCTGTAGCCCTGGCTGTCTTGGAACTCACCCTAGATCAGGTCTGCCTCCAGTGTAGAGATCCATCTGCCTCTGCCTCCAGAGCACCAGAATTAAAGGTGTGGGCTACCACCAGCAGGCTCCGAAAATTAATTGTTACAAGGAGGAGACTGAGACTCTAGAGCTGGTTTTATAAAATAAGTGATTTAGTCTCCTTACCCCCAACCCCCACCCCGCCTACGCTTAGAACCAAGAGAGCTGTTTCCTAAGGAAGAACTTTCCACTGAGAGTGAACTTCAGTGATAGCAACAATCTGTCTTGGTGTAGGGAGTTATTCTGTGGCTGTTACATTGTCTGTGTTCCAGGAAATACCCCACACACATGCTAATGCATACAAGCAAAGTTAAATTCTGTGAGTCAAAAGAAAAGAAAAAAAGACATCAAAGTATGAGGGGCTTTGTCAGGAAGAAGAAACATTTCAGGAAGACATGGGAAAGGGCCAGCAAGATAGCTCAGAGGGAGAGGAGCTCATTACTAACTCTAAAAACCCGAGCTGAACCCCAGAATCCACAGGACAGAAGTACAAGTTGTCTTCTGACGTTGAAAATATACCCCAAGTATTTCAAGAAAAACATGTTTGAGAGTGAATTCTAAGGTACATAGTAGAGACAGTGCAAGAGGCTCAAACACTGGATATGTTGAGCACAGGGCCCATTTGATTGTGAGATAAATTCTTTTCGTAAGTTCAAGGCCAGTCTAGGCTGCATAGCGACTCTGTTGGGTTGGGTGGGAGGATAGATGTCTTTCATTTGGAGATGGGACAAGAATCCTTGGCCTTTTGGGAGGCAGAGGCAGGTGGATTTCTGAGTTCGAGGCCAGCCTGGTCTACACAGAGAAACCCTGCCTCGAAAAACCAAAAAAAAAAAAAAAAAATCCTTGGCCTAGAAGGCAGGGGAAGAGTTCTGGGGACTGGGATTGAGACAGGCAAAAACTGTCATTTTTTCCCCCACTCCCTATTTCTTTCCCTAATTTATTTATCTATTTATTTACTTATTTATCATCTATCTACCTACCTATCTAATAGACCTTTGGACACCAGGCCAAGTGTTCTACCACTAAGCTACATCCTTAGCCCTTTAAAATGTTTATTTTGAAATGAAGTCTCTGACTTACTCAGGTTGGCTCTGAACTCAGTCTAGCACAGGCAGACCCAGACTGTAGCCTTTGCTCCTCCTGCCTCAGATTCCCAAGTAGCTGGCATTACAGGTCTGAGTCGCCAGGCCAGGCACCCTAATCTTCTAACCACCCATCCCCTCTCCTCTCTTTTATGTGTGTTCCTTTGAGACAGAGTCCCATGTGGCCCAGAACTAGCCTGATAGCTTGAACTAACTCTGGAGTTGAAGCTAGCCTTCAAATTCCTGATCCCTCTGCCTCAGTCTCCAGAAGGCTAAAGAAAGTATAGATTCTAGTCAATTTACTCAGCTTTCCAAGGAGAGGTGAAGAAGCAAGGGCCATGACTCAGAAGCCCATACACAGCATGTAGATTTCCAGCCCATCTGGAACCCCTTTTTGTTCTATAAAAACTCTACTCGCCCCTCCCCATAGATATTTGAGACACAAAAAGTTTCCTCTAGTTTCCTTAAAGCCAGCCGTGTAAAACTACTTCCTGGCAGTAATTTTTGTCACCTGCTTTTTCCATAGAGAAGTGATCATGAAACTTATATTCCAGTAACAACGTGTGAGAGAATCCCCGGATATAATAATGGCTAATCTATTGCAGCTGCCTGTATTTCCTGTCACAAGATAGCCTGTCAGGATGATCACTTGTCCTGTAAGTGTGGCTAGATAGCCCACAGGATGGGAAATAACCATACTTACCAACCACATGAACTCCCAATTCATACAAGTAACTTGAACTCAAATTCCAGATGGTGCATATATACTACTGTCAGGACTGGGAGGCTCAAAGAGTCCTGTGGCTCCTCCTGCCTAGGAGTCACCTTTAATTTACTGACTCTGGTATGGTGTACCCAGAGATTTGAGGTTGGTTCATTTTATCCAAATTGTTCAAAAGCTATCAGCGTTCCGTGGCAACAACATTCACAGCAGATTAATCAAAATTGGCCAGATGCTAGAGCCAAAAGAGACCAGCATTGGTGCAGGTCCTAGACTAGGGATTCTAGGACAAGCTGAGTTCAGTACAAATGAAGAAAGGTATTCCTTAAGTACTAGTGACTTTACCTCTGCTGTGATGATGTACCATGACCAAGAATAACGTAGGGTGGAAAGGGTTTATTTGGCTCACATATCCGATTCACAGTCAGCTGAGGGAAGCCAAGGCAGGAGCTCAGACTGGGTGGGAACCCAGAGGTGGGAGCTGACGCCTGGACCACGGAGGAGTGATGCTTACTGGCTTGTTCCTCATGGATGTCCCGGCCTTATTTCTTTGAGAACCCGAAACCATAAGGCCAGAGGTGACCTCACCCACAAAGAATCACTAAGAAACTGCCCTACCGGCCGCCTGCCTGCCTACAGCCAGGTCTTATAGAGGCACATTTCTTTTCTTTTTAGTTTTTTGAGACAGAGTGTCTCTGTGTAGCCTTGGCTGTCCTACAACTCACTCTGTAGACCAGGCTGGCCTCTAATTCACAGAGATCTACCTGTCTGTGCCTCCCGAGTGCTGAGATAAACAGTGTGTGTCACCACCACCTGCTGAGGCACATTTTTTTTTTTCTACATTTATTTATTTATTTATTTATTTATTTATTTATTTATTTATTTATTATGGTTTTTCGAGACAGGGTTTCTCTGTGTAGCCCTGGCTGTCCTGGAACTCACTCTGTAGACCAGGCTGGCCTTGAACTCAGAAATCCGCCTGCCTCTGCCTCCCAAGTGCTGGGACTAAAGGCGTGCGCCACCACCGCCCGGCCTTTTTTTTTTTTTTTTTCCAATTGAAAAAAAAATAACTTCTCCTCTCAGATGATTGTTGCTTGTGACAAGTTTACATAAAACTAGCTAGAACATCTTGGAAGAGAGTTTACTTCCAAAACGGGACATACAGAGGGAATGGGTGGGAAAGTCTTGTAAAGGAAAACCGTGCATTACAGGAAAGGGTAAAAAACACGAGAGAAATAATACAGGGCTATTTCCAAATTCAGAGATGGGAAGAGCCTTTGCTGGAACTCAACAAGGATTATTAGACAGCATTACTGCAAATGGGATCTGAAGAAGCTGTGTGGAGATGGCCAGTGCTCCTCAGCACAGAAGCCAAGGTTGACGCATGGACATCTTATGAAACACCTCGACTATGGGAAATAATAGGGCTTATAACTTAAGACAGGCCTGGCCTCTTGTTTCTGTCCCCGTCATAAATACGACTTAGTACATGGGAGAAGGTCGATTGCTGGGAGGAATTGAGAATGATACTGTGCCGCTACCTGATGTCTTCTGTAATTGAACTGCGCATTTACCTCCTCAAGCTGCGATCTGGTATAACACCAAGATAATAGGCCAGATGGAGCCATTATCCAAAAGTAAGAGTTACAGTAATTCAGGCTCTCCTGGAATTGGAGCTTTTACCCCACAGGAGGTGACTGCCATGAACTTAGGCTGGCCCGATGAAAGACTAGAGTTAAAGAATAACGAACTGTTTGAGGTGCACCTGACAACAGAGAAAGCGTTCTGTCAAGGTCAAATGACTGTAAACACACAGAACACCTCATCTGATAAGGAGTGTGATGACACATTTGGAGGAACTCGCTGGGTCGGAATGCCTTCTCTCTTGATCTGCTCCCACCTCATACAGCTAGGCTGTGTTCCTGATGATTATTTTTAAAATATCACATGTAAATATATTTCACAGAGAGTTTAAAAAAAAAAAAAAAGAAAGAAAGAAAGAAAAAGACAGGTCCAGATCATGATGGCTAGTTTTGATAAGATCCAAGAGTTTGTTTTTTTAATCCCTTACCAGCTTTCCTGAACTGCTGTCCTGCCCACTACCCAGGCCCTGTCTACATCAGATCCTAGGAATGAGCCTGCCTAGTCACCAGGGACCTTATAATAGTTAATAAATATATGTACTCCCTGTGTGCACAAAACATGATTCTTGTGTAACAGGTGAGCTGTGGACAAGATTGCTTGGAAAGTTGTGTCTGCAGAGGCTGACAGGTCAGAACTGCAGTATTCTGCAGAGACTAAAGTGGTCCAGGCCTACAGGCTAATTACCTTAGTTTGGGCTAGTCCTAACCTTCTGGAATAGCCATTCCTTACCCACCACGATGTCTGAACTAAAATCTTGATTTAAAAATAAACCTTTTGGAATCTATTAACTCAGCCACTCACTCTCTTCCACTTACCTGAAAGCTAAGAATGTCATGAGATAGCATCTTAGGTCTAAATAAAAGCTTCCCTCTCCTTTGCTCTAACCACCAATGTATTCACCAATGTGTTATAAACTTGCCTTGACTTTTGTGACTTCCTTTGTCCTGTAAAACTATTAAAAGTTTCATGAGACACTTTCCATGTTGGAACACAGAATCTGGGATAACCAAAATCTGTGTTCCTGGGCTATGATCACTCATATATGTTCAGAATAAAACCTTCATTGAGATGAGAGCTGTTTATTTTTATGACAAAGTAATTCGATAAAAAAAAAAAAAAAGTCAAATCACGTCATTCTTCAGTATGTTGGCTCCCCGATATGAAGGGCCCTTCTTAGTGGCAAAGGAACATGATTCCTACCTTTAATTAGAGGGGCAGGATACAGTTCAGAAAGAGGGAAAGGAGGCAGGAGACTTGTTCGTGAAGAACTAAATGCTACCGTGCTACTTCATCGGGCGCTTTTAAGTGTTTCTAGTTCTTTCAACATACAGCACTGCACAGTAGTGGTTATTATCCCCCTCTTCTAGAGTTTAGGTGAGAGGTATGGGCAGAATATGGGCCTCAATCAAATAACTTTCAGCGGACAAATGAATTAACTTCGAACTATCAGTTACTTGTGCAAAATGAGATTAACGAGAATATCCACTGTAAGGATATCCATCGTTAAGGAGTTCGATAATAACCTTACAGAGTGCTCGTAAGATCCGGTGGCTAACCAAAAAACAAAAAAACAAAAAAAACCAAAAAAGCCGGGCGGTGGTGGCGCACGCCTTTAGTCCCAGCACTTGGGAGGCAGAGGCAGGCGGATTTCTGAGTTCGAGGCCAGCCTGGTCTACAGAGTGAGTTCCAGGACAGCCAGGACTACACAGAGAAACCCTGTCTCGAAAAAACAAACAAACAAACAAACAAAAACCAAAACAAAAAGATCCGGTGACTAGTAGGGCAGTGGTGCCACAGGCCTTTAACCTCAGCATTCAGGAGGGAGAGGCTGGTGAATCTCTGTGAGTTCGAGGCCAGCCTGGTCTACAAAGCGAGTTCCAGCAGTCAAGGCTACAGAGAAACCTTGTCTCAAAAAACAAAAGGCCTGGTGGATAAAAAGTTCTCCTGTTGCTGTGGCCAATGCAGAGCCACGCTTAACACTTTCTCCGAACGTTTTGTTACTGGGATGTAAAGTTCAAGTTCGCTGCTCTAGGGAAAAACTAGTGGTAGAAATTGTAGCAGGAAGTACATTTCCACCGATGGCCTTCAAGACAAGTCCTTATACCTTTTAAGACAGCCTGGACCACCTCTAGAGCGGCAAAGCTCGGCCCAGCCACGCCCACCTCGTCTCTTGTCCGCGGCCGGAGCCCTGCCCCGCCTTCCGGTCCCGCCCCTTCCGCTGGCTGGACGTCCGGTCCGCGTGCACGCTCGCAGGTCCCGCCTGTGTGCAGCGAGCCAGCCAGTAAGCGCCGCGGAGATTGGGCTAGCGACGGAGGCTGAGGCCGAGTCGGAGCCCCGGTAGGTAGCGGCGCGGGTGAAGGGAAGCCGCCAGCCCCGGGAGGGGGCGGGCCGGGCGGGGTGGCAGCCGCGAGCAACCGCTTTGTTTCCTCGGGTGGCACCGCGCAGGGTCGGGGTCTGCGCGCGAGACCACCGCCGGAGCGGGGGATGCTGCGGCCGACTTGGCGCATTGTGCGCGCCTTTTTTTTTTTTTTTTTTAAAGCACATATTTGTAGCTCACCCCTGGGGTTAACAATCGCGGTTAATCATCATCCTGATAACAAACCTGCGAAACCAAGTGTTATTTCCCCCCCCCCCCCCACCCCCGTATAGCCTTGGGAACGGAGGAACAAAAACGTTTACATCTGGAAAGGGATGGAAAAGCTGAGATTTCGGCCAGAGCCTCTGCGCTTTAGAGCTCTCTGGTCGGACTCAGTTTTGATTTTTGAATCCAACCTCTGCCTTTTGCAATCGTGTGACATTCCTCACCTTTGCCACCCTTAGTTTGCTCATCTGAAAAATGGGAATGCAGCCTATTTCAAGATAGTGGTAGATGCTGTTTTGTATCTACCATCTGATTTTCAGACCTTGTTTTTCATGGCTTCCTTCCCCAGGGAAGCTAGACTAGTTGGTCGTCTGAAGTCTTTTAGTTTAGGTCTGTGGATGGCTTGCGTCTCCCACACATCCACTAGTAAAGGCTCCCATAGAAGGATCCAGGCTAGCGTGGCTACATAAATGCAAGACCTTTGGCCTCAGAGGAAGCATAGACCTATAGCATCTCAGGTGTTAACTTACATAGTTTTCACCATTATTGTGATCACCCTAAATCCCATTGTGTTTCAAGTTTAAAGGTGATGTTTTTACATCACCTTTTTTTGAATGTTTTACATTTTTTTGAATGTTTCACATTTTGGGTTTTGTGTGGGTTTGTGTTTTAACCCACAGCTTGGTAAACTGGGAGCTGACTCGGAGTCAGGTTAACTGAATGGGAGAGCTGCTAAAAATATGGCAACATTGAAACGTTTCTGATCATTCAACAACCAAAAATGAACTTGGAATCCAACATCAAGTAACTCCAAGGTGTTTCCAGCTGCATTTGTTAGAATTCTGTCCTTGACCTAGCGCAGCCTTGGTTCCTAGCACAGAATGTGCACTTGGCTTGTACACCACAGAGTCTGCTGTGTCTACAGAAACAGTGATTTACTTACAGAAAACAGGCTTTTGATATTTCATCGTTCCTCCGCATCTATTAAATACGTATATCTTTGAACAGTTTTATCTTGCTAGGCATGATGGCACGCCTTTAATCCCAGCACTTGGGAGGCAGAGGCAGGCAGATTTCTGAGTTCGAGGCCAGCCTGGTCTACAGAGTGAGTTCCAGGACAGCCAAGGCTATATAGAGAAACCCTGTCTCGAAAAACCAAAAACAAAAAAAAAAAAAGAAGGAAGAAAGAAAAAAAAAATTTTTTTAAATTTATTTTGGTGATTTATTTTGTAACAGGATTTCATGCTGCCTAGGCTGGCTTTGAACTTACATTGTAGCCAAGACTAGCCTGAGCCTTCAGCTTCCACTCCTGGTCCTATTTATTCATTTTGAGTTGAGGGTCATCCTGGCTTCCAGCAGCTAGCAATGTAGTAGCCTAGGATGACCTCAAATTCCTGTTTTTCCATCTTCCATCCCTAAAGCGCTGATGGGTTCAGACACATGATACATACGTGTTAGTACAAGCCAAGAGGAAAGCCCTTTAACATAATAATCTCAACCAGTACCTCTATATATGTACATGTGAATATCAACTTTCTAAAGTAAGCCAAGGGTTGTGGTCCTAGCCTGTTGTCCCAGCACTTGGGAGAGAGAGGTCAAAGGAACAGTTTGGGAGGATTCTGGGATAGGTAGTCAGTTGGCAGTCAACGTGGCTACATGAGACCCTGTCTAAAAATCAATTAACAAGAAATTTGCTTTGTTTTTCAAATACTAGGACCCAGGACCTAACCCTGAACAAGCATACTCTGTCAGTGAGCTACATATTCCCAGTTCAAGAGTGTGTGTGTGTGTGTGTGGCGGGGGTTGTTTGTTTGTTTTAATGTTTTCCCTGCGTGAGTGTTTGCGCACTCCAGTACTTGGTACCCTCAGAGTCAGAAGAGGTTGGAGAAGAGGGGAGGGTCAGATCCCTTGGAACTGGAGTTAATGGGTGATTGTGAGCCACCATGTGGATGCTGAAATTTGAACCCAGGTCCTCTGCCAGCACAACCAGTGCTCTTAACCACTGGACCATCTCTCAGCCATTGAGCAACTTGTAAAAAAATTTTTAATTAAATATATTTTGAAGGAGAATAAAATTTTGGAGTAAGATCTGTTCATTGTTAGGCTTGATGTACATCACCGCAGAGGTAGGATCTTTGTGAAATGGAGGCTAGCCTGGTCTACAGAGCAAGTTCCAGGGCAGCTAGGGCTACACAAACTGGTGTGTGTGTGTATTTAGGATTTGTCACTGTTAATAGAATCTTTGCATATTAAACTATTAAACTTCTTATTTAATTGGGAAAAAACCTAAGAGCTGAATACAGTAGATACCCTGTTGCCTTGCTGCTGTTACATACTGACTGGTTGGGAAAAGAGCTCATACAGCCCAGGCCTGTGTGAGACTTGTGAGGATTCTCTCACCTCATCTGCCCTAGCGCTGGGATTACCCATGAGCCACCATGCCCAGCTACCTGTGTGTATTACAGTGGCAGAAAGAGCTGAAGAGGGGAAGTGTGGGGATGGGATTTGTAAATGCTTTGGTCAAAAGACCGTTGGGAATGACTAATGACCAACAGGAGCAGCACATCCCCAGGCTTCAGGGCAGCCCAGAGCCTGTGGTTCAGTTAAGACGCTGGTTTTTCCTTTATGTAAGATACGATTATAAAGGAAACATTCACAAGCCATCACTGCTTTGTCTTACTTAGAAGGTCACACTAGGGGAAACTGTTTATCTTAAAAGTTGATGTATTTTGCACAAATGAAGGTTTAAAAGTGAAAAATAGTTGCCCTGTGTCTGTACAGATGCTACGGAGCAGTTAACTCATGGGGAAAGTGTAGAGTTTCTAGCAAAAGTCGAGGCTGGAGGCAGTTAGCAAGTGAATCACTCATGTTCCTTCCCATAGGCACTGTAGCTAAAAAGTATCTCCAAGCCCTAGCAAGGGCATTCAAGCTATGCTTTTAATGTCATTTGTTTACAAAGCTCTGCAAAGCCACTCCCCCCCCTTTAAAAAAGATGTTACTATTGCACACTTAAGGTAACTCTTAGGGTGAAGTTTAAGCAGAAAGATGAAGATGTGGTTTTGCCTGAGCAGATATCTAATTTTGTTACTGTTTCATTATGATTCTAAAACTTCCTTGTAGGATATTGTCAAAGAACTCAAGGATTTAAACATGTCTCCTCTGGAGAGAAATTGTAACATCTAGTGGTTACAAGATAAAATGGAAAGTTTTACTTTAAAAGTTAATGTGTGGGGGCTGGAGAGATGGCTCAGTGGTTAAGAGTACTAACTGCGCTGGGCAGTGGTGTTGCACGCCTCCCAGCACTTGGGAGGCAGAGGCAGGCGGATTTCTGAGTTCGAGGCCAGCCTGGTCTACAGAGTGAGTTCCAGGATAGCCAGGGTTACACAGAAAAGCCCTGTCTCGAAAAACAAAGCAAACAAACAAACAAAAAAAGAGTACTAACTGCTCTTCCATAGGTCCTGAGTTCAATTCCCAGCAACCACATGGTGGCTCACAACCATCTGTAATGGGATCTGATTCTGGTGACAATGCCCTCTTCTGGTGTGTCTGAAGACAGCTGCACTAATATACATAAAATAAATAAATCTTTTTTTATAAAGTCAATTTGTAGGAGAGTGGAAAATGCTTATTTAGAAATCTTTATAGCTACAGATGACTTTAAATTGAAAATAATTTTCCTGAATATATAATTAATTATATGAGTTATTGGTCATCTGAAGTCATTGGACACAGTTTCAGAACATTATTTTCTTTTTATTTTTTGAGACAAGGTTTCTCTGTGCCTTGACTGTCCTGGAACTAGCATTAGAGACCAGGCTGACTTCAAGCTCACAGAGATCCTCCTGCCTCTGCATCCCAAGTAGTGGGATTAAAGGCATGCACTATCGTGCCTGGCCTTCTTTTTTATTTTTAATCCTAAAAACTGTATTGGGTTTATAAGCTATACTTATGGCTCATAAGCTGTTATCCTTGCCATCTAAGTTCACTTTTCAGGGCTGGGCAGATGGCTTGGTGAGTAAAAACACTTAACTCTGCAAGTGTGAGGTCCTGAGTTTGGATCCCCAGCTAGGCACTGTGCCCAGTGCTGGACCCATAGGCACAGGAGCATATCGGGGATCATTGGGCGTGCTGCCTAGCTTCGGGTTTAGAGGAAGACCCTAAACAGGAGTAAAACAGAATGATGCAGTTAAGTACCTGACATCTTGCAGCCTCTGCCCAGGTCTGTACCTGTGCACCTACCACAGAGAACAAATCGACTTATCTCTTTTAGATTTAGTTATTTTATGTGTTCTGCCTCCATATACGTCTGTGTACTAAGTGTGGGCCTGATGCCAGAAGAAGTCAGAAGACAGTTGGATCCCCTGGAATATGAGTTACAGATTTTTAAGTTCAATTTCCAACAAATTCTAAAATGACCAAAAAAAAAAAAAAAAAAAAAAAGAAGAAGGAAAAGAAAACCGGCCAGGTGTGGTAGGGCACACCTTTGATTCCTCCACTCAAGAAGCAGAGGCAAGTGGATCTCTGTGAGTTCAGGGCCAGCCTGGTCTACATAGTAAGTTCCAGGACAACCAGGGCTACATAGAGAGACCTTGTCTTGGGGAAAAAAAAAATCAAAACTAACTAAATAAAAGGCTCTTAATCACACCCCTGCCATTTTGTGCTGCCTGTTGATGGGAAGCAATTGATAATTTCAGTGTTGATTGCTTCTTTGGCTTTGTTTTGCCCTTGAGCGGGTTTCATTATGTAACCCTCCATACTTATTTCTGCCTGTGTTCTGGGATTTCGGCTGTGCTGTCACACCTGGCTTAGTTAGCATTGTTGAGTCTAAAGTCAAGATATCAGTCAACTCGGCAAGTGAGTTCATGTTCTGTCAGCCAACAGAAGCACTTCTGTAAAAGTAAGCAAGCACTGTGTGCCTGCCTCCTTGGCATATAGATTTTTTTTTTTCATAAAAACGAAGGGGATGGGTGGGAGAGGTGGCTAGCTCAGAGTGCTTGCTGCTCTTCCAGAGGACCCAAGTTTGATCCCCAACACCCACACTGGACAGTTCAGCCACCTGTCATTTCAGCTCCAGAGGATTTGATACCTTCTGCTCTCTTTGGCAACTTGCACACACATGCCATATTATACTTACAGATCTGCGTGTGTGTGTATATATATTTGCATCACACACACACACACACACACACACACACACACACACACAAAAGGAAATAGATAGAAGCTAAGGATTAGAGAGATGGCTCAGTGGGTAAAGGTGTCCACTGCCAAGGCTGACAGCCTGAGTCTCTGAGATCCACATGGTGGAAGGAGGAAACACTTCCTCCCTTGGTGGTCCTCTGACCACATGTATCCGTGGCATGTGAACACACAGAACAATAAAATGTCAGGCAACAATGGGTTACTAGTGGAGAAAGATTGATTTTTGTGTGACATCAGCCCTAGGATAGGTCTGAGGGGAGTAGGTGAAAGGTCAGAGGTAAGGTTCATAAATAGAAACCAGGCAGACCCACCACCATGGCTTTGTCCTGAAAGGGTCCTAGGTTCCCACCAGATTCTCTTAATTTTAAAACAACAAAAACCAAGCTGGAGAGGTGGCTCTTCAGTTGAGATTGATGGATATTTTTGGAGAGGAGAAGGCTTTGGTTCCCAGTACCACATGAGTCAGTTTAGCTTTAACTCCAGTTCCAGGAGAGCCAAGGCCTTCTCAGGCTTCCGAGAGCACCAGGCATACGTGTGTCATACATGCATACAAGTAGGCAAAACGCTCATAGAAATGAAATATTTATTTTGAAGCAGTTCTTTGGTATATACATACTTTTACTATTGTTTGAAGATGAATGTAAGATGTATAATAACAAGATAGGTGTGGTTCTTTTAGACAAAAAAATTAAATGGTAGTGACAGCCTGGCTGATAGAGGTGCTTGTTGCCAAGTCTACTCTCTTCGTCCCCACCCTCCAATAGGTAATTTTTAAACGTTTCTAACCTTAAATATTGGGGCAGAGAGATGGCTCAGCAGTTAAGAGCACTTGCTCTTCCAGAGGATTCAAGTTTGATTGTGAGCCCCCCAGAGTGGTTCACGAGTATCAGAGAATCCAGTGCCTTCTGACCTCTGAGCACCAAGCCGCACGTCTAGCGTGCAAATACACACAAAATGTAGCAATCTAGTAAAAAATTTAAAAATAGATCTTAGATAATACTTGAAGTTCTGCAGGATATGAATCATTTTTAATGTTTTTCAAAATTTAATCATTCATTAATTTTGAGTCAGGGTCTCTCTATGTACCTTACTGTCCTAGAACTCACCAAGCAGACCAGGCTGGCCTCAAACTTAGATATCGCTTGCCTCTGGCCCCCAGGTTCTGGGATTAAAGATGTGCACCATGATGCCTACCTAAAATTATTTTTAAAAGTTTGTTTAGTTTATGTGTATGAATGTTTTGCCTGTGTGTCTGCATATGCACCATGCGCGCAGTACCCAAGGAGGCCAGACCAGGGCGTTGCATTCCCGGAACTGGGGCTCCAGGTGGTTGCGATTGGCAGGTGTGCTAGAAATCAGCCCAGGGTCTCTAACAGCAGCAGTGCTCCAGCCACTGGGTCAGCCTCTGTCACTTGAGTTTCTGAAACAGGGTCTCATTATGTAGCCTTGGCTGGCGTGGGACTCACTATACAGATCGAGCTCCCTGCCTGGCTACAATGTTGCTTTTTATAAATATGAGGAAAAAGTGGCAGAAAAGTCTAATGGCTTTTCCCAGAATTGTGTCCTAGTCCCTGCCAGGAGCCAATTAAAGGTCTTTTTTTCCCTTTGAGACTCAAAATCAAATCAAAAATTTTAAGGGTGTTTTTGTTTGTTTGTTTTCTTTTTTAAAAAAAAAAACAAAAACAAAGAAACAGGGTTTCTCTGTGAAGTCTTGGCTATCCATGAACTCTTTGGTCCAGGCTGACCTAGAACTCACAGATCTGCCTGTCTCTGCCTCCTGAGTGCTGGGATTAAAGGCGTGTGCCTCCACCCACCTAGGTATTTTGTTGTTGTTTTAAATTACATTGTGTATGTTGTGTGCAGGTCAGAGGACAACTTGCAGAGGCAGTTCCTCCCTCCACCCTGTAGGAGGTCCTGAGTGTAGAACCGAGGGCTTCAGGCTTAGCAGCAAGTGCCTATACACACCAAGCCCCTTTCACTGGCCTAGCCTTGAACATCTGACCTCCCAGCCTGTGGCTCTATAATTCTGAGATTCCAAGTGTGAGCCATCACCCTGATGTATGCAGTACTAGGATGCCGTCCAGCACTCCGGGCATGCTAGGCAAGCAGTTACCAACTGAGCTAAATGTTTCTATAAGCCCTTCCATCTGTTTGTCCAGTAGGAACCATCCAGCCCAGCATGCTCCAGCCCAGCGTGCTCCAGCCCAGCGTGCAGGTACCGCTTGGTACTTCACATTGTGCATAAGTGAGGAGTGTGCACGTTGGATGTTCAGGACCCAGAGTGTAATGAAGTCTTGACCTACAGTATGGATGAACACTAGAAGAGGCGCCTTGGATTCATTTTTATTTATGTTGGCCATGCACATTCATAATACTTTTACTGCTGCCAAAGTTTTGTAACCTCCATATTCAGTTACACAACTGCATATGGGTTGCTACCTACAGTTTACGTGGCTGGGCTCTTGTGAGGCAGGTACAGTGTAGTGTGTGGGTGGGGATAAATGAGTAAGTGCTGTGAAGAGAAGCAGACGGGATACTGGGTTTTTTTGGTTTGGTTTTTCGAAACAGGGTTTCTTCATGTAGCCCTGGCTCTCCTAGAACTCATTCTATAGACCGGGCTGGCCTGGAGCTCACAGGATGCTCTTTTATATACCTGACAACAGTGAGGCAGAGAGAAGAGTTGAGTGGAGAGTGCTTGCTTGCCTTTTAATCTAATATTATTGATAATATTGTGTATATGTCTGGGAGTGAGGACATCTGCTCTACAGTGTACTTAGAGGTCAGTCTGAGGAGTTGGTTCTCCTACCCAAGGATTATTATTATTATTCCCGGATTATCAGACCAGGCTTGATAGGCAGGCCCTTTGACTTGCTGAACCTTCTCACCTAGAGGAATGCTTTCTTTGGCCAACCAGCTCTGTGACTAGCAGGGAGAGCTACTTGGGAGAAGAATGATGGGAAACACATGGTGAGGGCATCCTGTGCCCATTAGGCCTGTGAGGGACCGTAGGGTCCTGACTTACACTGGAGGAATACTGGACAGTTTGTTTTGCTTTTCAGGACAGGGTTTCCTGTGTAGCCCTGGCTGTCCTGAAACTCTCTCTGTAGACCAGGCTGGCCTCAAACTCAGAGATCCACCCTCCTCTGCCTCCTGGGGGCTAGGATTAAAGGCACACCCTTTAATCCACTGCCCAAGTTCCTGGAGAGTTTTAAGCTGAGGGCTGATCTGAACACTGCTGGACCAGCAGGTTTGATCCCAGGAGTCCAGCGGCAGGAGAAACCCACTCCCAGAAGTTGTTACCGCATCTCTACATTCAAGCTGTGACACTCCAAGCTTCCCCCTCCCCCTTTACTCCCCCTCTTTAACCTACATTTCCTTCCTTCCTTCTTTCTTTCCTTCCTTCCCTCCTTCCTTCTTCTTTCTTTCTTTCCTTCCTTTCTTTCCTTCTTTCCTTCCTTCCTTTCTTCCTTTTTGAGACAGACTTTTATTGTGTTCCCCAAGAAAGATGGGAGGCTTCAGTGACTGGGTGACATCACATTCTGAATTGGGAAGATGAAGTGACCATGACCTCTGTCCTCTAATATAATTCTGACAAGACTCCTGTGAGAAGTCATTACTGATTCTACTTTTTACTCAATTAAAGAGAAGTTCTGAACGAGGAAGGAAATTGCCCAAGGCCTTTCTGATTACAAAGCCTCTCGGCGTGGGCCTTCCCCATGACCCTTTTTCTGCATTAATGTCTGCAAAGCAATCCAGTCCCTGCCCATTCATAGATGCTCCTTGGGGTGCTGGTTTGTGATGAGACCATCTTCTACCTTCACCCCTTTGACCACTCCCTCCAGGTAATGCGCATCCCAGAGAAAGTGGTGACTTAATAGACCTAGCAGAGAGGAGAACTTGGACTCTGGTTTAAACAGCAAGCCCTCACCAATAATGACCGATTAGAAGTGGGGAAAGTGTGTAAAAATAGCGCTTAATAGTTAACCAGCAAACAATATATTTTTGCAGTCATTGGTTCCACAAGAAAATAATTGGGTCCCAAGGCAGGAATGACTCGTTTTGTTGAATGATTATATTGATCATTGGAGGGAAATGGATACATCCCTTCTGGAGAGCAATTGAAAGAGAGAAGTGGCCAGCTGGCCAGACATGCTCAGTGTGACACCCTGAGGAGTGAGCTAGCTGCACACTAATAAGCAGCCAGGTCCTGGCAGAGGGCAAGTAGACTGGGGCCCATAGAAGAATGCCTCACACTGTATGCAGTTTTTCCTGGGAAAGAGGGCGTGGTTACCCAAGCATCAGTTTTTCCTATTTCACCCACTGAATACTTTGAGGTCAGACATTAGTCTGTAGTATACCCCCTCCCCCCCATCCTGCCCCAGTGATTAGCTAACGGCACTCACCATGCTCAGATTACATAGAAAGCGACCAAGAGACTAATTCTAGCCCCTGGTTTGCTACTTACAGGAGAACGTGGTCCCAAATGTTTCTCTTCTCTCCTGGTCATTCATTCCATGAGTAGTTGCCAGAGACTCCTAACTGGGCACGGTTGTACACACCTGCTATCCCAGGTAAAGAGGATTGCCACAAGTTAGGGGCTAGCGTAGGCCACATTGGAAGACCACGTCTCACAAACAAAACATCCCCTTTACACAAAAGTAAGTGCCCTTAGTTCCAAATTATATACAGAGAAACTGAAAGGTTAAGTGGTTTACTAATGTTGCCCACATATGAAAAGAGACATTGAACATCATACAAGATGCTGGTGATGGGAACCAATCAGACATGGTTTGTGGCTTTGTGGAACTTACTTTATCTGACACTTTAAAATAGTCATCATGCACAGGGGCTGACAGATGGCCCAGGGAGCTTGTCTTACTCTCATAGGGGACCCAAGCTTGATTCCCTGTAACTCCAGCTCCGAGGGTATCCAATGCCTCTGGACTTCAGACATCTGTGCTTACATGCTCATAATCAAACCTTTTAAAAGTTGTCATATACAAAAAGTCACAACAGTACCAAGCATGAGGAGTATGTGGGAGGGAGAGTGAACAAACTGTCAACGCTTGTTGGGGCCTCAGCTCAGACCCCTCCCGTCATTCATTCAGGACATTTCCACCATCACAGACTGTGCTCCATCCTGACTCCAGACTGTGAGCTGCTTGTTTGTCTGGTAGGGTCAATTAACAGTGGTCTAAGTCAGACAGCAAGAGTTGTTGGGAACAGCATGCATGAAGGCATGGACAAAAAGCTGTGTGCCTACAAGGGGAGAGGGAGGCAGAGGAGGTTTTAAGCAGGTGTGACATCAGATGGTCCTTTAGTAATGATCTTAGCTCCCCAACTGTGGGGACTGTCGAATCAGGTGTCAAAGCTGCAGAGTAGCCTGTGGAGTTGGACCAGCAGTGAAGCTTGTCTAGAGGTACAGGGGGCAGCCCAAGCACTTTTCCAAAGAGAAACCCGGCGAGTTCCAAGAGTACTGGTCCCCAAGAGAGAGCAATGGAAAGGCACGTGGAGTAGCTTGGTCCGAGAGCCCACCCTTTGCAGAGCACAGGACTGTGTAGCTTCCTCCTGGGTCTTCAGGCTCCCCACAGATTTGGGGTGTAGATGCTGCTCTCTGAGTCTTTACTTGCTGTTTTCTTTGTACCTGTGCCTCTCCCCTGACATGGAGAAAGAGTAGGGAGGAAGCTTTGAACATGCCTCCCCTGGGACCAGTCCTGCTTTTCTGCCAGCTTTGGCTGGTGAGTCCCATGTCTGAATTCCTAGCGCTGGCTTCCGTTTCCCTCTGGAACTTTAGCTTTCCGCCAGCCAAGCCAGCGCTGAGAATGGCCTTGGGACAGCAAGGTGACCCGCTAGATAAAGGTACCTGCTTCCAAGCATGACAATTGAGTTCATCCCCAGGACCTACATGATAGAAGGAGAGAACCAGCTTTCAAGTTGTCCTCTGACCTCTACACATGCACACAAACATAATACATACAACTTTTGTTTTGATTTTTGAGACAGGGTCTTATGAAGTAGTCCTGACTGTCCTGGAACACGTTCTGTGGACCAGGCAGGCCTCAAAGTCACGGAGCTCCTCCTGCCTCTACCTCTCCAGTACTAGGATTAAAGGTGTGAACCACCATGCCCAGCCAAGCCAATGTGTCTAATTTTTTTCTAAAGATTGATTTATTTATTGTGTATATAAAAGTCTCACTGCACGTACACCTGCATGCCAGAAGAGGGCACTGGATCCCATTACAGATGGTTGTGAGCCACGTGGTTACTGGGAATTGAACTCAGGACCTCTGGAAGAACAGCCAGTGCTCTTAACCACTGAACCATCTCTCTAGCCCACATTTAATTTTTAAAGAGAGAAATCAAGGCCTCTGTCAGTTCCTTGATTTACCAGCTAAGCATTTTCAGCTGCTTTCAGGAGTAGAAGAAACTGTCCACGACCCAGCCTTCCTCTGGATATGATGCTGTACTTGGCCCTTTATGGAGGCTGAAGCCTAGAAAAGACAAGGCCTCCGGGCTCCACAGTTCCTCATTTGCAGAGCACTTGCTACTCTTGCCCAGGCTTCGAGACAGACCCACGCCTCTCTGTAGCCCATAGCCTTCTCTGTTTGCCAGTGCCTTGAGCCTGGGTTCTACACCCTTTCTTGAAAGTTTTGTAGAGGACTTAGATTTGGCCAGGCATAGAAGTGTTGTGAAGGAGATTCTAGAAAATAATGGCTTGGTTGGCAACGTAGGTTAAAGGTGGCCATTTGTTCATGTGTGCTGTGAGGGCTGTCAATGGGTTCGAGTGGTACTTGGAGGCTAGTCGGTATAAACCTGCTGTGCTTTGAAAGGGCAGTGGACGCTGGGCGGTGGTGGCGCACGCCTTTAATCCCAGCACTTGGGAGGCAGAGGCAGGCGGATTTCTGAGTTCGAGGCCAGCCTGGTCTACAGAGCGAGTTCCAGGACAGCCCGGGCTACACAGAGAAACCCTGTCTCGAAAAAAAAAAAAAGAAAGGGCAGTGAACCTTGCTTCAGCCTCTTCTCCAGGCAGGGCCTAATCTATGCACTGCCTGGGGTGCAAAGGGCTTTTGGGCCAGCATCCTCTGACCGTCCTGCTCCCCAGCTCCCCAGCGGCCAGCTCTGTTCCTCCCAGCTGGTTTCGTTTGTTCTGATCTGTCCGCAGTTTTTCCACAGGGAAACCTGGAGGTTTCTATGGGTTGCCCGAGAGGTCCCTGGCACATTGCTGCAAAGCACAGAGGAGCTTAGTCAACAGCTGCTGAGGGAATGAGTCACCCAGGGCTTACTGGACAGGAGCAGCTGGTTATCCATCCCCTTCACGCCAGCAGCCAAGAGTCTCCCCATGCATGTGTTCCTTCAATCTTCCAGCTAAAGGCAAAGTGGCTGGCTGTTTCTACAGATGGAAGTCCAAGGCACTGAAAAGGGTAGCTGTTCATTTGGTTGCCATGGGAGCCTGCACTTTACATGTGTCTTGATCATTGTGAGCAAGCACCCTTCTCCCTTTCTGCAGAACAAAACAGTATGATAATCAAGAAATCAGCCACTGGGAATGATGTATGTGCTTATAATACCTGTGCCTGGGAGGATCAGGAGTTCAAGGCCATCCTTGGCTAAATAGTTCAGAGCTAGCCTGGGCAGGTCCCTTCCTCTCCTCACTATCTGGTGCTGTAAGAAAAAGTCTTAGGACCCATACTGAGCCCTGCCATACACCGGAATTGCTTTATCCCCAGAGATTGCTTACATCCATTCTGAGGAGGGGTGTGGGCAGCTCTGGGAGGTCAGCTTGGCTAGATGGACTTCCATTTTCCTCAGCTGATTCTGACTGGTGACTGGGCGGCTATGTTTTTGTGGGAAGCTGGCCCTCACCTCTTTGTTTTCCTCAAGTCCCACTTCCCGCTCTAGACTGTGGCTCAGGAAAAGAGGGGCATTGCTTCCTTGCTTTAGAGCAGGACTTCATTGTTTTCTACCCAAATCCCCTTTTCACCAGAATGTGTCTCTGGGTATGTGGATATTAGTGGTAATCATCAAGAAATTGATTTTAAGCCAAGTGGTGGTGGTGCACACCTTTAATCCCAGCACTCAGGAGGCAGAGGCAGGGGAATTTGAATTTGGAGCCAGCCTGGTTTATAGAGTGAATTGCTGGACAGCCAAGGTTACACAGAGAAAACCTGTTTCGAAAAACAGAAGTTTAAGGGCTAGCACAGTCACTAAGCAAGTAAAGGTGCTTAAAACACTTTTTGGCAGAAACAAATCTGTACACCAGAATATGTGTGTGTGAGTGCCTTGTCTGCATATATGTATGTGTGCCAGGTATGTGCCTGGTGCCTGCAGAAGCCAGAAGAGGGTGCCAGACCCCTGGAACTGGGGTTACAAATGGTTATGAGCTACCATGTAGGTGCTAGGAATCAAAATTGGATCCTCTGCAAGAGCAGCAAATGTTCGAAACCACTGAGCTGTCTTTCCAGCCCCTTTCTTGCTTTCTTGATTTTTTTTTTTTTTTTTTTGAGACAGGGTCTTGCTATGTACACCAGGCTGGCCTCAAACTTAACAGTGCTCTGCTTCCTGAGTGCTGAAATACAGGAGTACATCTCACCCAGCGAGAATTAAATTAAATCAAGGTTGAATATTTGATTTTCCAGGATGTAAGTCATCTTCAGTGTCTTTCAGGGTTGACTGATACTTCAGTTTCCTGAGCATCAATGTTGGGACCACGTTCACATGAATTCATGATATAAATGGTTCAGATATGTTGAGGGGCATTTCAGAAAGTGTTGGAAATTCTGCCCTAATTCTAAGTCCAAATTAATTTGATTTTTTTTTTTAATGAAATTCAAGTCAGCAACTCAAACAGTAATTTAAAAAATCAAACATTCTGGTACTATACTCCAACAATTCACTAATTTGATCCTTAAATGCCAAGGAATGGCAGTAGAAAAATACTCTTTCTTTTCTGTAATTGAACCACTATGTTTCTGTATGAGTAGGTAATTTTGTGCACGGAGGGCAAGCACTGTAATTCCTAACACAGTAGTCTTCCAATAGGTGTTTCCAGGAGTGTTTGCTGCCATTTGGATAGCAGCAAGGCAAGAGCTGCCAGCCACACTGGAGCCATTTTGAGCGTTGTGTTGTAGTAGTTTACGTGGGTGTTTGGGTGCACATATGGAGGCCAGAGGACAGCTCTCATGAGAGGCGGTTCTCTCCTTCTGCCATGTGGGTCCCAGGGACAGGGATCTAACTCAGGTTGTCCAGCAGCACCTTTACCTGCTGAGCTACCTCACTGGTCCCCCAGCCCGTCTCATAGTTTTGTTTTGCTCACTTTTAGAAATAAAGTCTCTAGTCTAGGCTGTCCAAGAACTTACCACATAGCATAGTCTTCTTGTTCTTAATGTCCTGAGTGCTGGGGTTAGACCGTCTTCGATGTCGTACCTAGTTGAAAAGCTGCTTTTGAGGGACAGCAGCAGGGGTGGTCGAGACACTGAATGTGATTTCTCTGTCACTGGGTCCTCTGTTAAGAGGGAGGTGACAGTATCCTCAGACTAACTTGTAAATTGTGGCTTTTTAAAAAAAATTGTTTATTTTATATATGTGAGTACATTGTCCCTGTTTTCAGACACACCAATAGAGGGCATCAGATCCCATTGCCGATGACTGTGAGCCACTATGTGGTTGCTGGGAAGACCTCTGGAAGAGCAGTCAGTACTCTTAACCACTGAGCCATCTCTCCAGACCCCAAATTGTGGCATTCCTTAGTCTCTGTTTGGACTCCAGGCTGTGGTAGATGCCCTGACCTGTGTGAGAATGAGCTATGCACATGTAAACTTGTAGACTGGTTTCTTGTTATCTTGTGCCATACTCAAGTGGCTATTTCCCCCTGTTGTCTGATGTATCTACAGGAGAGGCAAACTCATTTCCATGTGGGCTCCGCAAGGTATAATTAGGACAGTAAATCCGTAGGTTAACAAAAGTGGTTTTGACAGATTTCAGATCCTACTAAGAAGGGCATATACACAATGTATTAAAAAATGTAATAAAAAAAAAAAAAGACTTAGAGAAACTGAGAGCGGTGGCACAGACCTTTATTTAATGCCCAGTGCTCGGAGACCTAAAGCAGCAGAATGGTGAGTTCAAGCCTGCAGGGACACACTAATGAGCCCCTGGGGATATGGCTTATTAGAACAGCACTTGCCTAGCATGCACAAGGCCCTAATGTCCAGCCCATACCAGCACCCACAGTACTGGGATTTAATTCTCAGAAGCAGCCCCAGAGCTCCCAGGAGGGCTAGGCCGTGCCCAACCTTGTGTCCACTCCCTCCCCTCAGCCCTTGTGCCCACTGCTGACCAGGCCTGCATGTCTCTTGACAACAGGATTTCCCAGCCTGGTGGAGCAGCTGATTGGTGAGTGTGGCAACTGCCCTCTGCGTCCCAGCTCCTACTCTGCCTGTCTTCTCTCTCTCCTGGGAAGATGTTCCTGGTGGGCCTAACGGGAGGCATTGCCTCCGGCAAGAGCTCTGTCATCCAGGTGTTCCAGCAGCTGGGCTGTGCTGTGATCGACGTGGACGTCATTGCCCGCCACGGTGAGTTGGTTGAGGACCCACTATGCACAGCAGTGTCCCCTGTGCTTCCATCATTAGACTCTGTCTTTTAGAGTGTTCAGAGAGACACTTTTCATGGCTGTATTGCCCATCTCTTGCCCTGGAGGCTCTTCTGTTTATTCTTCCTCCTCAAGAGTCCAGTCATCCTAAACTCAGCTCCATCACAGGCTTGAGGGAGTCTATGTGCTCTGCTCAGCCCCTTCGTTTATTTTGGCTCCAAAGGGAGGGTGCAGCCTTGGCTTCCCTCATCAGTCTGCCTCTGGTCACTGGGGGGCTTCTGGCTAGCTAGAGGCTCTGGAATGACTCAGCCTCTTCATGCCACAGTTGTCCAGCCAGGGTATCCTGCCCACCGGCGTATAGTAGAGGCCTTTGGCACTGAAGTCTTGTTGGAGAATGGCGACATTGACCGCAAGGTCCTTGGAGACCTGATCTTCAACCAGCCTGACCGTCGGCAGCTGCTCAACTCCATCACCCACCCTGAGATCCGCAAGGAAATGATGAAAGAGACCTTCAAGTACTTTCTCCGAGGTGAGACTCTAGACTGAAGGGGACACACATGCCTGACAAAGCAGGGGCCTTTCTCTGTTTGAATCTGGACCAGGGCAGGGAGTTGGTTGACTAGAAGGCTAAGTGGTCTAGATCCCCATCAGTCAGAGTGTGGTGACTACTTCCTGGAGAATATGAGGACCCATTTTGGTTGTCTTCAACCAAATGTCTTGTATAACCATTGCCAGGCCCCTTATTCTTCATGCCTCAGGTCCTTGTATATGCAGTGGGGAATGTCCCCCTAGCTTGTCCTCTGCTCAGTACTTCCCTCTAAGAGACAATGATGAAAGCATCTATACTGGTGAACCAGACTTGTCTCTCAGTCCCTAAAGTGCTGGAAAGGCCAGAGCTGGCACCTAGCACCTGTTTTTCTAAATGCCCTCCTGCTGTTGGTCCCTGAGACACTGCCTCTGTCCTCCTCCTGTGTCTGCCAGCCCACCACTGTGCCACTGCTCCCTCTGCCCGCCGCTGCCTTCATCCCTGCCCTTTGCATTTGCTCCCAGGCCAGCTCTGAGTGCATTTGCAGGGCTGCGAGGCACCGGTAGCTTCCCCCTTCTGAAATTAAGCATTGGATAATGTCACCAGCTCCAAAGCTCTCCTGTTGTGCCAGTCACCCAGCCTCCCCACCTCCCCAACCAGCACCACTTAAATAAAAGCCAGAAAGCTCTTTTCAGTTCGATAAGGTGAAAAATGGGGACGACAGCTGTGCCTTCCACAGTCCCAGCTTCTCCCCGATGAGTTTAACAAATACAACTGTCAAAGTTGGTATAATCACATGTCAGATAAGATCAGCAGCTGTTGGGGAGGTCTCTGCGTAGGCAGGCGGATGTCTTAATAGAGTCAGGATAGTCTGCAGGGCTTATCAAGCAGGAGGCGTGTGGCAGCTGAATAGCCCTTCCCCGGTGAACCAAAGAGCTGACTTCCAGCTCCCAAGAGGACCCAGGAGAAAGGACAGTGAGAGGAGGGGGGGGTGAAGGGGGGAACAGGAAAGGGAGATAAGGGGCCCAGGGAGGATCTGGTCTTTTCTGTGGCTCGGTGCTGAAGAGGGTAAGCTCAGAGGTGCAGGGGCTCAATGCCAGCTTCACTCCCTCCTCCCAGAAACAATAGCAGTAACACCCATCATTTAGGGGCACTTAGCTGAGGGGCCTGGCTTTGCTCAGTGGTTATGCACTCTCAGAGCTATGCCCAACACCCTGTGGAGCAGGTATTCCACTCATTCATTACATAGATTAATTTTGTTAAGGACCTGCAGTCATGTGGGGTGCTGCAAACCAAGGTGTGTCAGCAGAGCCAGGACCCCAACACCCTCATCAGCCAAGGCTTCTCTTAGGCTTCCTGAGCACAGGTTGTGGGGAGCAGTAATCCCAGTAGCTGGTGTGTGGATCTGTGGTTGAAAATGTAGGATGAGACACCTCCAGCCCAGGTCTCTGAGTGCCACCAGGTCCTGTCCTTCCCTTCCGCCTTTTACCCCTCCCGACTTTGTTCATCCACGAAGGGCCCGAGATGCAGCCAGGGTGTACATAACTGTTGGGTGTGCCCGCTCACGGTGAGCTAGGACATCACCTCTCTCTAGCTTCAGCTATGAGAGGGCTCGTGGTGCTTTTTCTCCATTGAGGGAATCCTGTAGTTTGCATGAACTACTTTTGCTGCTCTGGTATGGTACAGGTGTCTCACAGAAAGCCGCAGGGGTGGCCATTGGAACTGTAAAACGCAGCCATGTCTGGACCTAACTTCCAGGAATGGGCTTGTCCTTTAGGGTTTTTTGAACCAGTGTGAAATGAAATAGGACAGAAAGGCCTCAGCATCTCCGAGAAACTTCCCAGTCTCCTACAGCCCTTGCTATGTCTCGCCTCTGGTTAGAAGTAACTTGTATAGTTGAAAATGAAGGTTTACCCTGATCACCAAGTCCTCTCCTGTGCACTGTGCTCCAGACTCCATCTGGTCTGCACAGGAGAGCTTCCCCCTTCTTGGGTTCCCCACTCCTCATCTGGAGATCCTCGCCTCCTCCTCCTCCTCTTTCCGAGTAACCACATTGTGCCTGCTTTTCAAAGCCAGTACAAATGCCAGCCCTTCTCCAAGGTCTTCCCTGATCAGCCAGCCAGAAGTTATTTTCTACAGCATTCTGCTCTGAATGGCGTTGGGACTAGCTGGCACTCAGGGTATGTCTGTCCTTGGAAGGTCTCCCATCTACTGGGGCAGTCTCCGTGACAGGGCATGGTCACAAGCATCCTTCCTGGTACCCTTGCAGAATTGAACTTGGGAGTTTCCGTCTTCTCCCCAGGGTATCGCTACGTGATTCTGGACATCCCCCTCCTGTTTGAGACCCAGAAGCTGCTCAAGTACATGAAACACACAGTGGTGGTGTACTGGTAAGTGAGGCGTGGCCTGGCTCAGGGGGCCGGAAAGGACACTTAGGGGAAGGCGTACCCGGAAAACATCCCTTTACACCTTTCTCATGAGGTGCTCAAGGCACAAAGTGGGTTGGGGTAGTGGTACCCAAGCCTGCAGACACCAGCTTTTGTACCTGGTCCTGACGCACCTGGGGCAGGTGCATAAGAGGCCCAGGCGTCTCTGGTGTTTGGGAAGGGTTCCCCCTGCTGGCCGTTGGAGACACTTCAGTTGGGTTGCCTGGGTTTGCTTCTGGCCACCCTGTTCCTCACTGGCTCCCTTCTTCCTCCTAGAGCACTTCACATATTTTTCAAACAACTTCCTTTCTTCAGCATGAAGTACTCATGGCACGGAGCACTTCTGACTTAGAAAGGGAAAATGGAAGTGGAGGCAGTTGGAAAATTTGTTCAAGATCATCCATTGGTACACCCACGATCTAGAGAGAGCTGTGTGGAGGTAGCTGTCAGAAGCCACCTAAGGAAGGAGCTTTATTCTCAGAATCCACCAGGACAGGAAGCAAATCAGAATCCAGGTTTGGCAAACAGGAGAATCAAGCTGCCAGAGAAATGAGTCACACAGTCCCTTCGGGTGAGAGTAGATGAGGGTGCAGGGTGTGTCTGCTTCCCACAAACTTCCCAGATGTCACCACAAGTGTGGTAGACACATAGGTGACCTTGATTCTGCAGGTATTTTGAGCACAAGGTGGTTCTCAAGGGATCGGTGTGGGGGATGTGGGGGAGGCTCCTCGTACACTGAAATGCTCAGTGCCCTGAGCATTGCCCTACCCTGACCCACGTCTCTTGGGGCTGCCACTTTAAGCTCAGTCTGAACCCCCCGAGCCTGGTTCTGGAATACAGACGTCCTGTCAGTTCCTCCACAGGGCTGTGCTTCCCTGTGTAAACCTTCAGTCTTCCTTGTTTGTCTTGTTTTTAGTGGCTATGACTATGGAACCCAGGGCCTTGCATATGTTGTTAGCATCTGCTCTGATAGCTAAGCTATATCCCTAGCCTGTCTGGGTTCTTTATTGTGGGAGATACAGCTGAGCCCAGGAGGGCTCTATGGATTTTCTGTGCTTTAATAACAAAATTAGGGGACTAGAGAGATCAATCTTAGCATTTAAGAGCACTTGCTAATCAGAGGACCCAGGGTTAGGTTCCAGCATCCACATGGTAGATCACAACATCCTTAACTCCAGCTCTGGGGAATCCGATGCCTTTTGGCTTCTGTGAGCACCAAGCACACACCCAATGCTCTTACGTACGTGTAGGCAAAAACGCTCAGAAAATAAATAAATTTCTAAAAACTCTCTGTAGGGATGGAAGAGGAAGGTAGGACTGCTAGTCACCAAAAGGAGCTCTATACCTTGTGAAGCCAGGTGGAGTGCTTTCTACAGAGATTGTACCTAAGTGTGATCCGTGATGTCTTTGAGAAGACTTGGAAGGAGTAACATGGCCATAACAGAATCAAGTGTCACCCTCACAGCCCTGCATTCCGGGGCTCTCTGTTCTGCACCACACTTTTAGGAGGATGTACACCCAAGCACCTGCCACCCATAGACATGTGGCATCTAAAGCATGTGTCCTCTGCCCACTACGTCCTCTATAATGAGGTTGGCTTTCATAGAGGAGGCTCTTCTCCTGTGTGGCTCTTTTCTGTTTCTCTGGTTGCAGATAAAGGCCTGGAGTGGTAAAAGTCATCCCATTTTATAGCAAGGAAAACTGAGGCAGATAGGCAAGCAGAAAGGCCTAGATAATGGAGAACAAGTGCTACAGTCCTCTCCCCTTCTGCTCTTGTCAGTAGTCTAATGGTTGATGGGGCCAGGGGTCCTGGTGTACAGGATTTGTCACTGTCTGACAGGGTGGCTCCTGTGTGGCTGCAAGAGAGGGAATTTCTGAAGGGAAGATGCTGTCTTGGCCTATGTTTCAAGTTGGGCCAGACCCAGCTGCCCACTCCTGAGTCTTACAGTGGAGAGGGAGGCTGGGGCCCACACTGCACCTTTGCTCTGCCTGTAGTGACCGTGATACACAGCTGGCGCGGCTGATGAAGCGGAACAACCTGAACCGGGAGGATGCAGAGGCAAGGATCAATGCCCAGCTGCCCCTGAAGGACAAGGCCCGCATGGCCAACCACGTCCTAGACAACTCGGGCGAGTGGAGCCTCACCCGACGCCAGGCCATCCTCTTGCATGCCAAGCTGGAACGCTCCATGGAGTACCTGCCACTGAGGCTCGGGTTCCTAACGGGCCTCGCAGGCATTGCCAGCCTCCTCTACCTGCTCACCCGTTACCTTCTCCCTTCCCGCTAGCTGGGTACGCCCAGGCAGCAAGCCTTAGGTCTCCTCCTTGAGGCCTAAGTCAGGTACCATGTCCACAACACTACACTCTCTCTGACTCTGAGACTGGCCCCTGCGGTGGGCCGGCTCTGGAGTGTAACCAGTCTGGGACTCAGCAAAAGAAGCTCACTGACAGTATGTACCCCTTCCTTCCCCCCACCCCCACCCCCGGCCTCCCCAGAGCCCTACCATCCCCAACTACCACCTGCAGAACAATATCCATGGTGGCAGGAAAACAGCAGTTAGCAGTCTCTGTGGCTCTCCCCACGGTTACGACTATGTAGCCAAAAGTGTCTTGGGCTTGAACCTTCTCAGAGCATCTGTCCCATCATGGCCACAAACTTCCTAGTGGGCCACAGCAAATCCTCCAGATTGCAGGCCTTCTTAAATGGCTCTCTCCTGGGTGCAGCGGGAGTCTCATCCTGGGCGTGCTGTGTCTGGGTCGAGGCAGAGCCCTCTGCAGAAATCCAGCTGCTTACAGAGCTATCCTCGGCCACTATCTCCCCCACTCTGCCTCTGAGCCTGTGCTCTTGGCATTCCCCAGTGCTCTCTTACCTCTGTGCCTTCCCCTGGACGCTCCCTGCCCTGCAGTATCGTATCCCTGGCTGCCCCAGGTCAGGCACCAGCAGCCCCAGACTAAGTTAGGTGCTGTAAAGATCACCTACTGTTTCATCTTAATCCACGATAGGATAATCTGTAAACTGGTTGGGTTCTCAGACTGTACGCCTCTAGATGGCAGGGCCGATTCACCTCCACTGAGTGTACTGCAGCCTGCTCTCCACTGGTGCTCAATAAATTGAATTGCTCTAAAATGTCCTCTGAATTCCACTTGGCCTCTGCTCACTCTGGGAGATCTAAGCATAGGACACTAGTCAGTCCTGTGCACCTCTGGGGAGTCGGTGGAGCTGCTGGGGAGATCACATTCACTCGCCACAGGTCTGCTTTTTTTTTCTTTCCCAACCCAATTAGACCAATGCAGACATCAGCCTTCCCGACCGGCATCTGCAGACCTGCTGATGTGTAGATCTTGTTCGCAGCAGCCTATTAAGGCCAGAAATGAGTGACTAATGTGAAGGCGGCAGCAGCCATTTTTAATGCCCCTTTCACAGAGCTGCTTAAACCTCAGAGAGCAGCTCGTTAGCTCCCTGTACATTGCCAAGCAGCAAAAAGGCTGGGACAGCCAGCTGTGGGAAGGGAAGAGTCGGCTGCTCCCTCAGGTGGGTGGAGACTAGCAGAAACCAGATAAAGGGCAGAAGTTTGGAACCCCGGCAGTACCCTGTAACTGGCGATTAAGAAAAAGATCCTGGAATCCCGTGGCATGCGGACACAACATATACAAACGCTGCAGCCCATCAGAGGATTTGGTTTGGGTAGTGCAGGTTGGTGGGAACTGCAGACCTTTGAGTCCCCTCTCAGAAGGGGCAGGAGACCCATTGTTTCCTTACCTTTGGTTTCTGCATGGTAAGTAGAGGTCAGTAAAAACCTTTTTTAAACCTTGGAGTTTGAGCAAGAACTTTCTTGGCCCCTCTCTAAACTGCATCTAAAATGATTCAGAGCGTGAGAACAGGTTGGTCTGGAGAGTGTGCAGAAGCCAATGTCGCTGTGCCCTGGCCCTGACCGCGCTGCAGCTGCCCTCCTCCTGGTCTCCTTCCCTCCTGACTACTGGCTAAGGTGGCTTTGGAGAAAGGCTGGCTCATTGGACCTGCCCACCTGGAACAGCGCCTCTCCAGAGCAAGTGTCCTTCCCTGTGGCCAGCAGGTGGCAGCACGCCCCAAGCCAGGATCTTGGCCCAAGCAGCTTGCTCCCGCGGAACCCTTAACATTACCCCCCAGGGCAGTAGACCACCTCAGAGCCGCTGATTCTGAGCACCAATTAAAAAGTCACAGCTGGGAATCTTGGAGCAGTAGTGCATGCTGGGAATCCCATCATTAGAAACGCTAAAGCAAGATTACAGGGTTAGACACCAAATTTGAGTTGCCCAGCCAGATCTTGCTTCTGTCTCTCTTCCTCCAGTCCCTGGGCCACAGTTCCTAGCTTCATCACTCTAAGAGGAGAAGCAGGGTGCTGTGGGCACATGCTCACCTGCCTCTCCACAAGGGTTGAAGGATGCAGACAGCCCCTAAAGCTGTTTCCCTCTTCTGGTCCAACTTGCCCAAGGTTAATAATGGTTTTGCATTTTACCGAAGCACAGTCTGTATCGTCTTGAAGTCTCCCAGCTCTATAAATGGTGTGGGTGATGTAAGGGCAGAGTTTACACGGGTTTCAGAGCGGGTGGAGGTGGGTGCAACCCAGCACTGTGAGCACCATTCTGGATTCCCAGCGATGTACCGACAACACCTTTATTCAGCCATAACTGACAACTCTTCAAAGGACTTCTCTATCCTTATGGGACAAGGGGCAGGGCAAGAGAAAGCTTGGGAGGATAGTGTCTTTTCTCGAGTGTCCCTTGTTTCCCAAAGGCACTTGATCTCCGGGAGTGGGTGGCAGACATGGCTGCAGGTGAGGGGGTTGCATGGATGGCCAGGAGAGGCCCTTGAAGATGGCCCGAGAGGCCGAGTGAAGGTAAAGAGATGTGGTGGGTTGCTTTCCTGCTCTCATGGATGGGAGAATGGGGCTGGTGGCTGAAGCAGCACCCAGCTGGGACCCAAAGCTGCTTCTCCTTGCTCTCCACCCCCTCCCTTCCCCATCACTCAGATTCCAATACAATTTCCAGCTAACCAGCATGTCGATAGAACAAGTCAGGCGGCTGGATTGCTGGCCAATTACAGGAAATCATTCTGCTCCACAGCTCAGCCCTCCGGGAAGGGGGGTTGGGGGTGGAGAGGGAGCAGGCTTCTAACTCACAGGCAGGGAAGGGGCTTCAGGCTTCAGGCAGGGAGCCTGCAGCAGCTCCCCACTCTCTCACACACACACATACCCCTGGGCAGGCAGCACAGGAAAGGGTGGATGGGAAAGCTTTTGAGGACACTAGCCCGGGGTCCTTCCTCAGCCTCACACAGCTCTGTCTGGATCCTTTTTGGGGGGGGGGGGAATTGATGCCCCAAGTTATAAAGAAACACAGAAGCTAAAGGCCTACAAGGATGATTCCTGAGGTGAGGCATTGTACTTCAAGGCATTCATTTGCCTGGAGATAAAGAAGATAGAAAACTATAGATGAGACTTGTATTCCAGAGAGGATGGGAGAATAGGACGAAGTGGTTACTCAGGGGAACCCTATAAAACTCCTCTGAAGTCCTACAAACCCACAATTCCACAGCCAGCCGCAGCCAAGGAGCCCCAGTGCAGGGCTGTCTGGGGAATTCAATGACTCCATGGCAGAGCAGGGGAGGCATGGAATATTGGAATAGTCACAGCTCCTGACTTGACTAAGGGGTTTTAAAAAAAAAATTGCAGCCAGCTTTTCAGTCCAGAAGGTGGACCACAGAAGTGTGGGAGGCGGGGTCCTCCTCACCTCCCCAACCCCTCTACCCGGGTCCCACCTCCTGGGGAAGGACAGCAAATGGCCTCCACTCCATCTGCTGAGCTCTGCGCTCACTTCGATGCCCCTCGGCCAACCCATTCCATCCCTCCCTAGTCCCCCCAAGAAATGTCTTCAGACACCCTTCACTAGCCCATGCCACAGAGCCTCTGCCTCCATCTCCCAGCCTCCCCCCCACCCCCACCCCCCGCTGAAGAGCTCCCCTTTTCCACCACAGGGCATTCCCTCAAAGTACTGAACAATCCTTGAGGGGCAGAAGCTAGTCCATGAACCCCAGACCCCAGTGAATGGCCATTGTGGCTGTTTATCTGGAACCCCAAGAGTACTGTGACAAGTGATCCATCCCTTTCTCAAAGTTATAGCTCCCCCCACCCCCACCCCCAGAAGCTTCCCCTCCCAATTCCAAAACCTCACTTCTGCTCTCCTCCGGGGGTGGGCCTGGGGTGGATTTCACTTACAACTTTTTTTTTTTTTTTTTCTTAGACAGGATTTCACTGTGTGGTCCTGGCTGTCCTGGAACTCACTCTGTAGACCAGGCTGGCCTCACACTCAGAGGGAGCCGCCTTCCTCTGCATCCCGAGTGCTGGGATTAAAGGCTTCAACCTGCAGTTCTTTGGCCCACTCAGTGGTGGACAGATGGGCAGGGAAGATGAACCTGGGATTCTGGAAGAAGATGCAGAGAAAACACAATTGAGGTCATCTTCAAAGTTCCTCTGCTGAGAATCATCCGGAGAGCTGGGTCAGCGCCCAGGGTCTCAGCTGTAGTGTACAAGCTCAGCCTTCCGGGTGGAGGTGTCTGGGCTGGTTCTGTTTATGACCATGGTTTGGTGCTCCTGGGCTCTCTGAGGTGGCCCCTCTGGCGCTGCCTCTCCTGGGCCGTGCGCCCAGTGCTCAGCGATCCGAAAGAGGGCGCCGATCCTGCCCTCATAAGGAGATGCCTACCGCCCGCCGTTAGGCGCTCGGCAGCCCGCAGGCTCGGTGCCATCGATCCGACCGCGGGGACCCGGGCGCGCTGCCTCCCCAGGCTTGCTTTTTCCCTTTTAATTGAAGTTTGTTTGAGCAGAGCGCGGAGCAGGCAGAAGCAGAAACCAAATATTTAGTTGCTGCAAATTGGCACCTCCAGATCAATTACCCGGGCCGTGTCAGGGCCTGCGCCGCCCCCCGCGCCCCGCGGAATCTCAATGCCGCGCTGCCCCCGCGTGGGCCGCCCGCGCCGCCGGTCTCCATTCCACCGCACGTTTCTCATCAGCTCCAGCCATACATCACCCGTGGCCGCCAGGGAACAGATTTTCAATGTAAAAAGTTCCCCGAGAGAGTCCTTATTGCTGATTCCCACTGCGCCCTGCGCTGTCTGGACCCTGGTGCCATCTCTAAGCTTGGACAATGGGGACATCCCGGGGGTCGGAGTTTCAAAGGACTTTGGGTCACACGCGCCTAGCCTCAATCCTAGCAAGTCCACTTGCCGGATGAATGATCCTGGGGGCTTATTTTCTCTGAGCCTGGGTTTCTCCATCTGTGATTAAGGGGCCTAACCTTCAGCAGGCATGCTTGATCACCATCACTGAAGTGCTGTGTCCTGCTTGGGGTTTCTGTGTATAACATTCTGCTGAGCTGGATGAAGCTCAGTGGGTACAGTGCTTCCCTAGCATACATTAAGTCCTAGGTTCGATCCCCAGCACTGCATAAAACTAGTGGTTCTGGCCTGCTATCGCTACATTCTGGAGGTGCATGCAAGAGAATCAGAAGCTCAAGGTCATCCTCAGTAATAGTAAGTTTGAGGCCAACCTGTCTCAAAATAAAGTTGGCTGTCCTGCTGTGTGTGTGTGTGTGTGTGTGTGTGTGTGTGTGTGTGTGTGTGTGTGTGTGTGTTGACTCCCGGAAAGAAGCAGGAGGTAGCTAGCCAGCCTCCAGAGTCTCTGGCAGGGCTGGAGGATGACCAGGGCTGGTCAGGCCGATTCCAGGACTCTGTCCCAGCGCAGGTGCCTAAATCAGGACAAGGACTGCACACTAGGTTCTACCTTGTCCCTAGGCAAGTTACTTTGGCCTCAGTTTTTCCCTGTGTAAAATAGGGCCACCTCCCAGTGCCTCTGTGAGGAGAAAGGGCCGTGCTGGGTGTGAAGGGAGCCTCTTACAGGTTCGAGGAAGGGGCCTAAGTTACACCAAAGTTCCCTTCCTTCCAACACTCAACCTTCCATTCCCAGAGTCCTTTGGGAAAACTGCAGTCCAAGAGTTTGACATTTCTAAAGGCCACCACAGTAGACAGAGTGACAGGGGCTCTGAGTGGGATGAGCAGTGTGGGGGAAGTCTGTAGCCCCAGCCTACAGCTGGCCATCCATACCATGCCTTCAATACCTACTGCCACGTCTGTCCCTGGCCAGGATCTTTGCTCTCCCTTTGTTCCTGTCTCTCAGTGGGGCAGGATTCAGATACCCTGGAGGAGAAACTGGAGGTGAAGTGAACAAGGCTGACTTGAAAATCAGATCCCCCAGTGAGAGGCAAATTCACCCCTAAGCCTCATTTTTCCCAACTGTGAAATGGGAGTGCAAGCCCATAAGCCTCTAATTAAAATGTGTTACTTGGACTGCTGGCTTATTATTAATCAATTAATCTATTTGCTTTGAGACAAGGTCTCACAATATAGCTCTAACTGGCCTGGAATTCACAGAGATCCACCTTTTTCTGTCTCTGCATGTGCTAGGATTAAAGGCATGGGCCCCCACTCTTGGCCTGGTGGGTGATTTCTCAAAGTTACTGAGTCTATTTGCCTTTCTTTCCTACACATACTCCTAACCTATCTTCAATAGGATCACCTCCACTAACAAAAGCCCTTCTTCCAGGAAGGTAGCCCACTATTCATCAAATTAGAAAGTCCTTCTGACAGTCTACCTTAAATCTCTCACTGCCACCTCCAGAGGAAATGTAGAGAACCAACAGCTAGAAGATAAATGTTTATGGATAGATAATGCCACACTATTTAAAAAAAAAAAAAAAAAAACCCCAAAGAGGACCAGAGGGGGTTGGGAATTACTGTCGGACACAATGCTTTTTATACTGAGCATCTTAGAGATAAATATAGCTATGTAATTCTTTTTTCTCCTTGACAGAGGGAAAGGCTGAGGCTGGGCAGAAAGGCAGAGGGGCCCGAAAATATAAATCAATATGTGACTTTAATATATGTGCTCTCGGTGGCTGTGTGTGCTGGGGGATTATTAGTAACCTTGATTCCTGCTCAGTGTCCTGCGAGGCGGGGAGATGCTTAGCCCCCAGGGAGGAGAAGAGAAATTAGGAAGCCAAATTCTTCTCCTGATTGACACCTGGGTAAACATTATCCTGGCAGAAGGGGAAGGGAAAAAAAAGATCAATGCTGGTATTTTTATCACGTTCCAGGGACGGACAGGGGGAGAAATTAAAGACACAGTCCTGTGATAGCAACGAGGGTGCTCATCTACTAGATGAGCCAAGTACAACTAGAGGCGGTGAGGGCAGGGGCAGGGCGAGAGAGTAGGTGAGGCTGTGCAGGGAGCCTCAGCCGTGGCTGCCAGGTCTTACAGCCCTCGTGGGCAGGTAACAAAGGAACCAGCTTTTCATGGCAGGGAAAAGGCTTTGAAGGGAGAAAATCACAGGCCCAAGGGCTAAAGCAGACATTCTCAACCTGTGGCTTGTGACCCCTTTGGGGGTGTCGAATGACACTTTCACATAGGTTGCGTAAGACTGTCAGAAAACACAGACATTTACATTACAATTCATAACAGTGGCAAAATTACAGTTATGAAGGAACATTGAAAATAATTTTATGAGTTGGACAGTAGTGGCATATAACTTTAATCCCAGCACTCAGGAGGCAGAAGCAGGCCATTCTTTGTGGGTTCAAGGCTAGCCTGCCATACAGAGCAAGTTTTAGGACAGCCAGGGCTACACAGAGAAACCTTGTCTTGAAAAAACAAAAAACAGCCGGCAGTGGTGGCACACACCTTTAATCCCAGCACTTGGGAGGCAGAGGCAGGTGGATTTCTGAGTTCGAGGCCAGCCTGGTCTACAGAGTGAGTTCCAGGACAGCCTGGGCTACACAAAGAAACCCTGTCTCGAAAAAACAAAAAAAACCAACAACAAAAAGGGCCCCCCCCAAAAAAAACAAAAAACAGTAACAATAATTTATTAATATAAATTAATTAATATAATTATATTAAAGTATAATATAATTATTATATAGATTATATAGAAAATTATATATATTGATGAGGAGGATGTGGTTGGGGGGTCACCACAACGTAAGCTATATTAAAGAGTCACAGTGTTAGGAAGGTTGAGAACCGCTGGTCTAAGTGACATCAGACCCTGGCTCCCTTGGAGGATGGAAAGGCAGTGGTCCCACAGGCTGTTTCTCGTGGAAGAAAGGCTTCCAGAGCATAGACAGATAGCTTCTGAGGGGCCACAGGAAAGGAGGGGTCCAGGGTGGGCAAATGTCAGTGTGGAGGGAGAGGTACCTCCCGCTCTGTCTCAGCGCTGGAGTCAGGAAAATCTAGTCCTCCGCCCTGACCTACCTATATGACCTTGACCAAGGCACTTGACCTCAGAGACTCAACTAAGCAGAAGAAGGCAACTCTGCTCTCCCCATCCCCACCCCACCCCCGGCCTTACAGTTTTTTCAGTGAGATTATACAAAACATGCTACAGGGTGCAGGGACTACAGCTGACTAGTTCTGTCTGCGGGATAGGATGGTGTATTAATGTTGTCATTATAAGAACAAAATTATAAATGAGCTTCACACCAGCATTTGAGAATGGTGTCAGAGGCGCCCCGAAAGAGTAGGAAGCGCCAGGCATGGAGGATTTTAAATTCTGGGGCTATCTAGCAAGACCCTATCTCAGACAAACAAGAACAGAACCCTAAAACATCATTTCAGCTAATGCCACTGGCTGCATCCCAAGTGTTCAGGAGCCACACAGGCTGAGTGGCTTCCAAGCTGGGCCAGCACAGCTCTAGAAAATGGAGCCACAGGACAGGAGCTCCTGTCCCAAGGCAGTGGAAGGGGCCTATGGAGGCCGAGGGCCAAGGTGTGCTCTTGAGACGCAAGGGCAATGCCCCTTTTGTGCTGTTGGGGTGTTTTGCGGCTCCCAAGGGACTATAATTACCAGGCTTTCTAGGGGGACAGCCTGGTAGCAGTGGTCCTATTTCAACAGGCCCATCTCAGGTCACAGAGGTCCTAAGCAGACATGAGGTGGACATGGGATGGACACGGGGTGGACATAAGGTCTCTTGTCCATGGGTCTTCTGTGTCCTGGTTTCAGACTTGTCCTAATAAGAAAGGAGGTAGGAGCCAGGTGACAGTGGCACACGCCTTTAATCCCAGCAACTCAGGAGGCAAAAGCAGGCAGATCTCTGTGAGTTTGAGGCCAACCTGGTCTACAGAGTGAGTTCCACGACAGCCAGGGCTATACAGAGAAGTCCTGTCTCAAAAACCAAAAAAAGAAAAAAAAAAAAAAAGAAAGAAAAAAGAAAGAAAGCAAGCAAGCAAGCAAGAAAGAAAGATAAAAAAAGGAAGAAAGGAAGACAGGAAGGAGGGAGGAGAGGTACCAGGCTTCTCCCAGGACCCCAGTATACCTGTCAGGCCCCACAATAGCCTTGGTTTATGGATTTTGCACACTAGTCAGGAAAGCTAAGATATTAAGAGTCATAGGGAGCCCAGCAAATAGGGTTTAGGAGATCTTGTGTGCCCAAGGTATCCCTCCCACTCTCAAAGACCAAATATAGTGTTTCTAAAGTTTTGTCACGATTAGGAGGAATAAGGGACCCTGCAAGGACAGGGACAGTGCCCGTAGAACACATTCTCATCCCCTGCATACGTTCTCAAAATGACACACACAGTCCAGGCATGCTGGTGCAAGCTTGGTGCAAGCCTGTAATCCCAACCATCAGGAGGCAAAGGCAGGGTCACCACAAGTTCAAGCACGGCCCGGATTACTCAGTGAATTCCAGCCTGCCAGCAAGACTTTGTCTCAAGAAACAGAACAAAACATAAGCCAAATATGTACATGTAGACACATATGCAGACCAGTTACATATACATAATATGTACTCAGCTCATGTACACACACCTGCACACATAAACAAATGCTGTCTGCTTTCTCCTGTCCTGTTCTGAGGTCCTCCATCTGGGTTTCTTTGGTTTGGTTTTTGGTTTTTGGTTGTGTGTGTGTATGTTGTTTGTTGTTTTGTTTTAGTTGTTTTTGAGACAGGACAGTTGGCACTGTCCCAGGTATCCTACCTTCCCCCAAGACAGCACCAAGGATAGATGACCGTATGGGCGCTGGTAAGGCTCAGGTATTCCCCTCTCCCAAGACTTCTTACTGGAGTCCTGCTGGCCCTTCACTCTGCTCCCTCGGCCCCTCCCTTCCACCAGGACCAGATGTCCAGATGTCCAGAGTGACACTGTCTAGGCTGGACAGACACTGTGGCTCTCCTCCTTGAACCTAGGGACCTGTCTGTCCTGTAACAGACCTTGGGTCCTTCTCACCAACCTGGATTATGAGGTATGGGATGTACGAAATGACCCTTCTTTTCTATGGGGAGGGCAGCAATCTTTTTTCTTTTCAGTTCATTCAAATAAAGACTTCAGACAGATACATGTGACAAGACAAAAATTAATGATGGAGGAAGTCAGAGGGGAGAGAGGTCCTGCTTCTGACACCCATAGGCTCTGTTCCTTTCACCCAGCAAAGGTCACCTTTCAAAGCCACCACTGTGAGCCTGTGCCCAGTCCATTCATCCTCCTTTCCAGTGTTTTCCTCCCTTGACAACCCACAAGGCTGTGCTCCAACCCTGGCCCTGCCAGCCCCAGCTTGCTTAGCCCAGACTCTCATCTCTCATGTTCTCTCTCTCTCTCTCTCTCTCTCTCTCTCTCTCTCTCTCTCTCTCTCTCCCATCTGCAACCACAGCACATCCAAGCTGTCTGATTAACTCAATTGATTAATTAAGCTCTAATGAGAGCTGTGACTCACCCCTGCAGCTGCTGACCAGGAGGCCAGCGTGCCAGGAAGGGCACTAGCTCCACCGATATGGCCTTAGGAGGGCACAGAGACAGAAGGCTCAGCTGGTGCCACTAGCTGGTAAAGGTGGCACAAAGCTTGCCCGTGGCTAGGTCTCCTCCAGATCTCTGGAAGGGGAGAGGGCTTTGTCACCTAGGAGAACATCACGTTCTCAAACAACCAGTCAGTAAGTACATTTAGCAGCAGCTCTTCAGGAGGCAGAGAACACAGAAGAGAGATGAGTTGGTTGACAGATGCAAAAACACCAACTTGACTCCTGGAACCCAGCGTGCCCAAGGCCCAGGGAATACTTCCTTCCTGGATCCTGGCCACAGGGACTGAGACCACCAGCTGCCATCCTCATGGTTTTATCCATCATAAGCCCCACCCATGGGGCTACCCCCCAGCCCTCACTCAGCTGCTGCTCTGCATCCTGAAGAGCCACAAGCCCAGGTTTCCCAGCCAACTCTTACCCAACAACCCCCTTCTGTCAGAGTCTGTCCCCTCATCCAGAATCGGGTGCCAGCCCTTCACGAACAATAAGTGAGTGACCGAGTGGACACTTACACCTCACAAATGAATCCTTCAAGAGGGGAAGAGTGGTGTCCACTGCAGAGAAGAGGACATCGGCATCACAGCTGGCCTGGGGAAGCATCTGCTTCTTCCTGACTCTTTGTCCTTAGTGTTTGTCTCAGGAGAACACACTCAGCATGCATGTGGGTGTGCACATGCACGCACATGGGCTCGCACAGACACACACACACACACACACACACACACACACATACTACAGTGTGCCCTAGCCCTTCACTTCTGCCTGAGGACAATAGCCATTCTGTCTGTCCCCGCCCATCCCAGCAACCATACAAGTTCAAATGAAGCAAAGGCATGAGATAAATATTTCCTGAATGAAGAAAGGAAAAGAGAGAAGGTGGGAAGAAATGAATGAGCTATCTCCAGGTGGCAGATAGAACTAAGCCCCAGTCCAACACTGGGAGGAGGGACACTGAGAGATGGAACTAGGCAGGGCTACTAACTCTAGGTGTCTTAGCTGTTCAGGTAGCCACTATCAGCATGGATCACTGGGCCAGAGGGTGAGCTGGTAATCCACCCCCTGTTCCTCTCTTGTTCTCCTCTTCCCTCAAATGACGTAGGGGATGGTGGGGGAGATGAGGAGGGCAAGGGAGCGTGAGGAAGGTGTATCTCTGGATGCTCCAGCTTTCTTCCTTCAGGAAACACAGGGTGCAGGCTAGGGTGTCGAAAGTGGGTTGGAGTCCCAGCTTTGTTTGGCTCTTGAGGGACTGTGAGTCTGTGGCCTCCTTGTTTGTAGTCTGATGGCAGAGGCTCAGGGCCTGGGGTACTTCAACTGTCCATCAGCCTCTCACGCATCTCCAAGGGATATCTGTGACATGAGAGTGTGAGATGGGAATGGACACACACACACACACACACACACAGCCCTCAGCAGTCAGAGTAATCACTGCCAGGAGCCACTGGTCCCCAAACCCCAGCCCCTCTGCTGTCACTGCCCCTTAGATTCAATTACCAGCTCAGCTTTCAAATCAGGCTTCAGCCAGTAACTTTTCTGGAGAAAATGATTATGTGATTATTTCAACCTTGCTCCAAACACCATTTTAATTGGATCTGGGAAAAGGCAATTTCTATATCAGAGGGGCCACTCGAGAGAGGGTGTGGCCTGGGACGACAGGCAGGAGCCGCTTGCCTCAGCCTCCAAGGGCACAGGCATGCACCGGACACCTCCAGGACTCACTCCTCCCAAAAGCGCCTCCTGTCACCGGGTGCAGGGTGAGCCTCAGAGAGAAAGAGGACATTGTAGGGAGGGCTTCCCAAGAAATACAGCTGGGCAAAGGGTTGGATGAGGGCAGACTCCTGAGGACCAAATCTCCACCCTAGAAAACATCGTTTTCTGCCAGTCTGCGTTTGCCCCAGCCCCCACTCCCTCACTGCCTGCTACCCACCCAAAGTAAACGGTTTGCTCAAACTCCAGCCTGAGGAGGCAGAACTGGAAGTGTCTGATTTCCCAGAATTCAGTAGCACCTTTGGAAGGGATTCGAGTATATCTGTTCCAGGGGCCACCCTGCTGGCCTGACAATGCATGTCTTCCTGAGCCTGTCATCTACCAAAGGCAGACCGGGTTCTAGGTGGTCCCTAAGCCCCTCCCAACAATGAAGCCACCTTACCAGATTTACCAGGTATCCCGGTTTCCCACCAAGCTGGAGTACTCCAGTGTCAACTCCTGTCACTTCCACTGGGAGCTGTGGGCTCTGAGCTATGGTGAACAGATCTGCTTTGGTAGCCAACAATATCCTTAGGCCAGAACTCAGCCAGGTGCCAGCCAGAAAGTGGGCCTGGGCCTGGAGTGGGAGGGCCATGCCCCAGAGGTGGAGAGATGAGATGGAAGCCCCATCAACAGCCCACCTTGGACTCCATCTTAGTCCCAGGCACATAGCTTCCTTAGGGGCTTCTTCTGATGCTCTTCCCCTCCCATGACAAACACCATGTCAATACTGTAAACACTGATTAGAGCGGCGCTTCGACTTTCCTACCACTGCACCCCTTTCATATGGTTCCTCATGCTGTGGTGACCCCCCCAACCATAAAGTTATTTCGTTGCTACTTCATAACTGTGATTTTGCTACAGTTACAAATATCACCATGTAAACATCTGACGTGCAGGAGACCTGATGTTCAACCCCCATAGGGGTCACGGCCACCAGGTTCAGAACCACTGGGTTAGACAACGCCATATTGGAGAGAAGGTACAACAGGGTACTCCTCATTGAAAAAGCAAATGTGTCTCCCATGCTCCACTGGGAATGCAGACCTCGGCTTCTGCCAGCTGTCAGCAAGCACATCCTGGACATTCAGAAAATGAAGGCAAAGAGACACCAAGGCAGACACGAAGAACACGGAAGTTGCCAGCCGCTGAGCATTGGTTGAGTGGCAGGTGCGGGGCCAGTGTCATGTCACAAAAACTAACAATCTGGCAGGACACCCTTTTCTCTGGAGTAGCCTGGAACCCTGAGGCATAGCAGAGAAGACCAGGAAAAAACCAAACCAAACCAAAACAAAACAAAACCCCCCCCCAGAAACCCAAAAAACAGTCAGTGAGATTGCTCAGTGGGTAGAGGCTGTTGCGGTGCAAGCCTGGTGACCTGAGTGGGATCTCTGAGACCCAAATAAAGGTACCAGGAGAGAAGTGACTTCAAAAGGCTGTTACCAGCCGGGCGGTGGTGGCACATGCCTTTAACCCAGCACTTGGGAGGCAGAGGCAGGCGGATTTCTGAGTTCGAGGCCAGCCTGGTCTACAGAGTGAGTTCCAGGACAGCCAGGGCTACACAGAGAAACCCTGTATTGAAAAACCAAAAAAAAAAAAAAAAAAAAAAAAAAAAAAAAAAGAAAAAGAAAGGCTGTTACCTGACCTCCACACACATCCATCACATGGCGCATGGGCCCCTCTCCCCACTGAAAGTAATTTATTATTAGAAAAGAAATGGCCGGGCAGTGGTGGCGCACGCCTTTAATCCCAGCACTTGGGAGGCAGAGGCAGGCGGATTTCTGAGTTCGAGGCCAGCCTGGTCTACAGAGTGAGTTCCAGAACAGCCAGGGATACGCAGAGAAACCCTATCTCGAAAAACCAAAAAAAAAAAAAAAAAAAAAAAAAAAAAAAAGAAAAGAAATGAAGCCAGTCACTAGTCTGACACATGGGATCAAATCTGGGAAGGCTTCCTGGAAGAGTCTGGGTGCTTGAGTAGAGGGCATTTTGACAGCAGGGACTAAGGGAAGGGGAGAGGGGAGAAGCAGAGAGATCATTGTACTTTTGCCTTTTATGAAGCCTTTGAAGGGAAGGGATTTCGTAGACTAACAGTCCTGAGACAAAGGCCAGTCGGACACTGCCAAGGTCTGATGTGGCTCAGAGGGACCGAATTCATCAGGGCCCACCTGGGTGTGAGCCCTCGCCTTTCCTGACTTCTCAGTCTCTGTGACCCCTGAAGTTGAGTACACCAGGAAGCAGAAGGGAGCCTGTCTGGGAGCTAGCAGGACAGTTCTCTGGAAGGGCATGAGAATATGATGTAAGATGAACAGGACCCCAACCCTCCTGGGAGAGCGCCTGCCTGGAGCAGGGGCTTTCAGATGCCTGGATTGTGGGGGTGGGGGATCCTATTGTCAAAGACGAAACCCAGCCCCGCCATCCCTCCTTCACTCATTAATTTCTGGAGAAGCATTAGCTGTCAGCAAGCAGCGGTCCTCCAATTCAAATTACAGAATTTGAATTCTTAATTTCTCCTAATCCATCAGTGAGCTGCCTTCCTGAGCTAATATTAGCTGCAACTGGTGAGGCCGGGAGAGTATCCGCTGATTCCCCCCAGCCTCTCTAATCGATAGGGCTGGACCCGGGCCCTGGGCCCCTCCCAGGTAGGAACTCTCTGGGTACTCCCTGATTGCCTCTACTTCCAAAATAAATAGGGAGTATTAGGAAGGTCCCTGGAGACAGAGGGGAGCCAAGCAGCAGGAAACAGCGGGGGTGGGGGGGAAGTAGAGATTTCTCTGAGGTGGAGAGATGGACCCAGAGCCTGGAAAAACCCACAGAAGAGGTGATTAGTGAAGACAGGAGAGATGGAGAGCCTGAACCAGAGACTTAAAGGTGCCATGAGCTGGAGAGGAGAGAAGGAATCCTTCAAACTCCAAAACCAGAGCAGCCAACCCCAACATGTGCAGGAAAACAGCAAAGCAAAGCAACCCACAGGGGTTCACCAGGGTGTCTCCTGACTGAGTCTTCCCATCAGCAATAGGAAATCATCTTTCCATGGATGTTTTGGGAAGGGGCAGCGCTCAACATCTCATGTCACAGCTCAAAAGCCAGGAAGCTCTCTTGCTTTTTCTCCATCACTTTGATCCCCTTACTCATGTATTAGCAGACAGGTAGTATGCTGAGGCCTCAGGGATAACCACTAGGCCAACCATCCCATATCCGTTTATTTTAAATCTTTTTAAAGAATGTGTGCATGCATGTATGCATTCGTGTGTGTGTGTGTGTGTACCAGGTTTGCAAGCATGCAACACCCTGACCTATTTCATTTCTCTATTATTTATTTATTTTGTGGTTCTGTGGCTCAAACCCAGGGCCTTGTAACATGCTAGTAATGTGTTCTACCACTGAGCCTTCTTCATAGTTCTTGATTTTTGAGAAAAGCTCTCACTATGCAACCCAGGTTGGGTTCAAATTTATAATCCCCCTGTCTCAGTTTCCTGAGTGCCAAATCATTCATGTACCAGGACACCTTGTTTGCTATTATCAGATAAGGAGACAGGTCCAGGGTTAAGTCACTTCCTCAAGGTCGTGGGAGTGCTAGGACTCCAAAGGAAAATGGTCAACACCCTGTCATATAATGTTAGGGTCTATGTACTGAGAAACAGCGGATATCCTTATTGAATTAGCAAAGGTTAAAGAGAACTCATGGCTTGCCCCATGACTTCCTCACCTGACCACAGTTTTATCAGCCAATCTTAGCAAAATCCAGATGGCCTGTAGCTTCCAGATGCTCATCCAGCTAACTGACTGCCTCTTCATCTCCCCGAAATGACCCTTCGCCCAGACAGGCCGAGTTCAGGTCAGGCCTTCAGCTGGAAGTCCTCTGTCTGTCTCTGTCTCTGTCTCTGTCTCTGTCTCTGTCTCTGTCTGTCTGTCTCTGTCTCTCTCTCTCTGACTCTCTGTCTCTGTCTCTCTCTGATTCTCTGTCTCTGTCTTTGTCTCTGTCTCTGTCTCTGTCTCTCTCTCTCTCTCTCTGTCACACACACACACACACACACACACACACACACACACACACACACACACGGCTTGTTCTTCTGTGGTCTGTTCTCTGTCTTTTCCATACTGTTCTTCTCCTCAGTAAGTGTGAGTCTGTCAGCATGGCCACATGCCCTTCAATGTCCTAGGGCCTGGCCCAGCCTTGCCCTGGCAAGTGCTCTGTAAACTCTGTGGACTTAGCAACAGATTGCTTGGTGTGGTGAAGACAGGAGAGCCAGGCTAAGGCTGAGAAGAATGTCTTTCAGCCTGCGTCCTGGGGAAGTGGGAGATATACAGCAGGTCCCCAGCAGGTCCCAGCAGGTCCCAGCAGGTCCCAGCAGGTCCCAGCAGGTCCCAGCAGGTGTGCATGGCCAGCCAGGGACAGTTGTCAGAGAGGGAGGGCTTGGGATGTGATGAGGTCTTAGTGTTCCAGGTTGCTCAGGACACTGCCCTGGGCAGGTACCCAGGTGGACTTTCATCTGGGGAAGGTCTCTGTCTCCCCCCTCCCCTCCCCCTAAATCTGCAGGGCCAGGTTTGCATGGAACTATTTTAGACCAAACCTCTGAATTATGCACGGGTCGGTCAGTGAGCTCTGCACTGCTGGCAAGTGGGGTGGGGAGAGGGAGTGGGAGTTTCACTTTCACATGTCTGAGTTTGGAGGACGGTGGTGGGTGCCACTGTAGCTTTTGTGACTGAGGGCTGTACCTATGAATGAGCAATTACAGCTTCATAGTCAGGGGTCGTGAGCTCCCAAAGATGGTCTCTAACCTAATGACATAACAGGATGATGAACTCCTGGACATAGCAACCTGTGGCCCCCAAAACTCTGCCAGAGGGGGGGGGGCAAAATGACTGCATCGTATGTCTTGACCCTTGGCTGTCTGCCCAAGAAACCCTCAAAAGCCATCAACCCAAGCCGTGGTGTGTCTTTAATCTCAGCACTCGAGAGGCAGAGGCAAGCAGATCTCTGTGAGTTCGAAGCCAACTTGGTCTACAGAGTGAGTTCCAGAACAGCCCTAAAACCCTGTGTCAAAGAAAACAAAACAAAAAGGCATTGCTCCATGAGACCTATCCCAGGCACGCCGCCAGGCACTTGCACACATTAGCAGAGTTGTCACAGCACACATCCAGCAGGTGCAGTAATCCCAACGTTACTGAGGAGGAAACAAAAAGTCAGAAAGACTAAGTAACAAAGAAAAAGGGGAGAATCCTGCTAGAGATGTGCACCACGGACCCAGGGGACCGGAGAGCTAAAGGGTTGAGAAGGGAATAAGAAGAGACCTGCAGCTCACAGAAGCTCTGCACCCAGGAAACTCATACAGCTCAGAAAAAGACAGTCTGGATGTATGTAGATATGCGTATCTGTATCTGTATATATGTGTATAAATGTATATGTGTAGATATAAGTGTGTATGTTTATGTGTATATGTATATATGTGTATAAGTGTATATGTATATATGTGTATATTTAAATATGTGAAAGTGTTTGTGTATATATGTGTATAAATATATATGTTTATAGATATATATGTGTATATGTATATCTGTGTATAAGTGTAGGACTGGAGAGATGACTCAGCGGTTAAGAGCACTGACTGCTCTTCCAGAGGTCCTGAGTTCAATTCCCAGCAACCACATGGTGGCTCACAACCATCTGTAATGGGATCTGATGCCCTCTTCTGGTGTGTCTGAAGACAGCAATGGTGTACTCATATACATAAAATAAATAAATACATCTTTAAAAAAGTAAGTGTATATATATGTGTGTATATATGTATATATGTGTGTAAGTATATATGCATATATATGCATATGTGTACATGTGTATGTGTGTATATTCTTTGCAGTGCTGGGATGGAACCCAGGGCCTTAAACATGTTAGGCACACATTGTACAACTGAGTGACATTCCCCGTCCTAACAATCCAATCCAATTGTGCTTGTGTGTGTGCTTGTGTGTGTGTATGTGCATGTGTGTGTGTTATATGCATATGTGTGTGCCCATGTGCATACAAGCAGAGGCTAGAGGGGGATGCCAGGTGTATTCCTCTATTGGTCTCCACTGTATTTCTTTAGACAGGATTTCTCCCTTAACCAAATGCTTTCTGTTTCATCTAGACCGGCTAGCCAGTGAGCTCACAGGATCCATTTGTCGCAGTCCTCCAACACCGGAGTTAGAGGCACATGCTGCTGTGCTTGGCCTTTATATGCATGGTGGAGATTCAAACTCAGGTCCTCATGCTTGTCCTGGAAGTGCCCTTACCCACTAAGCCATTTCCCTAGTCCCCAAATGCACCTGTAACTCCAGCTCCAGAAGATCGATATCCTCTTCTGACATCATACTATTGCCTGCACGTGCACCCACACACACAAGCACATGTAAGTAAAAATATTAAATAAATTTTCTTTTAAAAAAAGAGTGTTTCCTGGGTAATGGGGGCACACACACTCAGGAAGCAGAGGGCAGGCAGATCTCTGTGAGTTTGAGGGCAGCCTTGTCTTCAGAGTGAGTTCCAGGACAGCCAAGGCTACAAAGATAAACCATGTCTTGAACCCCCTCCCTGTCAAAGGGTGCTCACTGTTCAGTGCTCTTGCAGAGGAGGACCTGGGTTCTGTCTGCTTCTGGCCTGTTGTGGTGGCTCATAGCCTCTCTTAACTCCAGTTGCAGGTGATGCAGCGCCCTCTTCTGGTCACTGAGGGGGTTCCTGCACCCATGTATGGCTGTATCCTCTCACATATATACAAGATTAAAAATATATAAAATAAATCTTTTTTAAAAAGTACGCATCTCATAAACATTCTCAGGGAAAGCTGCCAGATACAAGAGTACATACTACATAATTCCATTTATATGAAACACTAGGAAAGACAGATGTAACCTACAGTGACAGGAGGCAGATAGGTGGTTGCCTGGGACTGGGGGCAGGGTGGTGATTGACTGGGAAGGGGCACCAGGGAGCTTTTGGGGGATGATGGAAGTGTTCTCTACCTTGATTGCTGAGATGGTTATATGTGCATATAAATTTTCCCAAATTCTTCAAACTGAACACTTAAAAGGTATGCATTTTTACTGTGTAAATTGTATTTCTTTTTTTGTTTGTTTGGGTTTTTTTTTTTTTTTTTTTTTGTAAATTGCATTTCAACAAAGTTAAAAAAGAAATCCACACAAGCTGAGATGGAATCCACACTTTTAACTGTTGTGCGCTTTGTCTGAGCACCAGACACCTGGGGCCCCTTTAAGAAAGCATCTGTGGTTCGTTTTGGTTGGTTTTTGTTTGCTTGTTTGTTCCATTTTTAACGATTTATTTACTTTTATTTTATGTTTATGAGCGAGGGCCTGCATATATGCATGTGTTCTGTATGTGGCCTGATACCCAAAGAGGTGCGAAAAAGCAGATGAACTGCTGGGACTGGAGTACCAGTGAGCTGCCATGTGGGCTCTGAGAATTGAATCTGTGTCCTCTGAGCAATCACTCCAGCTCTGCCTTTGTTTTAAACTATTCAATTAATTAATTTAAAATGTTTTTAACCCAGACTGGCCTCAAACTAGATACATCCTTGAAGATGACCTTAAACTCCTGATTCTTCTGTCCCCATCTCCCAAGTGCTAGGATTACAGGCTTGCGCTACCATGCCAAGCAATGATTGTCACTCTCTTGTGTGTGGTGCCAGGGACTGAAGCCAGGACTCATGGCTTCTATGAGACGGTAAGCAAGCATTAACTACTGAGCTACATCCTCAGCCCCCCTCCCACTTTGGGCCAGGGTTTCACTGTGTAACTCATGGCGGCTTTGAACTTCTAGTCCTCAGCTTCCTGAGGGCTAGGATTACAATGGTGCACCACTGTGTACTGGCTTGTGTACCCGATTTGCTGGGAGTGAGCGGGAGTGTGTCTGAACTGGTGGGAGTAGGCCCAGGGTAGTTGTTCCTATCCTAAGTGTCTTTAGACTTGATCGTCTGCGCCTACCAGGGAGAAAGCATCTCTCTCCCTCTGCCCGACTCCCTCCAGCTTCCCCCATAACCTAAGGAACTGACCCTTCCTGGCGCTGTTGGGTCACTTACTAGGTCACTTACCTCTGTGACACCCCTCCATGAGTGGTACCTCATTACTTCTTTAACCAGCATCCTGTTTGGCAGGTCAGAAACCCTCAAAGGACCAAAGTTTAATTTCTTTCCATTTCCTAAAGTTAAGGCCACCCTAGTGTCTCCGCGCATCTCTGGAGAGGCTGATCTCACCTACCTCCTGGGTCATGGTGGGAAACTTCCAGAAAAGTAGAAAGGGAGAAACTGGGTTCACCCACCAAATGTGGTGCCAGTGTGTGCTATCCCAGGACTTTGTCTTACTGGGTGCGGTAACCAATTGCTTACTGAATACCTGCTTTATGCTGGGCTTTACATTAAGCACTATGCCTGTATTGCCTGCTAATCCTCCAGACAGAGGCCTCAATGAGATCAGGAGCTACCGCTGTCCCCATTTCACAGATGAGGATGTAGAGGCACGTGGAGGGGATGCAAGATCATGTGACTAGCAGATGGGAGGAAGACTGACATCCACCTACAATAGTAATTTCCCACCAATCCTAACACCGGCTCTGTCTGAATCCCAAGGAGGGGCTTTCCATTTCTGGTTTTGTTTTTGCTTTCAGAAAGGGTCTTACTATGTAGCTCTAGATGGCTTGGCGCTCTCTATGTAGACCAGGCTAGCCTCAAACTTACAGAAATCTCTCCGTGCCTCTGGCTCCCAAGTGCTGAGACTTCACAAAGGCATGTGCCATAATTCTGGGCCATCTAGGATGATTTTTTAAAACTACAGACTACACACAAAGCCAGCCATATGGCTCAGCAGGTAAAAGCCTAATGACCTGACTTTGATTTTCATATCCTGGAAGGCAAGAACTGATTCCCATGATGAATTATCCTCCAATCTCCAAACACACACTCCCCACATAAGTAGATAAGTAAATTCTAAAAAATTAAAATAAATAAATAAAGCCGGGCGGTGGTGGCGCACGCCTTTAATCCCAGCACTTGGGAGGCAGAGGCAGGTGGATTTCTGAGTTCGAGGCTAGCCTGGTCTACAGAGTGAGTTCCAGGACAGCCAGGGCTATACAGAGAAACCCTGTCTCAAAAAAAAAAAAAAAAAAAAAAAAAAAAAAAGCCAAAATAAATAAATAAATAAAACTTAAAAAATAAATAAATAAATAAAAGCGCATTCATGTATTTCTTTTTTCAAACAGGGTCTCATCTATCCCAAGCTAGCCATGAACTCGGAGGTACCAGTGGATGCCTTTGAACTGCCTCCCCCTCCTGAGTGCTAGGCTTACAGGCACAAGCCACAGCTCCTGGCTTTTGTGGTGCTCGGGATAGAACCCAGTATTTTATAGATGCTAGGCAAGTACTCTTACAACTTAGGTACATCCTCAACCGCTAGGTTACTGTGGTTTGGGGTGTTTGTTTGTTTGTTTGTTTGTTTGTTGTTGTTTTAGTTTGGTTGTTTGATTTGATTTGGTTTGGTTTGGTTTGGTTTTTAGAGACAGGGTTTTTCTGTGCAGCCCTGGCTGTCCTAGACCGGGCTGGCCTTGAACTCACACAGATCTGCCTGCCTCTGCTTCCGGAGTGCTGGGATTAAAGACATGAGCCACAGGCCCTGCTGATTACTGGTTTTTTGTTGTGTGTTTCTTTCCTCTTGATTTTTAGGAGATCACTTAGGTAGACGATAAATCCTGCCCCCACCATCCCACCAGGACTCACTGGGCTCCCTATGGCTGGGAATAGGGCCAGTCCTGCTGCCTGAGGCAGGTGGGCAGGGTTGAACTTGGTCAGAACTGGCTGGGGTTGGGGATGGCAGGGAAATGAGATCTACAAATAGCAGCAAATTGTTCATTGATTTCTATCCTGTTGGGAAGAACCCTGGGACCAGCAGGAGCAAGACTGGGTTTGAACTAAAACAGTAGGGAGGGAGGCTCAGCCTAGGGCTGGCAAGCAAAGTCAGGAGGCAGACCCCAGGATGCCCATGCCTTCTGGGCCATCTCCTGAACCTACTCTGGAAATTTCTGGAAGGTGGGCAGGTTTCAGTTAGTATAACATGTAAATAGAGAGAGGGGTGAAAATGCAGGAGAAAAATTCTCCATCCCCAAATGCCTGCTTTTCCAAGACGACCCATATTTTAAATATCTTGCGCCATTAGGTTCTTAGACACACACAAATGACTCTGCCATATGGTGAGGTTTGGGAATCAGAAAATAACCATTGTGCCTTGACATGGCACAGGGCCTCCAGTGACCTGCCTTCCCAGTTTCCACATCCTGTGGGTACCTTGAGTTCCTGGAGTTGGTTGTATGCCTGCCCCACCCATGTCCTATCCCCTCTGTGTCTGTGTCCATGCACAGACAGTCCCTCTAACTCCAGTGCTTTCTCTGGGTCCTGTACTGTGCAATCCTGAAGACCTACCTGACAAAATCGGAAGCCCTGCTTCCTGCTAAAGCCTTCCCAGCTGCCTGCAGCCTCCTTTAACTCCTGGGGTCTGGTCTGGAACAATCCCACTCCTGCCTTCTGCTTGCAGCGTGTGTGTAAATGTCTCCATGTGGAGGCTCAGAGAATGCCATTCTCCTGTGGTTTCCTGGGCAACAGTCCCATCTCCTCCACTGGACAGTAAGGATCTGGCTGTCAGAAACCACATCCTAACCATCTCTGCCCCCATCTGTATTCTGCAGCCAACAACACAGAGTGTAGCTGCAGCCTTGGGGACACCTACAACTGGGAAGATCCTCAGGGACATCTTGTCTCCACCCCTGCAATCCACAAGTTCTCCCGACAGAGGACATTTCCCCTCACATTAGTTTCTGCTCCATTACCTGGAAATAGTGGGATGAAAGGGACTCCAGACAACTAGCTTGCCAGGTCCTAAACTCATCCCACTACATACTGTGTGAGGATCCTACCCAGGAGGCTGCTGATGACTCTCCCTAGGTCCCAGGGTGCAGTTAGAACCCAGGAAAAGGAGGAGGAAGAGGAGGAGGAGGAGGAGATGATGATGATGATGATGGGTTTGAGGCCAGCCTGGTCTACAAGGTGAGTTCCAGGACAGCCAGGACTACACATAGAAACCCTGCCTTGAAGAGAAAAATAAAGAACCCAAGAGAATAACTGTTGCCATCAGCCCAGTGTTGTTGTAGTTGTGGACAAGTTACAGGGGCCTGTGGTAGTAGTACCTGGGAGAAGAAAGAGGGGCCCACCACTGAACCTCCTCATTGATAGGGAAACTGAGGTTTGGGACAATGACCTGAGCCAACTACAGCATGTCAGAGACCAATGCCTTCTCACCATATGGGGTTCTCCCGGGCTTGGTCCATGGTTGGCACTGGACAGGGCATCACAGTTGGCATATGTAGCCCCCTGGGCAGGCCTCATGGAGGAGAGGATAGTCAGTCTCCTAGGCCTGCAGTCAGGGCCAGACCAGCGCTTCCAGGGACAGACTGATTTCCTGTCATCTGGTCCCTGGGCCCAGAGCAGCTGCTCCCTCACTTAATTAATGGTGCTGGTTCCGAGTTCTTGATGAAGGGAGATGATGAGCTATTGCTCCGCTCAAGTCTCCACGGGGCTTTCCATTGAGCAAGAGTTCCAGGAGGGGTTGGGAGGAACGGGGACAGCTCACAGGGCTGCCACACGGAGAACTGCATCCCTTCCCAACTCTCATGCCCTCTTTTGCCCTCGCTTCATCCTTCCCTCTTCCCTTTGTCTTGGCCGCTGGTCTTTCGTGCTCTCATGAGTATCCCCCATCCTCTGCTTCCTTCCCAGAACCTACGTTCTTTCTTCGAGCCCTTAGCCCAGCTGTGAGCCACTGAATGTGGTGATTGGGGGTTTCCCCATGATATTAGCTCACCCCAGAAACATACCGCTATGTGAACTATCACTTTCGGCAATTAGCATCCTGCCTCGGGTAAGGGAATGCTGGAGTTATCTAGTGGACAACAGCTGGACTCCTCGGAGCCTGACTCAGAATAATGAGGGAAGTCTTCCCATGTCAGCTCTGTACCCTGCTCATAGCTGGCTGGTATGGAAGTCAGGGTTGGGTCAGATGGAGAGGGACAGGGCCAGAGACCAACAGATCCACTCTTGGCCAACTGGTCAAGTCCATGAAGTTGGAGGAAGTTCAGGTTAGTTCCAGTCAGAGCCAGGCAAACCCAGCGGTTACCAGCAGACAGTGACAGATGATGCTCAGGAACCTTGTTAGATCTATGGCTGGAGGAAAATCATGAGACATGGTTAATTTGAGGTGTCAGTTTTGGGGTGTTCTTAATGAAGGCTATTACTGATTGTTGGGGTGGGTGGTCATGATGGGCATTTGGTGTTGAGAGGCCACTATTAAGATATTGTATTCACATACTGGTGTCCGGCCACCTAGTTGATGAGCAATGAGGCTAGGTAGACATTGGCTAGCTGGTTGAGCATGAGTCATTATTGTTGGAGGTCAAGGAAGTCAAGGTGTGACCAGGCTTGGCAGATGATTAATCTTGCATAGTTAGTGGTAAGAGGCAGACACTCACTGTGTGTCAGGATCTAGATGTTGGGAAGAAGGTGTTTGGTCCCCTACATCTAAGACGCTGCACCCCCTCTCAATATTGTGTGGTGTCTAATAAAGCTCAAGCTACGATGCCCCAGGTTGCCAGCTCTATTCCATAATCAGCCCCAAGCTGGGCAACTTGTTTTGCTCAGGTCCAGTGAGTGGAAGGGGCTTGGCCTCCTGGGGTCTGGTACGTAGGAAGGCAAAGCCAGGTCCTACAAGTGATGTATAGGGGGGCTAGGGATGCAGCTCCAGTGGTAGAGTGCTTGACTAGCATGCATAAAGTTCTGGGTTCAGTCTCCAGTGCTGTCTAAAGCCGGGAGCGGTTTGCACACACCTGCAATTCTAGCACTCGGGAAGTACAAGCAGGAAGATGAGAAGCTGGAAGGCATCTTCTACAGAGGAGGCTGGGATACCAAGACCCTGCCTCCAGAAACAAAAAGCAACAACAAACAAACAAAAAACCATAAAGAAGTATGGAGCACGGGGATGGAGTGTTTAGTGATACAGTGAAACTCCACAGGGATGGGGCCTGGGAGAGGCCGAGATGCTGATTGATGAATTGATTCCTACTATTGATGTTCCTTGGACAACTTTTGAAAGGTGGAGCTGACGGAGAGGATGAAGGTCCTTCAGAGAAAGCATGGCATGGCTTGGCCACTCAGAATACCAATGAGATGTCTGTACACTTGGTCTTTCACATCCTGTAGGGTGTGCGGGAGGTGGAGACATGTACCCGGGTCTGCAATGAGCTACAGTTGTGAGGACTTGGGGGGCTGTGGTAAGCAATGAGCCATAGTTGAATACAGCATCTCAGCCCTGGGCACGTTACAGGCTTGCATGAATATCACGGGGTAGCCTAGCTTCCTATGGGGACAGTTTCTGCAGAGAGTTGATCATCCTCCAAAAAGAGACCATTTCCTTATTCAACTGGCAGGGAGTGCCCTGAGCTGGAATTGTCCCAGTAAAGCTGAGCAGTCCCTCTTGAGAAAGGTGACTTCTGCGTCAGCCCCTCCCACCATATGTTGTCATAGAGATCTTATTCACCATATGGATGGTGAGAAAGGGCCAGGTCCTCCTAGGGGTGTGGGGATGCTTACCACGAAGTGCAAAGGAATAGCTGCTAGGATGGAGTGTGATAAGGATACAGGAAAGGGAGACAGGATGAGACAGGGCGAGGGAGACCAGCCAGTTTAATGCTGTGAGGTGGGCAGAGCTGGGATCAGGATGAGAGTTCAGGATGGAGTCAATGCCAAAGCACAGCAGCATAGGCTAGTCTGACAGAGGAGACACCATTTGTGCCTTAGATAAATGTTCAGTCTGATGGAGAGATCTATTCCTTTCCTAGGAGCCCCACTGTGAAAAGGAGGCATAGACTTTGCCTCAAGGAGTCTTAGAGTGTGCCTGCCCTTAGAGTGTGACCTTTGCTTGGGAAGGGAGATGAGAGGCAAGGTGTCCTGATGGAGAGGGACAGGGAGACCAGGCCTGAGAGGGGAGATCAGACAGAATGTGGAGGCCAGGGTAGCCTCAAAGGCATCCCTGAGATGGACTGAGAAGACACAAGCTGGCTTCTTACCTCTAACTTTCCAGTGCGGGCCTAATCCATCCCCCATTGTTGCACCTGTGTGTGTGTGTGCGTGTCTGTTCCCTGCTCTGTCCCTGATGAATTATTAAAAGCACTCAACCCAGAAGGAGGCCATGGCTGCTGCTCCTGGCAGAGAGAGGGGACCTCTCCAGATGTCTTTCCTCAACCATGCGTGTCATGACCCTCTAGCCCCACACCCTACTTCCTGGGAGATTTGCCTTGTCTGTCCCACCACTCCTTACTCTGACAACCCCATCCCTAAGGTGACCAAGACTCAGAAGATGAGCAATTGCTTTGGTATCACTAGTAAGCATACTCATGATAATAATTTCCTACGTGACTTTGGACATGCCCATTTCCTTCTGTCACTCTGGACATGGGTTCAACTTAATTGCCTCCCAGGTTCCTGTGCGTCCCACTCTTCAACTAACAGTCGTGTCCAGCTGAGCCTGGCGGTGCTCATTGTAACCCCAGTGCTTGGGAGGCAGAAGCAGGAGGATCTGGAGTCCAAGGTCATCCTTATCTGTCCAGTTTGGGACCAGCCTGTGCTTCATGAGAACCTGCCTTTAAAAGAGGGTGGGTGGGCCTGGTGGTGCAGAACTTTAATCCAAGCACTAAGAAGGCAGAAGCAGATAGATCTCTGTGAGTTCGAGGCCAACCTGGTCTACATGGTGAATTTCTGTCCAGTTGGGGCTACATAGTAAGACTCTGTTTCAAAAAGAGAAAGAAGAGGAGGAGGAAGAGGAGTAAGAAGAGGAGGAGGAGGCAGCAGCATCACCATTGTCTGAGATGGTATGATGGCACATGCTAATAATCCCGAGGCTCTGCCATTTAGCAATGTGTGGCTTCTACCTCCTGGAGCCTTTGTCTTCTGTAAAATGGGCACAAGAAGAAGGAGTTGTGGGTACAAAGACTGAATCTCCCTCCTGAGACCAGTGCAAACATCTGATGATATAAAGCCAGGCAAGCATTTGGCTCATAGTCCATACTTAAAAATACTACTGACAGCCATTGCTGCTAGCATTTTCTTTCCCAGGTGCTGTCTTAGATACTCCTTCTTTGGACTCTATTCCTCCCTCTTCAGGTGACTACTATACCACAGCTGGTTGATTCAACACGCTCAGCTCCCATGCGGCCTTCTGTCCCTTTTCTGCAAGTGTCCCCTTCCCATGTCTCCCCTGCCCGCTGAGTCTACATGAGCCCCTCCCTATACACTTTTACCACCACTCAGAGGGCTCCCCCCGCCAGCCCCCCTCTACAGCAATTATGTAGAGCAAACAAGAGCAGCTGATGAGAAAGGAGTTGCTATTAGCTTAACCTTTCGGGACTGGAACTGCTGAGAAGCGCCGGGGAGGTGCACAGGGAGGGGGCTCCAGTACAGGTGGGCTGAGGAGGGAGGCAAGCAAAGCAGGTGGGAGGAACAGGCTCCAGGGGACTCATGGGCAGGATGCAACCCCAGAGAAAACAGTAAGGGGACAGATGAATGGAAAGCCCAGAAGTTGAACAGGGAGACTGGAAGGCAGTATAGAAGATGTGGAGTCGCTGGGCATTGGTGGCACATGCCTTTAATCCCAGCACTTGGGAAGCAGAGACAGGTGGATTTCTGAGTTCGAGGCCAGCCTGGTCTATAGAGCAAGTTCCAGGACAGCCAGAACTACACAGAGAAACCCTGTCTCGAAAAACCAAAAAAAAAAAAAAAAAAAAAAGATGTGGAGGCAAACGGAAGGTTGGGGAAGACCCACAGAATAATATATTCCAGCACCAGAGGCTTCTTGCACATAGTAGGATAACATGCTAGAAAGACAGACATCTACTCTGAGCACTACGCTGAATTACTGAGTAAGGATTGTCAGAGTTGTGTGAGATCTCAGAACCACCTGACCCTGCTCTCCTGTTCTAGTTCATTTTTTTTTTTTAATAGTTTCTTGAAACAGGGATTCTCTATGTAGCCTTAGCTGTCCTAGAACTAGCTCTGTAGACCAGGCTGGCTTCGAACTTACAGAGACCTAATTGCCTCTGCCTCCTAAGCACTAAGATTAAAGGCATGGGCCAGCACTGCCCGGCACTCTCCCATTTTATAAATGGAGAAACTGAGGTCAAGAGAGGATAGGTAGAACCTGTGGGAGCAGTTAGGCAACTCGGGTCCCTAAGCTCCTTCCCCATCACCTCCCATCCCTCCCTCCCTCCACATACCTATCCACTGTTCTGTCATTCTAAGAGACAAGCTTTCATTCAGCCAGAGCTGGGTGGTCAAGAAATGGTCCCAGCCTGCAGCTGCAAGAATTTTGATCTGGTGTCTGGTGAGAATGACAAAGGAAACAAATAGGGTCGCAAGTCCCTCAGAGAGAAAGGTGCTCACTGACCGTCACACACAATTACATCCCCTCAGCAACTCATCATTGACGTATACCGACATGTATAGGGGACCAAAACTCTGTGTGAATCAGAAGGGCTTTCAGGGAAGAGCTGGTGTCGATCTGGGCTTTAAAGGATGGAATCAAGGAAAATGAAAACGTGGCTGTTGAGACTTTTCCAGTAAGGCCAAGGGAAGGTGCTGGAAAAAGCTGGGTGTTCAGAGAGGCTCTGACTGCCCTCTTCTCTGTCCCCTGAGTTCTGAGAGGAGGGGACAGGAATATTAGGAGGTGGAGAAGAGATGGTGCCTCTATGGTGGCGGTTCCCTTCTGAGGTAGAAGGATGAAGGATGGAGTTAGACAACGGATCAGAAGCTAATTGGTGTGAGGGTAGTGGGAGGGGTTATCGCCTTTCTGCTTGCCCCCACCTGTGTCTCGTGCCTCTGATCTGTTCAGGTGGGCCAGTCAGGGGAAGGCAGGTACCAAATCTTTGATCTTTGGAAGGCCTGAGTGGTTGCCCTAACACCTGACCTGGGCTTGGCAAAGCTCACTGTGACCCTTCATCCTCCATACCTAACTCAGGGTGCTGAGGGGAAGGCAGTAGGGGACAGGGAGAGGGAAGAGAGACCTGACTCACACTTAGCCCACATCCTCGGCGAGACAGCAAGGAATATTTTTAGGAGCTCATTAAACAGGGAAGAAAGAAAGGAAAGGGAAGGAAGGAAGACGAGGATTATGCATTATTTTTCATCCGAGTGACAGCTCAGAGCTCTTCCAGTGGAACTGTCACGCAAAAGAAATGGCATGTCTAATATTATTATGGAACGGGCGTGCGCCAGGCCTCGTGGATGTGTGCGGCATGTGGGAGGGTGCTTTGCGCCACCAGTGTGCCACACTGTGTGGTGGGGAGACCAAGGTGAGCCTGGGTATGTGACACCAGGCCTGTGTGGGGGTGGGGGGGAATAAGGACAGCTTCACGTGGGCATCGGATGCCTGGGATTTTAATGTAGGAACAACTCTGTGAAACTATGTGTAATGGGGCGTGTAGTCTGTGTACAACTGTGTAATTGGGTGTGTGTAACTCGATTACGTGAGGTATCTCTGGAATGCTTGTACCCCTGGAGCTGGGGGAAGGGGGCATACTCGCAGGTGAGGGAGCAGCCAGAAGCAGAATTGGTTCCGAGGTGACCCCCCCTTAAGACAGGGGGGAAATGGAGAGAATGAAAGGGGGGCCTGCACCCACTTATCCCTGTCTTGGAAAGAAACCGAGCTGTAGTCAGAGGGTCCCAGCTCACACCATCCTTCTCTGTGGGGCAGATATTGACCCCCCTGTTGTGAGTTCAAAGTTCTTGAATGGAGCTCAAACTACTTAGCAGGCACTTCCCAAAGATGATCTCATTGGATTTCCAGAGTGCTTTGGAGAGGCAGGCACTGTTATTTTCATTGTCTGGGTAAAGTGGGCCTGAGGTCTCTGACACACTCGCTCTCGCTCGCTAGCTTGCAGGCTGACAATTACTTTCCTGGCATCATGGAATCCGGGTGATCAAAACGAAGACGTGAATCTCTCCATGTGACTTCTTGAAACCGGTAGAGCTGAGCACAGGAAGGTGACAGAGGAGACTGGGCACTGGGGAGGCTTCTCAGGACTTGTGTGGAGTTCTGCGAGGGTCTGTCTAGATGGTGAGAACCCAGAGCACTCTGGGAAAGAAGGAAGCCAGAGAGATCCAGGGAGCCAGAGCCATGCAGCAGGGCAGGAGAGGAGATTCGCTACTGTCAGCGGCTGAGCTGTGGCGCGGGCGGGCCTTGCCGACTCGGTAACTAAAGCCAACCTCGTAAGTGGCTAATTGATTTCTGTTCCCTGATTAAATGTGCAGCGCTTTACACGGCGGCAGAAGGAGGTCAGCGCTCCCCCCACTTCTCCAGCGCGCCTCGTGCGAAGAGACAAAGAAATTGATTTTCCAATCGATGCTCTGAGCAATGATTAAATGTTCTCTGCACAGCGGGCCTAATGAGTCCCAGAGGGGCGTGCCGGCCCTTTAATTAGAGACTCCCAGGGGGCCTGGGATAGGGGCTGCCCTAGAGTGAGGGGGTCCTGCCAGAGAGAACACCTCATCTCTAGGGATTTGGTGGGCCTGGACTCTGGGGAAACATCCTGGTCTGAGAAATGTTGTCTAAGAGGGCCCTGGTTACGGACCCTGTGGAAGGGTCATTGGGAAGTCTCCATGGAGGGACCCTCCACCAGGGAGACCCAATGGAGGGACTGAAGGGCTGAGGGTCCCTGAGCTGAGCCTGAGCCTTCCAGGAAAGACCTGGGCTAGGAGAGTTGGAAACTGCACCCTCCACCCCCCACCCCACCCCCAGAATACACAGATCCATCCGCTTGGGCATGGTCCAGGGCCTCCACCCGATGGGCTGGGTGCTCAGGCCAGGGCCATGACCTCCAAGTAGACAACAGTTCTCCCTTCGGTCAGTCCAACTCCTTCAGCATCAGAGACCCAGACAGGAAATGAATCCCCTCTAAGCGGCTACTGCGTTTTCATTACCCAGCTGCCCCATTGGAGGAACCAACTAAAGACTTTAGAAATTCAAATGAGGCTCTCCGGGGAGACCCGGGCTTAAACATTCCCCTGCGCAGGCGGCTTTATTGAAGGAATAAACTATATTTGCAAAGTAAGATATTGGGGCTGTCAGTTTCTCTTAGGGATATAATGAGATCCTGGGAGGGAGGGAGGCAGCAAGATGGAGCTCCCAAGGGCGGGAGCCCCAGGCTGGAGCTCTGAGGTGAACTGGCTCCCAAAGGCCAGCCTTGCCTTTACTGTGGAAGCCAGTCCTCCTCCCCAAACCCACTATCCCACCTCCCTACCAGAGCTGAGAGTTAAAGGCTTGGTGCCTAGGGAGAAGGAATAACATTTGCTGGGACCTGGAAATCCCAAGACAGTGGAGGCCTCTCGAGTCTCCAGGCAGCTCTGGGGCTTACCTGTCTGCTCTCCTGCGATTGATACGCCACAGGGAAAACAGAGATGGAGGGCAGAACTAGAGACCGGCATGTGAGCTGGGGCTAGTTGTACGACCTTGAATAAGGTACTTAACCTCTCCATGTCTCAGAAACATATCTGTAAAATACTAATACCTCCTTCATAGGGTTGTTGAGGAGATTGAATGAATTATTATATATAAAGTATTGGGCATGTTACGTGCTTATTGAGTAACACTCAAAGAAAAAAAATCTCAGCTACTAGTAAAGAATTGAGTGGGGGGCAGGGCATGTGCTCTGCTGGAATGGGGCTTGCCTAGCCCACACCAAGTCCAGGGCAATCCCAGAAACATAGAAAGGCAAGTGTGATGGGCCATACCTGTAACCCAGAACTCAGGAGGCACAAGTAGGGGAATTGTAAATTCTAGATCACTCTTGGCTACGGAAAGAGTTCCAGGACTGACAGCTCAGGTTGAAGATGTGGGGGGACAATAATGACCAGTCAGTCTCTTTCTCTCCTTACTCTATGCAGACCACCTGAGAGCTATTACATCACCCTCACATCCTTCATCACTGTCAACATCACAGTTACCAGAATCACCATCACCACTAACATCACTGTGACTCATCCTCACATATCCCTGATATGGAAGGGATGGTGCAGGTAGACCAGATGGCTGGGATGATGGGATGGCTCCCAAAGGCTTCCTAGTGGTGGTAGCAACTATATACAGTACAATTCTCTTGCAGGTGGGGTGACAGAATCTACCTGTAGTCTGTCTGTCTGTCTGTTAATAAAAGCTAAAGTTCAAGACCAGGAAAGACAACAAGATCACTAGCTCTTCAGAGACAAGGGAAGAGGGGTGCCAACCCTTGTCTTCCTACCTCTGTGCCTCTCAGAGCTACTATAGCCTGGAGTTTAGGCCAAGGGAGGCCTGCAGTCAGATCTGGGAAGGGAGCTATCTGCTTAATAGGTCAGGCAGCAACTGGGCTGTCTGTCAGTCTCACTCTGGGGCTAGAGGGGTGATTGGGTTTGACAGTGTACCGGGTCAGGAGAACAACAGACACAGAGCCTGCCCAGGAGCTGAGGAGGTCTGAGCTGGTAGGACTGTGAGGGTCCATGGGCCTGTGGTCTTTCTAGGCTTCTTGGTAGGACCCCAACTTCTGCGGCCAGGAAGGCTGCTGACATGGAGAATGCAGGCAGAATGGAAGCGATAGTTGTTAAAGCACCCTGAAGGCCATTTTCTGTCCTGTTGGCAGGCAGATAGGTGGCTTTCTGATGGCACCAGAGGGGAAGAGGTAGCTAGGGATGTGACTTAGTAGCAGAGTGCCTGCTAAGTATCTTCAAGACCAGGCATTGTCAATTCAAACAAACAAACAAACAAACAAACAAACAAAAATCAAAAACATAGGTTAGAAACCAAAGGATTTCCACACCTTCCCATGCCTCTAGCAGGTCACCTGATTGCCCTGGGCCCAACCTTCTGTTTATTCAGAGTCTCACCGTGTAGCCCAGGTTTGCCGGGAACTCATGATACTTCCCTCTGACTGCTGGGATTGCAGCACTCAGCTGTCATCTGCAGGAGATTGTACTCCCAGGGCAACACTGTGAAAATGAAGCAAACACCACAGGACCCGGCACACAGTAGGCCCCCGGGACTTAGCTGAAACTGAGCTTTCTTCTAGCTCTCAAATCTATCTGAGTATAGTGTTCTGAAATGGATTTTCACTACTGTCACCCCCTCCACCATCTCGTCCAGCAGCAGCGACACTTCCAAGACTACCCTCACCAGTCCCATCACGGCCACCAGCACCACCAGCATCGCTGCCATCACCACCTCCCTGTAAAGGTCACACACACAATCCCCTTTTGTACCCGAGTCGGTGTGTGGAAACAGTGATGTACAGTGTCGGGAGGATGCAGGAGCAAAGTCAGACCTATCCCCTCCCAAACAATGAGAGCCCCGCCCCGCCCTGCCCCGCCCCACAATTAAAACAGTCAGACTCAGAGTAGCATGAAACTCAGGTAGCTGGTGCAATGGAATTCTGGGTCTTCCTGCAGCCCTGGCTTCCTGAGCTTCGGCACATAATTGCTGGCTATCGAAGATGAAGCAGATACAGACAATTGGCAAAGATGCAGGTATTAGTTGAGGCCCTACTGCGTGCCGGGCACTAACTCTGGTGCTTTACACTATGGTGGCATGTAATGGATGCTAGTTACTAAATTCCAAAGAGAAAGAAGCAGCAACTCAGAGACAGGAGGATTTGCTTATAGTCACCTGACCAATGATGGCCCAAGGTGAGATTCATACCACGTCCTTTTATCATCATCATTATCATCAACATCATCTTATTTTGTGTAGGGGGGGTGTTTTGCCTGTATGTATATATGTCTCTCCACCACTTGCATGGCTGCTGCCCAAAGAAGCCAGGACAGGGCATTGGATCCCCTGGAATTAGAGTTACAGATGGTTGTGAGCTGCCATGTGGGTTCTGGGAATCAAGCCTGGGACTTCTAGAAGAGCAGCTGGTGCTCTTAGCCGCTGAGCTAACTCTCTGGCCCTCACAGCTCACTCTTGCTCCCTTTCCTAGGTGTCTCGCTCAGAAGATCCAACTGGAGAGGTCTGGTAGGGCAGTGTTGATCCTGAGATGATAGAGGTTTCTGGAACATTGCACATGTATTTTGAGTCCCCCTGAAGGTCTTATAAAGCCCAGACACGTTTAAGCAAGGATGGCCTTGAACACCAAATTCTACCGCTTCCATCTCCCAATGCTGGGAGTCCACACAGTTAACACTGTATCAGCACACACAGCCTCTCCATCCGCTCTTCTGAAAACTAAAATTTTCTTTACATTCATTTAGTGTGTGTATGTGTGTGAGTGTGTGCATGTGCACACACACTCAAATACATGCATGCCACAGCATGTGTGGAAGTCAGAGGACAACTTGTGAGAGTTGGAGGTTGGTTCTCTCCTCCTACTATGAGGATCCTAAGACCAAACTCAGGTCACCAGGGTTGGCAGCAGGCACCTTTACCCACCGAGTCATCTTACTAGTTCCAATCCTTAAAAAGACAAGCAAAAGGGGCTGGAGAGATGGCTTAGCAGTAAAGAGCACTGACTGCTTGCTCTTCCAGAGGTCCTGAGTTCAATTCCCAGCAACCACATGGTGACTCACAACCATCTGTAATAGGATCTGATGCCCTCTTCTGGTGTGACTGAAGACAGCTACAGTGTACTCATATTAATAATAAATAAATAAATCTTAAAAACAAACAAACAGCCAGGCGGTGGTGGCGCACGCCTTTAATCCCAGCACTTGGGAGGCAGAGGCAGGCGGATTTTCTGAGTTCGAGGCCAGCCTGGTCTACAGAGTGAGTTCCAGGACAGCCAGGGCTACACAGAGAAACCCTGTCTCGAAAAACCAAAAAAAAAAAAAAAAAGAAAAACAAAAACAAACAAACAAAAAAACCCAAAAAACAAAACAAACAAACAAAAGCAAACAAGCAACATCAACAACAACAAAAATCAAACCAAAAGCCAGGCTCTTGTTATGTAACCCAGGCTGGCCTTGAACTCTTTACCTTTCTGCCTCTACCTTTCCAGTGTCTATATTACAGACAGGCAACACCCCATCTGGCGTTTGGAACATTTTCAAGCCTTCAGCTAGAAGAACAAGATGTGCAGTTCTCCCAGCTATGCCTGATGACATTGCCCCTAGACCCCAGGGGAGCCACTCTGCTGTGTGGTTTGCTTATCTTTAATTTTTAACACCAAGCAAGCAGGAACCTTGCTAGGCTTTGTCATGGGCTTCCGAGACACAGCACAGGGCTCGGTACTATGATGAGTAATGGTGGTTGCGTAAATCCATGAATGAACCTGGGAAAGCATGAATCAGTCAGGACGTCAGGACCTGGGGAGAGCACACCGATGACCAGAAAGCAGGAAAACAGCAGTGGCCGCCATTTTCCCTGTGTCTTCTTCTCCTCCACTTTTTTTTTTTTTCTTCTCCTTTCTGATTTTATAGAAATGGTTCTCCTCAGATTGCAGAGCACAAACTGACTGATTGATGCCCCAGAACTAATACCCTCAGACAAACCGGAGGCGAGAGGACGATTATTTAACACAGCACCCAGGGGCATGGGGTCTGGGAACATCATTCTTGTGGAGTGTAAAGCAGATGAAATAAAAGTTTATGCCAAAAACATGTCAGGCTCCTCCCCATAGTGGCTTCCTTCCCACCCCCCACTACAGGCCTGTCGTGCTCCCTTCCCTGTGTGTATCCTGTCTCATGGGTTCTGGAATCCTGGACACAGATAGATGCTCCATGCTCCCCAAACTCCACTTGGGAGTCCAGGTTCCTGGGCAAGGTCTGATTAACACTGTCTGTCTTTTGGGGTATGGGACCCTCTCGCTTTCTTCCTGACACATCCCTTCAAGGTAAGGACAGTGCTGATCTCTGGTCTCATCTGGGTCCCTTTCGGTGACGAGATGGGCACTGATGGGTGAGCTGGCAGTCAAGCTGGAGTGGCACAGCCAGATGCCCTGGGCGCTGTCTCCCTGCTTGTCACCACTCCCGGCTGCCCAAGCAGCAAAGCAAAGCCACACTGACAAGATCCAGAGGGGAGAGGCTCCAGCTGGGGCTGTGCTGGTCTTACAGGCCACTGGAGCAGCAATGTGACAGATTCTCATGTGGGGAGGGGGGCGCTGGGTCCCTAGTTCCTGCCTCCTCTGCTTCAGCCCTTGGCAGTCTCCATTTCTTTCTTTCTTTTTTATTTTTTTTTATTGGATATTTTATTTACATTTCAGATGTAATCCCCTTTCCCTCCAGTCTCCATTTCTTTGTCTTGCTTTTTGTTTCTTCCTTCCATCCCAGACTGACCTCAACTCAAAATGGCCCTTGGTCCTTTTCTCCTTACTCATTAACTACACACCATACACCTGCATCACTCACACACACATTCACTCACTCTCACACACACACCTCTCTCCAGGAGCCTCTATTAAGACCATAGGAAGTGACTGGGACTTGAGTCCCTCAACCCCACAGGTGACTGTGAGCTAGTGTGTGTGCAAAGACACAAGCCTGAGGGAATCCGTGCAGACGTGGGAGTTACCGTGTGCGAGCACACACAAGTGTACAAGTGAAAGTTCTTACGTGTGAATTGGGCGTGAGTGTGGCCTTGGCCTTGTGAGCCCTCGGGTCGGGTGGGTGGGACAGGGGATGGGGATGACTCTAAGTGTGGAAACCTAGCTCCAGACAGATGGGAAAGTGCACCCTGCCGGTTGGCATCTCTGGATGTAGAACCAGCCAGCTCCACACCCTTCTTGACCACCCACTTTGTCATCCTGGATTCTCTCAAATCAGGCCAGAGAGTAAGGAAGCTGCCGAGCTGCAGGCAGAGCCCCTGCCTGCTCCCTGGGCCTGTCAGCCACTGATCTGTTCGTGTTCCTATAAATATTTACAAATCCCAGCTGCTGAGGAGCAAGACATCCTGCGCCAGCTGGGGCTCCCAGGCTGGAAGCTGGTGGGAGGGATCTGGCAAGCGAGGACCATGGGAGGGAGGGAGGGTGCCGCTGCTGTGGAGAGACAGGTGTTCAGGACTCCCATGTTCAGCTTCTAACTTTGCAAAGCTTAGCCCTAGCGGCCTTGCAGATCTAGAAATATCAGCCACAGCTGAATCAGGAAACCTGCCCCATTCCTGTCTAATAGAAGCTCCTCCCCTTTATAGCTAACCTCCTGCACCTACCCATGTCTCTCAATTGGGATATAGGAAAGGGTCTTCTGACATCTTAGATAACACAACCCACCCACCCACCCAAGAGGTCCTTGCAGGATACCGTCCAGGCGTGTTCTGGATTGGAAGAGGCCACTGGGCATGCAGCTTGGAGCTCCTCTCCGTGGGTTAGAGCATTTCAGCTGGACTTACCTTCTACCCTAACCAGCTCTATCGCTTCTATTGCTGGGCTGGAAGTGAGTGAATTCCTGAAGGAGGAGGACCTACAAACCCAAGCTTGCATACACTACGGTAGGTGCTCAGGAATCATGGTGAACTGGAGAGGGGAGAACCTTTTCCCAGACAGAGAAAGAAAACTAATTCTTCATGTCTATGCCTAGTTAGCACAGTACCAGACACACCCCAGGCCCTGGGGCATCATAGGAGCTGTCCGGCTGCTTTGAATATGCTATATAGCTGAGGCTGGTCTCTAACTTACGATCCTCTGGGCCTCTACCTCCCAAGTACATCAATTATAGACGTGCTTGCATCCATGCCTGGCGTCCCCATTATTTTTTTCTGCCTGAACTAGAATTTGCTTTGTAAACTGGACTAAGCCTCCAACTCCCAGAAACCTGCCTGCCTCTGCCTCATAAGTGCTGGGAACAAAGGCATGGTCATCACACCCAGCTTGCATCCATTTTCCCACAAGCGCTGAATGGCAGACTGCAGCTCTTAGTAGCAGAAGGCATGTGCTCAAGATATGTATGATATCTCAGTTCTCAAATGTTCCAGGCCATCCAGTTCAAACAAATCCAATATGCATCCTATACAGGCTATCTACAATTTCATACTCCTGACTGGTGAGCCCCTCTTCCCTTTGGCCTTGCCCAGATAATGCCTGTACTTCTTAGGTGTTTTCAAGGCCCCGTAGTGAAAGGAAAAATTTTAAAGTAGGCATGGGAGGACATGGTGACTCTGAGGGTTCCTGGCTGCTTGTATGAGTCACCCAACTGGACCTCTATAAGCAGACAGGGGCTGTGCTCTGCCAGAGGGTACAGAGGGCCCAGGGGCTTTTCATCTTACTCTCTGGCATCCAGGTCTAACCATTCCTCATTTTTTAAGATGAGAAGGGGGCTCATTTCCTGCTCTAACAGTACCAGAATTTAGTTCCCAGCTAATAAGATGAGAGGAGCTGAGAAAATTCTCAAAGAGATCACTCTCTGTAGGCCAGAACTTCGGATAGACAAAGTGCAGAGAACAGGATTTGGGAGCCAGGAGTTTTCTTTGGCAAAACTCAACCCTGACCCTTCTCCATTTGTAGGGAGGAAGAACAGAGGCTAGGGGTGGAGGGACAGAAAGGAGGGACAATCTGGAGCTGGCCTGTGTTCTGGAAGAGAGATCTGGCGATGGCAGCAGTTCTAGAAGGGTTAAGAATATTCCTAAAATAACTGAGCCAGAGCCCAAAGCAGCCGGCTAGTGCCTCTCCCAGAGAGCATAGATCTGCAGCAGGGAAAGTCAGCCTACACTGGACCCCACCGCCTGCTGCCTGGCATGGCTGCTAATTAATCTCCCAGCACCCCACCATACGCTCATACCAACTCCCTCTATCCCAGCAGGAGACCAAGGGAGGAGAAAGCAGAGGGGTTATATCGCATTTCCCCAAAGGACAGAGAATTCCAGCTGGGACCAGGAGTCTCATGTCCAGTGCCCCCATTTCATGTATATCCCTGGCTGGCCTTGGGCTAAGGGTGGAACACAGACAGTCACAATGCAATGAGCTCGAAGCTGACAGGACATTGTGTCAATTCTTCCAATATATACATGGTCAGCCATGGTAGGGCGGAGTCCCCAGGAAGCTCACTAAATACTGGTTTTTCTTAGATCTATGTCCCCCTCCATTTTGGCATATTGGGGTGGTGTTGGGGGAGGGAGGGAACAGTGTAGTCTCTCCAAGATGAAACTATATTTCTACTTTAGGGGAAGGACCAGCCAGACTCGTTGCAGAACCTGGTGGGAAATGAAAACATCGCATTGGTTCAAAAACTGGCAGGGATTTCAGGGTGGCGAGAACAGAGCATCAAACAAGATTCAAGTCAAGTCTATTCTGAATGCAGGGCTCACACCACCACACAGACTTCATGTCCAGGGAGGCATGAACCCTGTTTAGGGTTCCATTTGATGAACATGTACTATGTGCTGGAGACAAGCTCCACTTGTCTGCTGGCTTTGCCATCTGAGACTACTCATTTCCAGGGTCCTCATATCCCCCTCTTCATAACGAGATGAGACCCATTCTGAACACAGCAAAGAGGAGGACCATGCTACCTCCAACCTTGTTTGACTTGGGCTCTTCAAAGATACTACTACGTTCATAGGTCCAGGCCTCCCACCCAGCTGCCACCCTGAAACTCACCCTTCCCTATCACCCTCAGAGGGTCTGTGTGGACCACCCACAGGTGTTCTATCTGCCTCTTCTCTTCTTGAGCCTCTTACTGGTGAGATCTTGGAAAATGTGTCAGGGACTTACCATCATTCTTCCTCAGACTGACCTGCAACCTTGGACAAACCAACCCTTCCTCCCTAGGACTCAGTTTCCTTGTCTGTGAATGGAAAGGTCTCTAAAACTTTTAGATCCTAAGGTCTGTGCCTGTTGACAAGCAAGGAGGTGCTTTTGAGTTGGGCTTGCTAACACAGGGTGATGCTCCCAACTGCTAAGGAGAACAGTCAGTTCAAGGTTAGCCTGGGCAGTTTTAGCAAGATCCTGTCCCAAGATAAAAATTAAAAAGTAAGCTGAAGGTATAACATCAGGAATAGAGCTCAGTGATGGAGGGCTTGCCCAGCAGGCAAGAGAAAGTCATCCTTTGTCTTAAGTCACCTTCTTGGGAACAAGAAAGAAGCCTTCTCCCTGAGCCTTCCATCCTTAGACCAAGAAACCTCTGAGGCCCTTCTTGAGTTGCTCAGGAGTCCCAGTTTCTTCTCTATCCTGCCTTCTCCCTCTTTTCTGGTGAGGCTGGAAGAATAGAGCCCTGTGGAGGGGGACCTAAGGGGAGTCTGCAGACCATACTGGCCAGACGGGTCTTTGCAGTCGCCTTTGCAGGAGGCTCAGCATAATTGCACTGCCTGTCACTCCTGCGTCCTGATATCTGTCTCTCCAGCTGACCCCATGCACCCGCTATTATATTGGTTCCTGTTCGCCTGCAGAGGCTCATCACTTATACATGCAGCTGGGAGATGCAGACTGGGGCTGAGGGAGATGGCCCCTCCCCTCAGCTCCCCTCCACCCTCAGCCAGGGCCTCTTTAGAGCTGCCTCCCTGGAGTTGAATCTGGGATGGGGATAGACAGCTACTGATCAGCATGAGTGAACAGGATACACAGGGCTGGAACTTCCCCACCCCCACCCCAGCCCAGGCATGAGGTCCAGGGTCCTCTCATGACAGGAAAACCTGCCAGTGAGTAACCTGGAAACTTTGTTTTACATTCCTGGATCCCTCTGTCCTCCTTGGGAGATGGATCCTTCTGTCCTCCTTGGGAGATGGGGCTGGAGACTGGGACCTGCAGGAGGTCTTCTTCCCAACCTCTGAGATGGGTCAGGATAGAGTTCTGAGAGCCAGCCTGGATCAGCCTACTGAGATATGCACCCCTCCCCCACAAATCACAACTCAAATTCTATTCTCCAGTGCTTTCTGGCCCAATGTCATTCTTCTCCAAGGGGGAGGAGTCTTAAATTATGAAGAGCCTTTCATGAAAGCTCTGGAGATGTCTAAATTAAAATGTCATGGTGGAAATGGAAATATTTTAATAGATACCACTGGGGATATATCCTTACTGTGAGCAACACAGCCTTCCAGAACTTTCCTGGACAATTGCTCAGCCCAGAGAGATAAATGGAAGTCCTAGCTGGGCAAGGTGGTACATGCCTTCAGGGAGACAGAAGCAGGCAGATTTCTGAATTTGAAGCCAGCCTGGTCTACAGAGCAAATTCCAGGACAGCCAGGGCTAGATAGAAATACCTTGTCTCAAAAAAAAAAAAAAAAAAAAAAAAGGAAAAAGTTCCCTAAACACACTATATCCACTGGCAGCCAGGCTGGGTCTCTAAGCCATTCTCTGCCTCGGGTGCACATCTTCCTGTCTAGCCCAAGCCCAAGCCAGAGCTTCAGGGCCAGAAAACAAAAATGTGCCTTTTATTTATCTGGGCCTTGATCCTAAAGTCCTCTTTGCCTTCCCTCTCAGGGATGCCTGGGAGGGATGGAGAAATGAAGGGCCGAAATCTGGCTCAAGAAGACCAGTGTCCCAGTCCTGACTCTCTCTTTCACTGGCTGCATGGTTTTTAGAAGTTGCTTAACCCCTCTGACCCTCACTGTCCTCCTCTGTGTGGAGATGGCAACACTTATTCCTTAGACTTCTAGTAAGGATTCGGTAAAGAGACCGCACGCAGAAGCACCTGGTCCATCTTGGTAACCAGACAATGGTCACAGCATGCACCATACTTCATTTCTCTAATAAACATTTCAAGATTCCCTCTGTCCCCCTCCCTAGCTATTTAGTCAGTTGCTAACTTAACCGATTGTACCTTTTGCCTGCCCATAGTAACCATAGTAATCATTCTCACACAAAAATTCTGATCATATTTCTTTTTCCACATCCTTCAGTACTAGTTTTAATTGCCTTGGGATAAACTGTAAACTCTGTGACAGCCCATAGAGCCCACGAGCTTTGTCCTTTAGCACATGCTGTTGTTCCCTCTGGCTGTACAACTTTTCTATCCCCCTCCTTAACACCTCTGACAACCATCCCTGCACCTCGCAGACTCCTCTTTTCAGGCGTGATTTAAATAACACCTGGGTCAGGAAGTTTTCCTTCTTTTCCGCCTCCAGAAGAATCCTGTGTGGATGGTGCACGCACGTTCTCACCATTCCTAGGCAGCATGCCTGTCAGCCTTAATAGCCGCTGCTTGTTTAATAGTCTGCAGTCCAGTGATACGCTGTAAACTACATGAGGTCGGAAGCCTTTTCTTGCTCATCATTATGTCCCGTGGTAATAAATTGGACCCCTAGTCAGTTAAGATTGTTCTACAGAATGGATGGAGGAAAGATGAATGGGTAGAAGGACAGGTGCGAAAAGATCAAATCAAATAAAAGATGCCTCCTCTGTAATGCTTCCCTAGAGCCCCGTGGGCTGGCCCATCTTTATCTGTGCATCTCCAGGCTAGTACAGACCTCTACTGGAATCTGTTTGCCCATAAAACGGGGCAAACAACAGTATCTGCCTAGGGGTTTCTATTACAGAGACATATAATAGCAAGGCATGGTGGTGTACGCTTTTAATTCCTGCACTTAGAAAGCAGAAGCTGGTGGATCTCTATGAGTTCAAGGCCAGCCTGGTCTACATATCAAATTCCAGAAACGCTGGTGCTACATAGAAAGAACTTATCTCAAAAATAAGACATTTAATAACATTAGGGGCTGGAGAGATGGTTCAGCATTTACGAGCGAGCACTGGCTGCTCTTCCAGAGGACTTGGGTTCAATTTCCAGCACCCACACAGTAGCTGGTCACAAACATCTGTAACTCCAGTTTCAAGGGATCTGACGCCCTCTCCTGGCCTCCACAGGCAACAGGAACATACATGGTGCACAGACATACATGCAGGCAAAATACATACACACAACATAATAAAAAAGACATATAACTTTACATCCATGATAATCAATTGTTAATTTTAAAGAAAAAAACCCATATAAAGTGCTTGGAGTGAGTTCTGGCATTCAGTAAGTGGATAAAACCCCACATTAGCTGCAATTTGTGATTTCTTAATGTCTGTGTCTCCTGCCAGTGCTCCTCCCCACGCCCCCCGCTGTTTTCATGGGCAGATCACCACTACCATCTTGTAGTACCCAGCTAGGTGTCTCCAGCCACAGAAACAGCTGAATGCAGGTTTGTCAGCTGCTGAGTCAAGGCTCAGCTCGCTCGCTCACACCCCAGACACCGCTAGCACAGACTCTTACACATTCACACCCACTCACATTCATTCAGATTACCTCCAACACCAGGAAAACAGCTATGTGCTTTCCTACATGCAGCCATACATACCTAAGTTAGGAACCCTGTACCCCTTTCCCTGTGCCCTCCCTGAGCAATCCACCCAGCGCCGAGGACCGCCATGAAGAGAAATCAAAGCCAGATTTCCCCTTCAACTACTGCAGAATGTCCAGCTACAGTAGGGTGCTGCCTGCCCTGCTGGCAGAAGCCTTACTTCAGGGCCTTCTTGAATACCTAAGCACCTAGAATTAGTTGTGGTGACACACTTTAATCCCAGTACTTGGGAGGCAGAGGCAAGCAGATTTCTGTGTTGGAGGCCAGCCTAGTCTACAGAGCAAGTTCCAGGACAGCCAGGGCTACACAGAGAAACCTTGCCTCAAAAACCAAAAAACCAATCTGGAGCCAGGGGTTGTTCTAGAAATGATCCTGTGTAATCAAAGGTTCTAGGCAGGAAGACAGAGTTTAAGGCCATCCTGGGTTACATAGCAAGAGCCAGTCTCAAGGAAGAAAAAAAGAAGAAAGAAAGAAAGAGAGAGAGGGAGAGAGAGAGACAGAGAAGAGAGAGGGAGGAAGAAAGGAAGAAGAAAGGAAGGGAGGGATGGAGGGAGAAAGAAAGGGAGGAAGGAAGGAAGAAAGGAAGGAAGGGAGAAAGAAAGGAAGGGAGAAAGAAAGAAAGAGAGAAAGAGGGCCATCAAGACGTCTAAGAGAAGACATTTGCCCTGGAAGCCGGGCATCCTGAGTTAGAGCCCAGCTCTATGTACCCATGTACATAGAGAACCCATGTAGAGGTGGAAAAAAAAAAATCCAACCCCACAAAGTCATTCTCTGACATCCACATCTATGCCATTGCATGTATACCCACATGAACACGTCATGCACACACGTGAGCACAAGAGTGCCTGCGACAGACAAACTCATCACAAACCTTAGAGAGGGGAAACTGACAGGCACACATAGGCGTGCTGGAGAGCCAGAACTCCAGACGCCGTTACTTTCTCAGATGATTCTCTAAAGCTAGACGCGTACACCTCTGTCCTCTTCTCCTGGTCTAAATACAACAGTCTTCAGGGCAAAATACTGCATAATTTAGGCCAAGGGTGGATGGCGAGAGGACTTCCTTAAGCTTGAGGTGTCACAACTGTGTTAGCAACTAAGGCCTGACATTCTACATACATACATCTCACTTAATACCCCAGAACTACCCTTTTTCCAGAGGAGGGCACTGGAGATATGGAGGCAAGGCCATTGATCTAAAAATCACCAGGTGGGATTGGCATCCAGTTCTTTAATTCCGGAATCTTGGATCCGGCATTTGAGAACCAAGAAAGCTTGGAGCAGTTTTTTTGTTTTGTTTTTGAATTAAAATGGAGAGAAGCCGTCAGTGCAGCACCTTCTCAATCTGTCAGACCTGATCTCTCTGGTAAAGGTTGCTGAGGGCCAGGGGTAGAGATTGTCTCCTATGAGACCTGGGCGGGGCCGGGAGAGCCCAGGGGAGGAGCCCAGAAGAGAAGGCGGTGGCTCAGGCTCACAGGCCAAGATGGCTGTTAATTAAAGTGCTGGCACCAGCTCCTTTCTGCAAAGTTTGAAGCCGTTATTTTCCACTCCAGCGAAGCGGGGAGAATCCGGCTGGGCTGACAGAGACGCCACACCGCGCCAGGGGAGCGGGCGTGATATCGGAGCGGGGGGCGGATCGTGGTGCGGCGGCGAGCGCGCCTCTCGGACGCCCGGGCGAGCACCGGGGTTGGGGGGGTGGCAGCCTTCGGCCTCCTCCTCTGCCGCCGCAGACTGGTGGATTGTTCCCCGCCTGCCAAGTCACGGCTTCGGGCAGCCAACGAACGCCAGCAGCCTAGGGGACAAGGGGCTCGAGGGCGCGTCTTGGAGATTTGGGGATCTGGATAGATCATACTCATGACTGTGTAAGTGTCCCTCGGGTCACTTACTAGCCCGGTCCTTCTAAAGGGAATCATGCCTAAGAAACTGTCCCGAGGGACCAGGAGGCCGCTGACAGCTGAGAGCTGAGGGCTGCCCCGCCTGAGTCTGCCTGGAGAAGTGTAGCGGCCCTAAGGCATGCTCGCATCACCTTGCACTTTCAATAATAAATAGGCCCTAGAGACGCTGTCGCGCTGAGATTGAAACAGCGAGGAGCAAGGCTGCGGGCTTGAATCCCATCTCGTCATATCTTACTTTCGTGACTTGGGGCAAATCTCTTAAGTTCGCAGAGCCTCTGTTCTCCATCTGTAAAACGAGAATAATGGTGGGCTTTACATCTAGATTGATGTGAAGATCAAATGTGACCATACATACAAAGCATCCAACGCAGTTTTGTTTTAGCTCCCTCCTCCTTGATGATGGACGTCACGCTGACCTGGGTTAGTATTTGGAAGGTCCTCTCGGGCAGCGTCCCGCCCACCCCCACTCCTACCATTGGTTATTCTGGTGTTCCTTAGTCTCAGTCTTAGGTAGGAATAGTCAGAGAATCAAGTGGACAGTGGGAGGCCGGCGGCGGAAGCGTGAACTGGGAGGAGTTTTGCAGGCAAAAAGAATGAGACTGGAGTGTCATTGTTTATCGTGACCAGGGGCCTCGGAAAGACATAGCCCTTCTCCTCGGATAAAGGAGGGTAAAGGCAGAACACAGCCTAAGCGGAGACTCACATAATATGACAAATATTTTGGTGGAGGCAGACACATTTCAGTTTATGCAACCTAAACACTTTCCTGCACTAGAGGAAGAAGAGAGCCTCATACAACCTGATGGGGTAAGAGTTAGGGGGTCCCCTAAGGGGCTAGAGGAGATTAGCCCCCCTGGTTTGGCAGCTAGAAAATACAGCACTACCCAGGACTGATTTACATTAAGAGGTGACCTGGGAGGGGTTGCTCGTTTTCTCAGGGTCCTTATTCTCCCTTGTCTAGCTAGTAGCTGAGATTAGACAGAGAAAGCCTCGGGGAAGAGGCCACAGGTAGAGGCAACCTAGAAGATATCCCCCAGGGCAGTGGAAAAGAAGGGGCTGAAGACGTTGCCACCTGGGAGAGGATGTCCCTGATATAGTTAGAATCAGACAAAAAGTCAGGCTGCTATTAGAATTCAGAGATTCCCTCCGGGCACCCTAAAAGCAAAGGATCCAGGCGGGCTATCTGGATGCTAGGCCTGGGTGCCTACGGAACGCCCCTCCCTAGCCTTCCTTCCAGGCTTTAGCCCGCATCCTGTCCCTCTTTCTTGTCCTACTCTCTTGCTCCTCACTCTGTAACGCGCTCCCCCCCACCCCCCGCGCAACATCTCTTTGTCCCCTGCGATAGGGGCAATGTTGCATCCTTCGACCTCCTGCAGGTGGTGGTCCTTTGCCTCTCTGTCACGGTTTTCCTCGGGACTGACCCTCGGGACATATATCCCGATGCCATGTTGAGCTCTCTGTCTTTCTCTGTGGCTCTTCCTTCGGTTCGCTCTTTGGTCCTACTCATTCCTGACTCTAGCCCCTTCCCCATTTCCCAGCCTCAGTCTCCAGCTCCCTCTGTGGTGCCCACCAGTCTCATAGGCCCCGCCCCTCCCTGCCCCTCCCGCCTCGAGGTTTTCAGCGGCCCAATTAGGCGCCTGTCCCGCCCGCAGCCCCACCCCTCGCCCTCTCCGAGCCCCGCGGAGCGGGTGGGCGGGGCCCAACGGAGGAGGCTGTGGCCCCAGCCAGGGAAGGCGGGAGGAGCTAGGCGCAAGGCGGGAGGCGGCGGCGGCCGCGGCGTTCAGTCGGGCAGCGCAGCGGGAGGGAAGCACGAGGCCGGAGCCGGCTGCTGGGCTCCGCAGCGCAAGCAGCGCAGCGCGGCGCCCGGGCCCCGGCCCCATGCCTGCAGCCCCGCCGGACCGCCCTTGAGCGCGGGCGTCGCGCCCGCGCCCCTTACCCGCCGGCATCATTGCCCCGACGGCGCGGCCGGGTGGCCCGGCTCTCCCCAGGCTCCGCGCCGGCCGGAAGACGCTGCTGGCAGCCGCCGCGGGCGTGGTGATGCTGCTCGTGCTGGTGGTGCTCATCCCGGTGCTGGTGAGCTCCGGCGGCCCGGACGGCCACTATGAGATGCTGGGCACCTGCCGTATGGTGTGCGACCCCTATCCCGCGCGGGGCCCCGGCGCCGGCGCGCGGTCCGACGGCGGCGACGCTCTGAGCGAGCAGAGCGGTGCGCCCCCGCCCTCCACGCTGGTGCAGGGCCCCCAGGGGAAGCCGGGCCGCACGGGCAAGCCGGGCCCCCCGGGGCCTCCAGGAGACCGGGGCCCGCCAGGTCCTGTGGGGCCGCCCGGGGAGAAGGGTGAACCAGGCAAGCCTGGCCCTCCTGGCCTGCCGGGTTCGGGAGGCAGCGGCGCCATCAGCACGGCCACCTATACCACGGTGCCACGCGTGGCCTTCTACGCGGGCCTCAAGAACCCTCATGAGGGTTACGAGGTGCTCAAGTTTGACGACGTGGTCACCAACCTAGGCAACAACTACGATGCGGCCAGCGGCAAGTTTACATGCAACATTCCTGGCACCTACTTTTTCACCTACCACGTCCTCATGCGCGGCGGCGATGGCACCAGTATGTGGGCAGACCTCTGCAAGAACGGCCAGGTGGGCCATGAGGGGGCATGGGGCTGACCTGGGGGCAGGGCACCCAGGGAGCCCCCAGGAGAATGCGTATTGGATCAGAGCCGACAGGCACACCAGGCAGGCGTAGGTGGAGACCCTAAAGCGACCCCCTTAACTATCACGTGAAGAATGGTTGTAATTAGCGGGCACCCCTGAGTCTTCAGCTCTTGGGCTTGAGCTCTAAGGGAAAGAAAGGCTACAGGGCACCCGCGGAGTGGAAATGCGTAAAGATAAATCAGATTACAGGGCTCCAGGGCTTGTGGACGGGTCCTTAGGGATTTAGCCCTTGGGAGGCTGATTCAGGCCGATTTCTCTTGAGAGCGAAGATTCAAGCTGACGCCGACTGGCTTTAAGGGAACAGCAAGGATGCTCTAGGGCACGGGTAAGGAGAAGCAGTCTCCGCGCCGGAGGGAGAGTAGCTGTGCGCTCAGGAGGAGAGGGAGGGCTGCAGGAAATGTTTTGCGCACAAAGGCAGAGGGAGTTCGGTGCCCAATAGCCTTAGCTGCAGTACACCCCCCGGCCCTAGAGAAGGGACCATCTAGCTGATCTAACACCCTTTGCAAGTCCCCTGGAATGCGCCACCTTTTCCCAGAGTATCAGAGCTATCCTGCGCCTCCGGGGAAAAGTTTCCTCCAGAGGCGGGGCGGAGTGATGGAAACTCCCCTCCTTAAAGTCTCCAGGTACAACTCCTTCAGTATCCTAGAAGATAGGGAGCTGGAGTACACGAGTCTGAGACAGGGTCTGAGACACGGATGCACAGCGTTGTCCTTGGAACCACCCACCCTCGGTTCCTTGCTCCCTGCGCTCTCACCTCTGGCTTACAGGGGCCCCACCCAGGGGGCGTGGTCACACTGACCTTTTTATTTATTTATTTATTTATTTATTTATTTATTTTTTAGCCAAGGCCAGGGTCAAAACTTAGGGTAGGCTAGTGGAAGTTGGAAGGAATGCCCTACAATTGAGACTCCAGATCTTCTTGGAACCCCTCCCACTGCAGCACTACCCTGCTTTGGTATCTGCAAAGTTTGGGGATAGGAGAATGGTCAGAAAAGCCATTGGTATGGAAGTCTGTCCTCTTTTTTCTTCTGCCTGCTCCTCCCAGTCCCCACTATAGTGTCTGCCTCTTCTTTCTCTGTCTTTTGACCATTTCTTACCGGAATCTGCCATTCATCTCTGTCTTTCTTCTCTGGGTCCACCCACCCCCTTCTCTACTTGCTGTGTCTCTCTCCCATTTGTGTCTATCATGCTTCTGGTGTCTCTCCTCTTTGTCCTTGGTTCCTGATCAAATGGGAAGGCTCCAGCATCTTGCAAAGGCTCGTGCAGACAGCCCCACAAGTCCCCTTATTAATCACCAATAAGGCATGCAGCAATGTCACCTTCATTGATAGACTGTCTTCCTTCTACAAAGAAAGTTTGAACTAGCCCAAAGTGGAGGCTTCAGGGACTAGGGGCTTGCTGGGATTAAGAGGTCACTAGGCCCTTAGACTCTGTGCCACCACAGGGGTCACAGCAGGGCTCCAGCGATAGGGCATGAGGAGGCTCCCAAGACAGCGGGTGCTTGTAGTGGGGCTGCTTGCTTTAGTCCCTTGGAGGTGAAACATCTCCAACCTCTTCTCTCCCCCCCCCCACCTCCCACCCCAGCAGTTTGTCAGAGCCTGATGGAGGAGAACTTACAAGCTGAGAGGACCACAGGCTACCAGAGGCTCACTGGATGGATATTTTAGGGTTTCAAAGACTTAGCACATTAACAGGTACTCAAGAGGTCTCCCCCAAACGACAACAACAAAAATAACCAAGAAAACCAATGGAGTCTGCAGCCTTTTGTGACTTCTAGATTGTCCAAGAGGCTGGCTGAATCTCACCGAGTCCATTTCCATTCTAAGACTTTATGGCTTATGTAGTGGGCGCAGTGGTAGTGGACACACACTAACACACTCAGTACACACTGCATTAAAGGTGGGCTGGGGATGTACCTGGCAACTCCTGTCTCCGAATGTGTCGTCTGAGAGAGTGATTGGTGGGTCCGTCCTACTCTAGCTCAGAACCGCAGAGAGGAAGGGATGTCAACTCTGTTCACCTAGGAGAGACCACTAAGGAGGAAGGAGAAGGCCACATGTAGGGAAGGCTGGCTCTGAGGTCTGAGGACATTTAACTAGGCAAAGGAAAGAATGGCCAGGCTGCAGAGTTCGTGGAGGCAAAGGAGAGACACTTCCACTCGCCATACCTTCAGGAGCAGAGACCACCATGGGTTTTGAGTTCCTACTTTCCTGCTTGCAAAGAGGTTTCCAGTCTGTGTTTTGGTCCTTCCCTGGGCAAGATGAGTAGAGAAAGGGACTGTCAGCCACATGCCTAGTGCCTAAGGACCCCTGTGTAAAGCCCAGTGCATATCCACAGGGATAGCTCTGAGTTAATACTCCCAATTTGATGGTTGCTGGTACTAGTGCTTAGGGAGGAGCCTGGGGAAAGGGTTCTAGGTTACGGGCAGCTGCGTTGCCCACAACTACCTCCGTGTCTATGGTTGAGACAGGTCAGGGTGGACACAAATTGATAAACATGGCTACAGGCAAAGGCTTTATGAGAACATACCAGTGGTCAGTATGCTTTTTCTCCAGGGAGGGGTTATGGGGAGGTGAGTATTACAGGGGGGTTAGGGCTTGGAGGATGAAGGCTGACAGATACGTAAACTGAAGACTGTGCTGTTAAAAAGAAAAAAAAGTCCTACTGTGGGACAGGTGATGGCACACACCTTTAATCCCAGCGCTCTGCAGGCAGAGGCAGGAAGATCTCGGTGAGTTCAAGGCCAGCTTGGTCTACAAAATGGGTTTCAGGACAGCTGACACTGTTACACAGAGAAACCCACTGAGGACCAGCAGCTCGGTGGAGGATGGAAAGAGACCCACCTATTCTCTAGATTCTCGGACCATTCTCAGCACAGAGCCCAGTACCTGGCATAGAAGAGACCAAGTAAACCTATGAGCCAACAGTCCTCTATGAACCAGGCTGGCAACTTCTGGGAGCCATCCTTGCATACCCAAGACCTCAGCATGGACTGGAGACAGGAGCACTTTTCCCAGCTATACCCTGGCAGCTCGGGTCCCCTGGTCAAACCACTGCCTCAGTTTCCCCTCTTGGCAGTCCCTCCTGACAGGAGGCACAGGCTGCTTTCTGGCTTCCATAGCAACCTCGATTCCCCCATCCTCCCTTAGGGCTCCTAAGAGGAGCTGGATGCAACTGCTTCAAATCTTGGGTAGGGAATCGGGACCCCTGGGTTCCATTTCAGGATCCCCTACTGTCTAAGGATGGAAGGGCATAAATTCTTGCTGCTTCCATGGATAATTAGGATAATTACAGCAACAATCATGGTGATGAATAAATAATAAACATAAACATAATAGTTCTGATGCCTGTCACATCACCAGGAGATTCCTGTTGACGGATGACTGTGTCCTAATGGATTTGGCTATTAAAATGCACAGTGTTTTAATGAGTTAAGGCTAAATTAATCCGGGTAATAAAAATAATTGTTATTAGTGCTAATTTATTAGCAAAGATAATGAAGTGCACGTGTAATAATAAATACTACCAGGATTGGGGCCCAGGGAACAATACACAGCTGCTTGCTCTCAGCTCCTCTCTGCTGGTTTAAAGCCCTATCAAGACTTAATTTTTTTTCTTTACCATCCTAAGGCTTTCGTAAAGGTGGCAGTGGTTAGGTAGGAAACTGAGGTTTAGATGAGCAGAGTCTCTCTGCCTTATTTCCTCCCACCTTGTTTATTTTTATTTTTTTCTGAGACAGGGTTTTTCTATGTATCTTTGGCTGACATATGTCTATACTCACTCTGTAGACCAGTCTGGCCAGAACTCACAGTGATCCACCTGCTTCTGCCTCCCGAGGGTAGGGATTAAAGGTGTGGGACTCTACTGCCAGGCCCACCTTTAAAATGTTAATATATATATTTATTGTGAGGAGACGTAACATTCTTGGTGTGGAGATTCAAAGACAGCTTGCAGGAGTCGGCTCTGTCCTCTTATCTCACCAACCCTTTCTCCTAACTTTTTAAGGAGATGTTTCCCGGTTATAACCCACACAGTTCCAGTCTAGGGTGGGAAGAGGTTAAGAAAAGGGACGGAGCTGGAAGGACACTGGGCATTGGGAGGGCTGCATTCAAACGTGTTGGGCCCTCTTTGGTGTAGCTGTGCTGCTGAGTCAGCTGTTTTAGCCAGCCTGATCCACAGTTACGCTTCCGCCTCTCCCCTCTTTCCCTCCTCGCCAGCTGTGATTTGGGTTCAGCCTAGACATTAGTCTTCTGTTCGAGGGCTACAGGAGCTGCCTTCAAAGAAGCAGTGGGATAGAGGGGGACTGTGCAAAAGCCGGCCTGAGAACCCTAGCCTTCCCCACTGCAAGCCACAATCCAGGGATGGATTTTCTCCTCTCCTTGTTTTTTTTTTTTTAATTTAAAAAAAATGTATTATTTTATGTGTATGGGTGTTCTGCCTGCACATACATATGTCTGTGCATCACGTGTGTGCCTAGTGCCTTAGAGAGGCTAGAAGGCTATGATTCCCTGGAGCTGGTGTTTCAGACAGTTGAGAACTGTCACGTAGAGGCTGGGAATTGAACCTGGGTCCTTTGGAAGAATAGCCAGTGGTCTTAACCATTGAGCCAACTCTCCAGTCCCTCTTCTCCTGTTCCTTATCCTTTCACTCAGGGAGACCCTAGATCCTAAAGCTTACCTCTCTTGTTGCTTCAGAAATGTCCACAGATAGTTCAACTACCAACACCTTCCCCCTCACCCCGCCCCACTGATGTCTTAAAACTTTTTAGAACCTCCAAAATTCAATGAAACCTTTAAATCCCAAGGCTAGTACTTCCTTGACCGGTTTCCTCCTGTCCTTATCTCCCCCTTCAAGGTAAGGACCACAGAAGATGGAAGGTCCCACCCAGTTCCTTTCTTCCCATCTCCTTCCTCTCTGCTCTCCTGTGATGAGACAGAAAGGGCTGGAAGTTCTCTGGCCAGGGCAATAGTCACAGGGACATAGCTATAACTCCCAGAGGCCTTGAGCAATGAGGTCAATCTAAGTCCAGGTGGGGAAAGCATTACCAGGCCTTAAGTCTCAGTGCTCTAATGAGAGAGACTCTGGAATGAGCTTTGATAAGACCAAAGACCCTGGTTCTGGGAGAGCTTCTTCCTAGCAGTCTGGTGGCCAAGCTGTATGCTTTGTCCATCCATTGACATGAGAGCTGGTGGGTGTGACAGACATAAAAACTGTCTCTGTTGAAGCAAGAGGGAAGGGATGCTAAGGGGAGAGGGAAGATCTTGTATCTCCAGTAATACAATGTAGCTCTCTATGGTCGGAAGGACTTCCAAGCTGGGCCACCATGAAGGCACTGAGGTGGGCAGCAGGCAGATGGTAAGGCCTGCAGGAGTTACAGAGTACCATTCCATCTGGACTTCAAATTCCAGCCCAGATGTGCCCGCCTTAGAATCCAGGGCTCCTCTATGTCCGCTCCCAAGAATGTTATGCATAATTAGAAAGGGGTAGGGTGGAACGACAGGGAAAAGCAAGGCAAGGTCCTGAATGGCTGGAAAGCTGGGTGTTAGGGCCTCCAGATCCTCACCATGTGGCTGCCTCACCTCCTTCCCCTCTCACACTGCCCCACTCCCCATCCCTATCCCCACCTCCCCCCCATCCCCGACCCTACCCCCTTAGGTGCGGGCCAGTGCCATTGCCCAGGATGCAGACCAGAACTACGACTATGCCAGCAACAGCGTGATCCTGCATCTGGACGCAGGTGATGAGGTCTTCATCAAGCTGGATGGAGGCAAAGCGCACGGGGGCAACAGCAACAAATACAGCACTTTCTCTGGCTTCATCATCTACTCGGATTGAGACCCCCATACCCCTTTCCATCCATGGCTCTTCATCCCTGGGCTCCCCTCTAGGGAGAGGCAAACAAGAACCCATTCCCTACTCATTTTCAAATTGCCTGGCCCAGGCTGCAGACCCTCCCAGGCTGATTCGCCCCTAGCCCGCGTCCAACCACCCAGTCTTTACTCCGCGGAACACAAAGCTCCCCTCTTCCCGCACGCAGTTCCGGCCCGGGTGGCAGGTTGCCTTCCTGGTCCCAGCCTGCACTGTATATGTGTACAATAGGACTGTTTACTGCCTACCCCCTCCTGCCAGCCAGCCCCAGTCTGGGGGGCGGGGAGTTGGCGCGGTTGCTTCCTGCAGGGTGACCCTGCCTTGGGGAAGAGTGGGTTAGGGTTGGATAGCTTCCCAGCACCCACAAAATCCTGGAACAGCTGCACCCGGTCTGACCAAAGCTAAAATAAAAACATTTTCACCCTGTGGGGATTTCAGTCTGTGCCCTGGGGAAATCTGTAGGAGGCGCCCTGGACCTTGTCCTCTAGGCTGGCAAGGTGTATGGTAGAAGTTTCTGAAACCAACCAGATGCAGAAGTCTTAGCTGCTCCAGGAAGGGAAGGGCCAAAAGGTCTAATATTCACCACCGCCCAGGCGGGCAGCTGGTGGGGGAAACAATCCTGTTGCATTTTCCATGGCGGTTAAGTGCCATTTTGAATTGCCAACATTGTGAACAAGGTACAGGCAACTTTAACCGGAAGCCTATGTTCCTAAGATATCGAGTGCTAAGCAAGTCGCTCTTGGGCTGGTGAAAGCTACAGAAAGGACCAAGTTTTGCACTACAAGCTGGTTGACCTTGGTCCAGTCACTCTTTTTTCATCAGTAAAATGTGAGGAAGCAGACCTACTTCACTGGATTGAAGATGAAGGAGGTATAACATATATACTCAAAGGACATCCATCTTCCCGTTTACGCATCTCTTTAAAGTTTGCAGAATGCTTGTAGGTGCTCTCTCACCCAAGCTGGAGTTAGGTGAATGGGTAGGTTTTCTTCCTCAGAGGTTAAAGTGACAGGGCGGCTAAGTGCTGTGGCTACACTTGGATCCAAGTCACATGGCATCTCTTTGGCCTGCCACCACCTCTATCAACCTCTCTAAACCCAGAGACTGTAACACACAAATACAGCATTTCGAAACAATTATAGCTGATATTTAGAAAACACCCACTATGTGTCAGACACTGTGTAAGTACCTTATACAAATGTCCTCACGGATATGTGTGAGGTGCAAAATAGGTTAATGTACAGTGCTCCCATGCCCTTAGATGCTGTTTCGTCCATTTTAATGATAGACTTATTTTGAGGTGGTGTCATGCGCACCATCTTGCCCAGGTTGGTCTTGAACTCCTGAGCTCAAGTGATCTTGTTTCAGTGTCTCAGTTGGGATTACAGGTGCATTGCATCATACTTGGCTATTTTATCCACTTTTAGGTAAAAAGAAACTCAATCCCAGAGAGGCAAGGACCACGGGGCTAGGAACAGACAAATGCCAATATTTGAGCTAAGGACAGTGTTCTTATCCAGTGCTCCATATTCACAAGGAACTGGCATCTTTAAAGCAGAGCTGAGGCTGGCACTGGGGCAGCCCCACCCCCTCTCCTTCACCCCAGCCTCACAGAGCCTGATCCATTAATAGGCATCTGCTGTGGGCCGCAGCCATGGGGTGGGGTTTCTGGGGAATGCAGAGTCTCTACATTGAGGAGAGGTCCCATCTGGCTCCCCAGTCTGGCTCAGCTGGGAGACAGGAAGGAGGGGGAGCTGCCCGTCTTGGCCAGGCCCCATGTATGGGCCCTTGTCAGTGCTGGCGGATTTGAATGGCTCTTTTTATCTTTCCTTCTCTCCCCTATTTCCCCCACTGCCAGCTGTGGCCATTTAATAAAATTAGTTTAATGCTTGTTCCTTCCCTGTGGGATCTGGAGATTGAAATCTGCGGGTCCCCACAAACCCAATAAAACCCCTGGCAGGTCTGGATAGAACCAGAGTCCCCGTGGGAAGTGTGATTAGATTAGAAGGCACTCCTCCTGTCCCCCAGTGATGTCCACAGCTGCCTCTGATTCTCTAATAAGCACATTGACTCAGAATTACACAGGAACCATCGTTGGGGGATTTCTACCCTACCCGAGAGGCCAGAGAGACTGGCCCTAGACCTCTGTTACAACCCAAAGCATGCTAATCATGTCTACAGTGAGTGCCTGCCTAGCTGGCTGATATGCGTTCCTTTCTGGTGACTTGATAATCCTCATGTCATTTTGAGAGATGGGACTGAAATCTCCATTCTTGCTGTTGAAGACTTACAGAAGAAAGCTCATGACCTGCCTGTGGTCCTAAAGGCAGGGCATTTGTGGTACAGCTGGGACTGGACCGAAGCCAGGGAGGTTGTTTTTGTTTTCTTGGTTTTTTTGTTTTTACCTTTGCAAAGCTCCAAGGTTGCCCTGCAGTGCCGGCTGTTTGACACCTAGGCAGCATCCCAGCTACAAGGGAGTCTACTAAGGTGTCTCTTCCAGCAAACAGTGGCTCTCTAAGGGCAAAAATCTGCTTTATTCCCCCCTCCCACAAGAGACATCTGATGGGGCAAAAGCTGTATCTCCGCCATTCAGCCTGGGACATTTTCTGACAGCAAAGCTTGTGCCTCCTTCATCAGACTAAGGGGACCTCAAAGTCTGTATTTTCTTTTCAAATTGTCATCTAGCTCCCTGATGAAGAGCTGTGTATGTGCTTCAAACAGAAATCTGATCCCTCAGTGTAGTAGCTCAGTGGGCAGGCACAAGTTTACTCTTCTGTTCATGGAGGCCTTTCTGAGATGAGGAGATAGTTTCTGCTGGTGAACTGGGGTATCGTTGACAAGACTGTCTCCTTTGCAGCTGGGGAGCTCCCTAAAAGCAGAGAGTGTGTCTCCCCCTCAGCCTCCTCAGTTAGGGGCTTTTCAGGCACAGAGATATCCCAGGGGTGGGGCTGAGTGGGAAGTAGAAGAAGGCTGGGAAGGCAGAATGTGAGTCCACTCTAGAGAATGGAAGCAAGAAGTCTCCCAGGTTGTTGTCCCTTTAGAAAGATGCATGATTACTTAAGGAAGACGACCCTGTCAGGGCAGGAGTGATGGTGGGGGGTATCCCTGGAGTTCACTCACAGGAATGGCAGTGGCCAGCTATAGATACTGGTGTCACCCTGGTTTCTGAGGTTATGGGGTCCAGAAGAAGCAGTGGGGCCCACTGCTGGGGGCTGCCCTAATTGGATGACTTTGCAGGAAGGCCAGGCAGGTGCACTCAGCTCTCAGCTTCAGCTTCCTACAAACACATCTGCCATGTCGAGGTCTAGGGGTTAATTGGCTCCTGCCTCACTCCTGGTAACCAATATTTCATTTACTGCTCGGAGGAGGAGCTGCCCAGACAATCAATCCTGGACAAGCATCCAGGAGGTGGAGAGCTGGGCAGGCATGGGAGGAGTTTGGGGAGGAGGCAGGAGCTACAGACGTTCTCTGGGTCTCTCTCAGGTGGCCAACTACTCAAAGCAACTCCGACCCTGGGTGGAGTTCTGCCGACCGAGACAACAGCCCCAGGACCCTCAAAGGCTAAGAGCAAATTCCAGGGGTCCAGAGGCTCCCCTGCTGCAGCCAGCCATGCTGTTTCCCCTGCCCTGGTGCCCTCTACATTTCCTGATCTAGATGCCCCACCCCACCCCCAGATGAAGCGGTGACAGGTTAGATGCTGTTAATAAGGCTTTTTTCACACGTGACGATGGTATATATGAAAAACAGAATTGGAGGTGTGAGTTCCTAGCTCCCAGGTAACAAACCTTAAAATTCTACAAATGAGGTGATAATAAAGTGGAAGCGAGAAGTCTATACATGTGTGGGACCGGAAGGGACTGGAAGGGTTACTGAGAAATATCACATAGTGGCTGAAAGAGGAAAGAGACCGGAGGACTCTCCTGCCCCAGACAATTTCTATAGGCCACCCAGCTGCCTTACCTGCTGAAACAGAGAATCAGAACCACAGAATGGGTAGCTTCCATTCCACAACTGAAAAAAACAAAAGCTCAAAGAAAGGTTGCCCAGGGCAGAGCTAGGACCAGAGGTCACAGAGCCTAGTGGATAAACGGGGAGTGGAGACAAAAGACACAGGTTCAAGTCCTGACTGTGTTAGATGTTCTAGGAAAAGACAGTTCATTTCTCGGACCCTTTGTTACCTCATCTACAAGATGGGGCTGGATAAAACAAAATCTACGCCGGGCAGTGGTAGCACACGCCTTTAATCCCAGCACTTGGGAGGCAGAGGCAGGCAGATTTCTGAGTTCAAGGCCAGCCTGGTCTACAGAGTGAGTTCCAGGACAGTCAGGGCTACACAGAGAAACCCTGTCTCGAAAAACCAAAAAAAAGAAAGAAAAAATCTATGTGAAGGGCTGTCATGAAGAAGTAAATGAGACCTGTTTTGCAAATTATGAAAAAATGCATATGTTGTAATCCAAGTCTCCTATGCCGGTGATTAGCTGTTTGCCAGTGCCTGGGATTGATGTGATGGCCCCTATAAGATAACTGGGTTGTTTTCTGGCCTGGTAATGATCAAGTGGATGTGGAACTCTAAGGGGAGGATCCAGTATGGGGACCCAGGAGGTAGAGCTAAGTATTCAGAATGTGGTCTCTAGTCTCCATTCTAGACTCTCCCACCCTTCCGCTCTGTGGCTTACAACCTGGGGTGAGTACAGGGATACCCAGAGGCCTCCATCTGTTCTTGTCTGGTTTTCCTCTGTTCACTTCAGCGAATGGCACCAAACAACTACCTACACACAAGGCTCAATGCCAAGATGCTGAACAAGAACCCGCTAGAACGATGGTTCTCAACCTGTGGGTCGCGACCCCTTTCACAGGGGTAGCCTAAGACCACTGGGAAACAAGCTATTTACATTACAACTCATATCAGTGACAAATTACTGTCATGAAGTAGCAATGATAATTTGATGGTTGGGAGGGGGGGTCACCACAGTATTAGGAACTATATTAAAGGGTTGCAACATAAGGAAAGTTGAGAACCACTGCTCTAGAGATTTACAATACCTATGGGGACCCTATAGACACCCACTGCATAGTGGCATCTGAGGGCAGGGGAACCTCCACCAACTGTGAGCAGGGGTTACTCTGAGACAATTATACTATGTGGGGCTTGCTTTGTTCTTGTTTGTTTGTTTTGTTTTTGTTTTTTATTGTTGTTTTGTTTTTTTTTTTTTTTAACAAGTATTTTGGTCTCTACAGTCTGAGCCCCTGTCCCCAGAGTTGTTGCTCTAGTTGAAGTTTTGATGTGAAAGTGTTTCTTCCCTCCTAGTCTGAGCAGCGATTCTTCCCCTAAGTTTGCCTTCTCTAATGCCTCCTTCCAGCTGGTGAAGGGCAAATCTTCCCAGGTCCCCAAGGTAGAAGTCCCTTAGGTCCTTTAGCAAGAAGTTCCAACCTGGACAGGAAAACTGTCAAGGGCATGAGATCTAAAGACCTCCCCATGACTGACTGACCAGATCTAGAGGCGGGTCTTCTAGGGCCTTGACCACTGCAGCTGCCTGCAGAACACCTGCTTGCTCTTCAAAGCCCAGATCCATTGCCAGCTCTTCCGTGAAGCCCACCAGGGGCCACCTGTCTCCAGGGTCAGCCTCGGGATCTTCCAAAGAGGACAATGTCTCCTTTAGAACAGAGCACTGTGCCTCACACATAACCATTGTGCCATCGGATGGTGGTAGGCCATGCCTTTCATCCCAGCTGAGACAGAGGCAGGCGGATCTCTGTGAGTTCAAGGCCAGCCTGGTCTACAGAGTTCTAGAACAGTAAGGGCTACACAGAGAACCTAGTCTTGAAAGACCAAAACCAAAACAAAATCCAAAATCCCAGGCCAGCCTGGTCTACAGAGTTCTAGGACAGTCAGGGCTACACAGAGAACCTAATCTTGAAAGACCAAAACCAAAACAAAATCCAAAAACCATTCTGCCATAATGGTAGCTATTTTAAACATCTCTCGTCCTCCTTAAACTCTCCCCTCTCCCACCCCATCCTGGGATGGTCAGATGGGCACTGTGAGGCACTACTCAGGTGTCCTTCAGGGCTGAAGGACCTGTTCCCTTGACTGCTGGGAGTGCTGCCAACAGTCTGCATTCAGCTTCCTGAAAAATCCCTCTCCTGGGGGATTTGCCTCTGCCAATGTGAGTGCCTTGCCTGCTCACTTGCTTTGGACTTTAAGGACTCGGCTCCCTGCCCAGGTTTCCTGTCCTACAGAGGACCTCACTGAAGTATCCTGGCTTCAGAGATCTCAGCATACTTTCTCCCGTGGCCCCATCCTCCACCATTCTCTTCTACAGGTGTTAACTCCAAAAGCACCGTCTCTGAAATCAATCATCAATCAATCAATCAATCAGAACTTTTGACACGCTGATATGTTTCCTGGAACCCATTCTTCAGAGGACCCAGCCTGTAACACTTGCCCCTGATCTTTTTTTAAGTACTTTTTGAGACAGAGTTGCATCCTGAAGCCCTAGCTGGCTTGGAACTCCCTCTGTAGACTAGGCTGGCACAGAACTCACAGAGATCCACTTGCCTCTGCCTCCCAAGGGCTTGGATTAAAGTTATGCACCAACACACCTGGCTCCTACTTTGCTTTTTGAAACATAGTTGCTTCCTGGGTCTAGGGATTTCTCCTTAGGCTAAGATAACTAGCCAGAGAACTTCAGAAATGCACCGGTCTCTGCTTCTTCAGAGATTACAAGTGCGCCCGACAGTGCTCAGCCGTTTACCTGGGTGATGGGGGTGGAACTCAGGGACTCCTGCTTGCAGGGCAAGCACTTTACTGAAGAAGCCAACTGGGCAGTCCTGATAATTTTGCATCAATCTTCAACTGCTCGTTCTTCCTTAGCGCCTTCCCATCAACATTTAAGTCTTTCTTATACACAAAGACCTCCTTTGACTCCACCCCCTCCTCTCAATACTTCTGCATCTCTCTGTTCCCCTTGAGAATTAAACGTCCTCAGAGAATGGTTACAACGTTCCTCTGTCCCATCCTGATCTAGGAGTGCCATTCCCCTGAAGCTGTCCAAGTCAAGGCCACTTAAGAACTCCTCAGTGACAAAGCAAATGAACTCTTAGTCCTCATCCTGCTTGGAAGTGGACACTTAAGGGTTCTGTGGAAAGCAGGTTGGATGGTGTTTTGCTGGGGCAAACAGGTGAAGGAAAGTTTAGCTCAAGTGGACACCGGTGAAAGGCTAAGGCAGACTCGTGAAGGAATGTTTTGCTGAAGCAGACACAGGAGAGAGGATGTTCTGTTAAAGCAAGCACATGAAAGGACACGTGATGAAGGATTCTTTGCTGACAACATGCATGTGTTGGTCCGTCTTACATTGCGTAGTTGAGCAGCATTTGTCGGGAAGTCATAGAGAGAAGCGCACCAAAAAACTTCTGGTGGTGTGCTGCAGTTTCTAGTCACTTCTGAAGACTTGGGTTGATTGGATGCACGTGACATGCTGAGGCACGAGCTGAGGCAAGGCACGTGGAGGACACGTGATGTTTGGAGGGTATAAATAGGACTCCACAGAGTGACAGAGAACTCAGAAATTTCCACTTCACAATAGGCATACTGAAGACATAGGACAACCTGTGGAGGCTAATTCTCTCTTCTACCATATGAATTCTAGGGGTTAAACTCCAATTGTGGGCGTAGCAGCATTTACCACTGAGCCCTGCCTTGAGCTTGTGGGTATACACACACACACACGCGTTTGGTTGGTTTTTGTGTTTTTTTTTTTTTTTTTTTAACAGTTGTGGGATCAAACACATGGCCTCCTGATTGGTGGGCAAGCACTCTATCCTGGAGCTTGATATGTAAACCAGTCTGGCCTCAAACTCACAGAGTGCCTCCTGAGTGCTGGGATTAAAGAAGTGCACCACCGCACGCAGATGAAATCTTTTTAAAAAATTTCTTTCAGCACTGGTGAGATGGCTCAAGGGTTAAGAACACTGACTGCTCTTCTGGAGGTCATGAGTTCAAATCCCAGGCAACCACATGGTGGCTCACAACTATCTGTAATGAGATCTGATGACCTCTTATGGGGTGTCTGAAGAAAGCTACTTATGTAAGTGTAATCACATATAACAAACAAATAAACTATGGGCCACAGTGAGCAAGGCCAGAGTGAGTGGAAGAAGGGAAGGGAGAAAAAAAAAAAAGATTTCTTTCTTTTTAAATGATGTGTACATGTATGTGTCTATGAGTAGGTATATACATGCATAGGAAGGTTGCTGGCAGAGACCAGAAGAAGGTGTCAGATCCCTTGGAGCTGGAGTTACAGGGAGTTGTGAGCATCACAGTGTAGGTGCTGGTAACTGAACTCAGGTCCTCTAGAAGAGAAGCAGGTATTCTCACCCACTGAACTATCTCTCCAGCCGCTAGGCTTTGAAATTCTTGTTGGGCTAACTATAGAGCAACTGACCTTCTCACCAAAAAAAATATTCTTTTCTCTTGGCTTCTGAGATCCAAGAAACAGACACTTTGCCAGACTCTCTCCCCATCTTCCTTTACACCTAAGCTAACATATCCACTATTGCCCAGTGTCTTAGGGTTTTATTGCTGTGAAGAGACACCATGACCAAGGTAACTCTTATAAGGACAACATTTAATTGGGACTGGCTTACAGGTTCAGAGGTTCAGTCTATTATCATCAAGGCAGGAGCATGGCAGCATCCAGGCAGGCACAGTGTAGGAGGAGCTGAGAGTTCTACATCTTCATCTGAAGGTGGCTAGGAAAAGTCTGGCTTCCAGGCAACTCGGATGAGGGTCTTAAAGCCCACGCCCACAGTGACACACCTACTCCAAGGCCACATCTCCAAATAGTGCCACTCCCTGGGCCAAATATACTCAAACCACTACACCCAGTATGTTTTTACTATAGCCTGTATCATCTTATGTTATTGCATTCTCTTCTCCCCTACCTCTGCCCCTTTCCAGGGACTCCCTATATTTCAAGATGGCCTAGTACTTCCTATGTACATGAAGCTGGCTTTGAACTTGTAACATTTCCCCTCTCCTTCTGCCTTAGCATGTATCACAATCCCCACCTGTGATAAATATCTAATTTTCTCCCTATTGGCTGTGAGCTCTATGTATCACATATCGCTGTAACCATTGAACCTGTCATAAGAATTGTTGAACGAATCTAAGAAAACCTAGTGTGGTTTCATTGAATGTCTACAAGATGTGTTATTTACTTGACGTCTTTCTAAAATTTTTACTTATGGGGATTTAGTTCAGTGGTAAAGTAAAGGCCTTGGGTTCTGTCCTCAGTTTGAGGGTTGGAGTGGGGGAAGGCTAGGGAGAAAAAAAAAAAAGGACCAGATTCGGTACTTGAAGGTTCTAAACCTAAACCCTCCATTATACCTGGAACCTCTGCTGAAATACAATTCACAGTAACAGAGGAGGGCACCCTTAACCAGAAAGCTATCATCAAACAACTGGTTCCTTTTGGAGATGGAGAAGGCAAGAGTATTTAGTATTCTTGTTGCTTTGTACTAACCCAAACGTCACGTAATTTTGTTGTTTTGTCTTCACTAAACTAAGTACGGTGAATAAAGAATTTGAGTCAAGTTATCCAGTATTAAATGACTCTACTAGCTTGTTCACAGTTGTGAAGGGGGAAATTTTACCACCCTTACATGCCCCAGACCGGCTCACAATGCCACCATGAGGACAGTTTGCTGAAAATAGAGATCAAGTAAAGCTCTCATGTAGATCTGGCTGGTCTGGAACTCTCTACGTTGAGGCTGGCTGGCTTCGAACTCACATAGATCCGCCAACCTTTGTCTTCTGAGTGATGGGATTAAAGGCACGAGCCACTCTGAATGTGAGGGTGCCTATTTGTCCACAAAAGCAGGTTTAAAATTCTGTCGAATGTGTTGGGTTGCTGTAACCGATGCTGGACTCAGTCCACAGACCACAGAGGCGGGGCCCCTCGTTACACCGCTAGATACTGGTTTCTGGCGGCAATTCTGCTCAGTCGAGTTTGATTCTGCCAAAGAAACCTCCAGGCAAGAGAACTAGTGCGCAAGCGCACCTCGGGCTGTCTTTGTTGCTTAGGAAACAGCCAATCAGCGAGCTCGGCGGTGACCAATGGGAAGCGCGGATGAGCGGACCGGCTAGTTTGAACGCGCCGCGCCGGAAGAAGGTTTGTTCGGTGGAATCGGGCGTCGGGGAGCTCTCTCCTGAGTCCGAGGGCTCCTGTCGGAGGTGGAGGGACGCGTAAGCGACCCGTGACACCGGTGGCGGGAACCGACGAAAGGTAACCTTTGGTTCATGGTGGGGCGGCCCCGCGGGCAAGGTGCGGAGCTGTGGTATGCGCGGGCCCGCTGCGATCGGCCGGAACCTGAATCTGCACTTGTTTGGGCAGGTCAGGGACGCGTAGGAGGGCACTTCCTTTACACCGAGCGTACAGCCGATCGAGACCCCTGCGTCCGTCCTACGGTCCGGGGCCCTTATTGAGTCCTCTCATGTAAACCCGATCCTTTGAAAGGTGCACTCGGCTCCGTAGCAGCTACCCCTCCTCGCGTGGGAGGTGGAATTGAGTTTCTTCACGTCAGAACTGGAGAAGCTGGGACGCCCGGCATGAGAGCATGGGATAGCCACGCTCTTCTCCACTCCTCTTGTCAAAGCGGATTAGGCAACTGTGTGTGTACAGAGGGAGGCAACTTGGTTACTGGGGCATTCATAAAACACTGGCGTGTATGAAAGAAAACCAGGCGTCTATTAGTACCAGGAGGATCGATTCTTTTAGCTTTGAACATTTGAGCTGCTGACGTGACATGTACAAGGTAGAGCCTGGTGTGTGCCAGAGAACTTAAAATACCGGTTTGTGGTGGTTTCGTTGGTTCTGTGCATCATGGGGAAATGCTGTATTATAGAACTTTCCTAGCGGTGTCTAATATTTGTTGAGCACTTAAAAACCCAGTATCATTCAAGCTTAACAAAAACTGATGACACAGATAATAAAATATTACAACTTGCATATTGAGAAACCGAGGCACAGAGTGTAGTTAAGCTTGCCTCAGGAGAACATATATAATTTTACTTTGTGAATGAGCTTTTTGTTAACAGCACTTCCTTCCATGTCCCTATAGGAGACATGGTTTCTTCTCTTGCCTATTTCACCCCAGCCCAGTCAGGATTTTAAGGCATCTCATTCTTGATTACTTTGTTTTCATTTTACCTAATTTAGCTCCATTTGTACCTTTTTTCTTTTTCTTTTCACGGTCTAGAGATCAAACCCAAGACTCTGAACACTCTACCAAGGAGTTACATTCCTAGCCCTAATACCTTTTTTTAAAAAGTATAGAAGTATCATATTATTAGAGACATTTATAAAGCTTTTATCTAGTGTCACACCAACTGTAATTATTGTAATATTGTATAAACTACATTCTGTCTCCACAAGCAGTCAAGTTATAAATACAAGGTAGGCATAGTAACACAGACACTTCTATAATCCCAGCACCTGAGAGGCAGAGAAGGATCTCTGAGTTTAAGGCCAATCATAGTGAGACTGTTTCAACCCCACCCCCACCACACAGACACACATACACACAAATACAAATGAAAAAATTAAATTCACATTTGGGAATTTAAACAAATACACTGATGTCAGTAAGTAGAACATCTTAATCATAATTAAAAGAGAGCTGGCATGGGGTTGAGGGTGTGAGCTAGTGGCAAATGCTTCCCTAGCATGCACTGAGGCCTGAGTTTAGTTCTTAGCACCCCTACCACAGTCCTCCCAAAATAGAAGCTATAGAATTTTTTAGTTGATCTAAGGCCAATGAGGTGATTAAATTAGCTTAAAATTTACCTTCATACAAATGAAATCAATCAATTCTGAGATATTTACAGTCAGTTAGAAAAGTAAACCTTTTCATTCTATCTTAAGAGTCTAGGTTTTATTTTGAACAGGATTAAAATTGCAAGTCTACCTTTTTACAGGTATACTTGTAAAAACTTCAAACAAAACCTCAGGAACCAGAAAGTAGCATGTTCAAGGTCCTAAGTTCAATCCTCTGCATTGCCAACATTCAGTGTCTGCCAGTGTATCTCGGGGTAACCTGGGACTGGAGACAAATACCATTAAACTAACAAAGTATGAAATAGCAAAAAGTGTTCCCTGTGAATGAGTAAAGATGCAGGAATGCTCACTATTGCTGCTTCCAGTCAGTATTGTACTGGAATTCCTAGCCACAATGGTAAGACAAGAAAAATAAATCACCATTTATAAGATAGGGAATAAGCAAAGCAGACATGGCAGTGGCCTGTGCATTAGTCCCAGCACTCGGGAGGCAGAGGCACTAGGAACTTAAGGCCAAGCTAAGCTGGATATCCAAATCAAAGGAAATGATAAACAAAAGAGGGGAATCGCCAGAACTGTTATAGCACTGCATTAGGACATGTACAACACCCAGCCCTGGATAGAAAAGGCATAGCCTCTGTATGGTATTCTACTTCAAAAGCAAGCGTGCACAGGAGGGAGGAGTTTTACTCTAACACACTCTTCTATGGATACCGAGGTGAAGGACGTACAAAGCCCGGAAGCTGGGCAAAAAAACCTACTAAAATGACCTACAGGCAGAACTAGCGTAAGGATGGAGTAGTATCTCAGTGTGAGCCTAGATTCTAGCCTGGCCTAACATCTGTTTGATGGGTTATCTTTGTTCCATGACTTGTGCAGCAATTCTCACAGAATGGGATTGTTGGGAAAGCTAAAAGAAGCCATTTGTAAAGTACTTACTATAGAGGGCTTACCATGCAGGTACACTCAGTGAAGCACTCTTCTGTACATGTTAGCTATGATGTTTATTCTTAGGCTTCTAGGTCAAGCCTCTGTTCTTCTACAGCCCCTTTTCCTTTGTAGGACAAGTGTTAGTCAGCACCTGCTTCCTGCTGGGAAAGGCCCCCACATACTTGGGATGAGTGTGTGAGACAAGACAAGTGTGTAAGGAATGATGAAAATCAGTGAAGGGACTTCAGCTGCCCCTGTAGCAGTATCATGGTAGAGCTGAACTCCTTCCTTCCCCTCTGTCTTAGCTTTCCTTGTCTGCAGGGGGATCCCCACAGGTCCTCAGAAATTCTCCTCCAGGGCCTTCAGAGGTTGATCTCATCCCTACAAGGGTAGGCAAGAGAAACCGCCCCTAAAACATCTGGACCTTGGCTTCCCAGCCCCTGCTCAGCAGCGCACTAGCCTCTGGGTTTTAATGAGCTGCCCAGGGTTAGAAATAGGACTTGAATGTAGCTGCCTGCGAACCCTGAAGATCTTATTAAAGAATCATCTCGCTTGTACTTTGGGCTGAAATGCTCTTTCCAAGCGAGGATCAAAGCAAACTTGACAAACGTTCTCTCATTAATCTCCCCATCCCCCTGGGGTGGGAGCAGATTGGTAGTCGCTCTCACTGGCTTTCAAGAAGCTGCTATGACATTGATGGGCTTGTGTGGCTCAGGGAGAGACCTCCCCACTAGTCAGATGCAGAAGACAGACCAGGACCCAGGCGTCCTCGGGGCACCCATGCCGAGTGTTACTTACATTCTGCACCTGGTGCCCCCAGCACTGTCTTGGGAAGAAAGAACATCTCATTAGGCAAACAGACTGGCCTCTCTGGCTCTCGGGAGGCGGGAGAAGAGAGCTGTAAAGGTTATGCGTACTCCTTGCCAGTGCCCTTTTTAATTTCCTGCTTAGAATGTTAGGCTCCTCTGTGGCTCCTCCTCAGCCAGAACTCTCCCCAGCCTCAGGGACTGCTGGGGAGGCAGCCAGTGTGGACCTAAGCATGCTCTGCCTTTCCGTTCCCACAGAGAAGCAGGTCTCCTGGAAGTGTGAGTGTAAAAACAAGAAAAGGGGAATTCTTGAGTGTTGAAAATGGGGTAGAGTCCATACCTGCAAGTGCTTTCAGAACACATAATTTAGTCCCATAAAAGGGATCATAGTCATTATATAAACATAGGAACTATTAAAGTCATGTGACCATCAGAGCATAATATATAATATCATTATCAGACAGGACAGCAGGCTCTGCGGTCAGACTGCCTGGGTTGGAACTGGCGCTCCATCACTCACTAGTATTGGAACCTTGGGCAAGTTGCTTAACCCTCTCTGTCTCAATTTTCTCATTGAAAAATGAGTATAATAATACTATCCATCTTGTGAGGGTGCAGTGGAGATAAAGAGATGATGGGTGTGAGCTGCTTTGAACAGACCTTGATAGAGTGAGCACTTCGCTAATATGTTTATTATGACAATCTGATTGCCGGGATGAAAACTGAATTATACACACATAAAAGGATTATTGTTGGTTGGTATCTTTCCCTTGTTCAGTGCTGGGAAGAAGTTAAGGAGTTCATGAAGGAACAGAGTTTCAAATCGGGTCGCTTCTGCCTCACTCCCCAAGGAAACCCCAAGCTGTTGGCCAGAGTATTGAGCAGAAGGCCTTTCCTTTGCTCCATTATGACCAATCAGCAGATAGAACCTTCATCGGAAAAGCATTCGTCTGTTTATATCCCTCATGAGCAGCTCCTATTCCTTCCCTCATGTTAATATGTCCCTAGAGCTGGCCCAAACTGACTCCCGCACACATTCCAAAAAACTCTGCCCCTACCTTTGGTAGCTTGCTCAAAGGAGAAATAGACAGGCACAGAGATGAAGGAGTACCAAATGACTCCAGGCTAGAAGGCTCTGGAATTATTACCAGATTAACACTGGGAAATCTGTTGTATTACCCTGTGTATAAACAGATTCAGGGAGAGACACAGTATAATCATTTCACCAAGTACCCATTCCTATATCCCTACCGGGCAGTGGAGGCTAGGCAACCAAATAAAGAAGAGCTGAAAATAGAAAGCAACTGTCATTATTTGCAAACTATATTATCATCTAATTGAAAGGCCTAAGAGAATCAATGGCGGTCTATTAGAACTAATAAGAACATTTGGCATTCTGGGCAGATGCAGGTTATGCATTCAGATATTCAAAGCTTTCCTGTCTATATTCTGGCACGATATGGTTTGGGAAATGCAATTTTAAAAGGTGTCTATTCACAATATAACAAAGACTGTATAATAGCTAGTAATAAACCTAACCAAGAATGTACGATACTCATGAGAGGAAAATTATGAAATTTTACTGAAGATTATAAAGTTGTGAATACATGGAAAAAGACAGCAGGTCCTAGGTGGGAAGCTTCCATATCATAAAGACACCAAGTCTTCTCATATTAACCTATAAATTAAAAATAATCCAAATTAAAATCTTAGTAGGATTTTTTTCACGGAGCTTACTAGAGAATTCTAAACTCATATTCGAGGCAAGGTGTTCAAGAATAACCAAGAAAGAGCACAAGGAGACACGTTACAGAGGGAGCGACTCACAGAGGGAACGACGACAGCGGTGCGCCAGGGAGGCAGCAACAGTGGAGGGAGGCCCACAAATAAGATCGTGTCTCTAAAAAGTTCTTTTTGCATTTGAAATAGGTGGGAAAGAAATTGTCTTCAATAAATGATCTTGAGATAATTGCTTGCCAGTTGGAAAGAAAGATATTTTTAAAACTTCACTATTCACAACAATTTTATCTCCATAAAGAACAAAATGTAAGAAAGGAAGTTATTGGACAGGAGTGTAAGAAAAACATGTGTTGCTTTGGAGAGAAATATCTTTTTTTTTTTTAAGCAGAGTCTCTCACCATGTAGCCTTGGATGTCCTGGAACTTACTATGTAGACTAGGTTGGCCTCCAACTCACAGAGATTGACTAACCTGCCTCTGTCTCCCCAGCCCAGAAAAAAAAAATGTCATCTTAAATATGACATAGAAGTCATAAAAAATACCTGGTCATGGTGGTACACACCTGTAGTTCCAGCATATGGGGAGTAGAGGCTGAAGATCAGGGTTCAGGGACACCTTGAACATACTGAGTTTCAGTGTCAGCATTCGTGTGACATGAGACACTCCAAAAAACAAAACAAAACAGCCATAAAAGGAAAGAAGAGACATATTTGACCATTTAAATGTAAGCCAGAGTGGTAGGTTATTCCTGTAATCATTCCTGTAATCAATCCCAGCACTTGGGAAGTAGAGGCAGGAATATCAAGGGTTCAAGGCTAACCTCAGATACATAGTTTAAAAAAAACAAACAAACAGCCATATCTCAAAAAATGTATCATAAAATAAAAATCACTACATAAAGAAAAAAAGCCATCTGAAAATTGCTAACTACAGTAGTCTATCCTGACTGGATCTGCTAACTGTCTATCCTGACTGGGTCAGTGGCAGGCCGCTCATCCTAGCACTTAGGAAGTAGAGATAAGAGGAGCGCTGCTTCATAGCAAGTTTGTAGCTAGCCTGAGCTACATGAGGCCCCATCTCAAACAAACAAACAAAAATGTTGCAGGTTTTACCACATTTAAGGCAGGTTTTCCCTATGGTTACTTTAATAGCAGTAATAGCCAGTAATGTACCCTAGGGAGAGAAGTCACAAGAACATTATCAGAAGGTGCTAAAAGTTCTAGATCTTTCTAATAACAACTGTATTTAAAATAATAGAATGAGCTGGAGCGATGGCTTAGTAATATAGTAACACTAATTACAGGGCTGGAGGGATGGATCATCAATTGAAAACATTTACTATTTCTCAGAGGACCAGAGTTTGATTCCCAACACCAACCTAGGGGGACTTGCAACTATCATCTGATGTCATCTTCTGGCCTCTCATACAGTATCCACACCCGTATATACACATAATAAAATATTTGAGAGTGTAATTACATCTGGAAAATTTTTATTTAAAAAGTGAAAACATCTTCTTGAGGAATATAAAATGTATCTAAATAAGCAATAGCCACACCTTTGCCTAAAATGTTTTGTTTATTTAGGAGGCTTTGATTTTTGAGACTAGGTCTAGGAGGTAGCCTTGGCTGTACTGGAACTCATAAAAATCTTCCTCCTCTTCCAAGTGCTAGAATTAAAGCTGTGACCACCACACTGAACCTAAAATATTTAATTAGTATGTAAATTTGGTGTAATTTCAGCTGTAACAATATCAGGGTTATTTTTTGAGAGAAAAGGACAATTTTTCTTATGTATTTCGCAGTGCTGGGGATTAAACCCAAGGCCTCAAGTGTGCTGGTATAAGTGTTCAGTAAGCTACACTCCAACTTCAATTTATTTCTCTTTTTTTTTTGGTTTTTTCGAGACAGGGTTTCTCTGTGTAGCCCTGGCTGTCCTGGAACTCACTCTGTAGACCAGGCTGGCCTTGAACTCAGAAATCCGCCTGCCTCTGCCTCCCAAGTGCTGGGATTAAAGGTGTGTGCCACCACCGCCCAGCTTTATTTCTCTTTTATTTCCCTCTTGGTACTACCGTGGAAGCCAGAGCTTCACACAAACTTGGCTCCAACATTCTTATTTACCTGGGGCAGGACCCAGCCCTGTAGCCCAGGCAGGCCCTGAACTCGTGATCTTCCTGCTTCATCTTTTTCTGTAACTGGGATTATATTTTTTCATAACCAGGCTATTGCCAATAAAATTTCTTAGAAAGTCAGATAGCAAATAGCACAGCAAATGCCTGGGAATAACTAACAAAGTTATGAAAAGTCCAGTGAGGGAGTCTTGCTACTAGATTGAAAGTGTGTTTTAATGGTAGGAAAAGTATGGAGGGAGTGTGAGTATAGACAAATTGTGTATTACATTTCATTTCTCATAAGGGGGCCATGCCACAAAGCATGTGTTGAGTCCGACAAAATCTTGCAGGAGTCCTGGTGATTGAATTTAATATCATTAGGCTTGGCAGCAAGCACCTTTACTTGCTGAGCCATCTCACTGGCCCTATAACCAAATGTCTTAGCGGAAAATATAGGAAGTCCAGTAAAAGACCTTTGGAAACAAAGACATTTGAATATGACAGAGATGCTATTTCAAGTGAGAAAGATATGTATTAATAATTGATTCTGGTACTGATGTCTTGCTCTCTAGAGGACAAAGTAGACATCGCCCCTAGGAAGGTGGAGGAAAGGCCCTTCAATACTGAAGCATACTCCTGAGTTGGTGTGGTCCTCATCTTTTTGCACAGGTGTTGCCATGGTGATGGCTGTGGAAGACAGCGTGGTTCGGGTGGTCGTGCGGGTGAGGCCCCCCACCCCTAAGGAGCTAGAGAGTCAGCGGCGGCCTGTGATTCAGGTGGTAGATGAGCGGATGCTGGTGTTTGACCCTGAGGAGTGTGATGGGGGGTTTCCTGGCCTAAAATGGAGCGGCTCCCACAATGGCCCCAAGAAGAAGGGCAAGGACCTGACATTTGTCTTTGACCGGGTCTTTGGTGAGGTGGCCACTCAACAGGAAGTGTTCCAGCACACTACACACAACATCCTCGACAGCTTCCTCCAGGGCTACAACTGCTCAGGTGAGAACTGCTGGGGAGTTTCTGGCTTGCCTCTCTGTTTCTTTCTGAGAAAAGGGTTCTATTTATCTTCTGATCTCTCCGCTTTGGAGTGGGATCTGTTTATTCACTTGACCATGCAAGGTATTCCACAGGGTCCTAGTCTACAGGAGCCAGTAAGTTAGACACTGAGTTTGAACTCTTGATGCTTATACCACTCTAGAGGGAGGAAACAGTGATCATAAAATCACATGTGTGTGTGTATGGGTGTGTGAGTGTGTGTGTGCGTGTGTGCAAGAACTGTGGTCCTCCATCAGAAGGCAGCTGTAGCATCGAGAAAGAAGGGATAGTTCTCAACTCCAGTGCAGATCCTACTGACCAGAAATCCACAGGCTAACCTTGAGCACTGAGGGTTCCAACGGCAGAAGCCTTGGGACTGTGGTCATAGGCAGCAGGGGAACAGGACTTGGGAAGGTCAAGCTTGGTGAACATGTGCTGGGACAGCTCTAGGGGAGGAAGATTTGGCCCTGCTGCCACCCTGTTCCGCATTCTGTCCTTTATAGTGTTTGCCTATGGAGCCACCGGGGCTGGGAAGACACACACTATGCTGGGAAGGGAGGGCGACCCTGGCATCATGTACCTGACCACCATGGAACTGTATAGGCGTCTCGAAGCCTGCCAGGAAGAAAAGCAATTCAAAGTGCTCATCAGTTACCTGGAGGTAGGGCTGCTACCTCTCTGGCCCACATCATACTTCATTCTCAACACCTGAAGGAGAGCGGGCAGGGGAAGAGGCTCCGGGAACAGATGTAGCCCAGTGAGAGACCATGTGAAAAGGAAACTTGCCCTTCTGCTGTTGTCATTTGACATCACCACAAAGTACCACTGCAGGGTTGATGGTTCAGCATCAGTTGTACTGAGTCTGGCCCTCCCCGCCCCAGTGCACGCTCTCTGTGTTGCTGTCCCAAGGAGGATGATCTTCCTCTTGTCCTTTTTCCTAAGGTGTATAACGAGCAGATCCATGACCTCCTGGAGCCCAAAGGACCCCTCACGATCCGTGAGGACCCTGATAAGGGTGTTGTGGTGCCAGGACTTTCTTTCCACCAGGTATTCGCTGGGCCTCAGGTGTGGCCACCACTTCATTGGGCCTCAGGGGTTCCCTCAAATGCAGTTTGGGGATCTTCTGGATACTGTGGAGGTGATTGGGGGGTGGTGTCAGCAGTGGTGGTAGCAGTAATGGTGGTGGAGTGCGACAGGTTCTGAAGAGCAGCCTTCTTGCCAGGAGACAAACCCTGGTGGTAAGACACAACCCCTCCCTGGGGACCTTTTCTGTAGCCAGCCTCAGCCGAGCAGCTACTTGAGATGCTGACCAGAGGCAACTGCAGCCGCACACAGCACCCCACAGATGCCAACGCCACATCTTCCCGCTCTCATGCCATTTTCCAGGTGAGTAGCATCATGCGCTATGCCTGAAGCTGAGGGTTCTGATGTCTACACTCCCCCTCACTCCTACCTCCTGCTCCCCAGATCTTTGTGAAGCAGCAGGACCGGGTTCCAGGACTGACTCAGGCCCTCCGAGTAGCCAAGATGAGTTTGATTGACCTGGCTGGCTCAGAGCGGGCATCTAGCACCCATGCCAAAGGAGAGCGGCTGCGGGAGGGTGCCAACATCAACCGCTCCTTGTTAGCGCTCATTAACGTCCTCAATGCCCTGGCTGACGCAAAGGTACTGCAGAGCTCGCCCAGCTCCCTTAGGAGAGAAAATGAGCACCTGAGCCCAGCAGTCCTTCCCTCCAGGACAGGGCAATCTAACTCAGCTATGCGCTTACTGCCACCAGGGCCGCAAGTCTCATGTACCCTACCGAGACAGCAAACTGACCCGCCTGCTCAAGGACTCCCTCGGTGGCAACTGCCGCACTGTGATGATTGCTGCCGTCAGCCCTTCCAGCTTGACCTACGAGGACACTTACAACACCCTCAAATATGCTGACCGTGCCAAGGAGATCAGACTTACGGTGCGTGCCAGCGGGGAGGGAGCCCCTAACCTGAGAGGAGGTGGGGACAAGCCCTAGACAGCCTCCTTAGATTCCTGTTCAGTGTTCCCAGGCACAGAAAGTGCCTTATACTCATGACTGAGCATGCTATAGGCAGCAAAGCCTATGTTGAAAAAGTGGCATAGGTGCCCACATACACTGACTCCTCCAAAGGCAGAGGAATTCTGGTCTATCCCGCCTGTCGCCTGTCTTGCCTGTCACCTGTCTCTGCACTGAGCTCCACTTACCTGGAGCTGCTATAGAGCAGCCCTTTGCCTGGTCAAAGTGTTCCAGTCAGAGTCAGGGCTCAGGCCGCACACAGTCCTCGGCCACTTGGTGTAGTCCCAGGCACATTACTGACTTGGGAGAGGGGGTCTCGGTAACAGGAATGGGCTTCCCTATCCCTATCATGGGATTTGTTACTTGTTTGAATAAACAAATCTCTTCTGTGTCCCCATCTCAGCTGAAGAGCAACGTGATCAGCCTGGACCATCACATTAGCCAGTATGCCACCATCTGCCAGCAGCTCCAGGCTGAGGTGAGGCATCCTCTGGGAACCAGACTTGGGACAGGGAGCAAGACACAGAAGTTTGGAGTCTGCTGGGGTTCTGTACCCCGCCTTTGTGGTCACCAGGGCTCTGCAGAGTTGGCTACTGTTGTTTCAGGTGGCTGCCCTGAGGGAGAAGCTCCAGATGTATGAGGCTGGAGCCCAGGCCCTGCAACAGCGCTCTCCACAGCCCCCCAAGTTAAGCATACCACAAAGGTGAGCTTGGGTGCCCTTTCCTGCCTCACCCTTCACATCAGCTGCAGAAGGAATGAGCCCCATTCTTTTTTTGCCACTTGATGAGCTAGGAATGTTTGCCTATGATCCAACACCTAAAACAAGGGGCCTCACCAGGACCCAGCAACTAAAAGTTATCTAGATGGACAGCTAACATCCCAGCCCAAATAAACAAACAAGTGTCTTAAGAAGGTCAGCATAGGGCTGGGTCTCATTGTTTTAAACCAGTAAGTCTCTGCCAGCTCCCACTCCCAGTGGCTACCCATTTGTCACTCACCTGTTGCAAATGGGGCTCTGCCACCCAGACAACCAAAAGATTCTGCCTCCCCTTGTTCAACCCCCCTCTTAAACTTCTCAAAGTCCATGTCTTCCTTAGCCTTTCTAGCTCCTCGTTACAGCCTGGGCAATCCAGCCAGGCCTGTACCCCAGAGTTCCACACAAAGGATGAAGCCCCTCAGGAGGAGAGCCTGGGGACAGACGCCCAGGGACAGGAGACTGTGGAAGGAAATGCTTCTGAGCAGGAGCAGTCCCCCCAGGACAAGCAGGTAGGACTGGGGGGGAGGGGGGAAACCTAGGCCTTAAAAAGACTTGGGCTGGTGGGATATCAGGAAGGCAGTTCCCCTTTATCTGCCCACATGCGTGTCTTGAATCTGTCAGGTTCTTACTTTCTTGAAAGTGGCTGGGAGAAAGGAGAGAAGGATTTTATTTATTTATTTATTTATTTTTGAGCGTGTGTTTGTGTGTGCACGTGTGCGCGTGCGCGTGTGCACGCGCCATAGTACATATGTATAACTCAGGATAATTTGTGAGAGTTGGTTCTCTCCTTCTACCATGTGGGTCCCAGGAATTGAACCCAGGTTTAGTGGCAAGCCCCTTGGTCTGCTGAGCCATGTCAGCATCCCAGGGGAAGGATTTTAGGAGATCACCCTGGCTGTCCCATTAATGTCTCTTCCTTCTTTAGTTTCTAACCCAGATGCCAGAGCTAAACCTGCCAGGCATGAGCCAACACTCACCACAGAAATCGGATGTGGACCACTCTAAACAGTAGGTGTCTTGTCTCCAATGAGTCCGAGGTGGGAAGTGACAGGTCAGCCTCCTGGGGTGACAGCTGATATTTAGAATGTCATGATAGTTCTGCTGCTTAGCTGACAGTCAAGTCTGTTTTCTTTTGGTTTTTGGAGACAGGTTCTCTCTGTGTAGCACCGGCTGTCCTAGAACTTGCCCTGTAGATCAGGCTGCCATCAAACTCAGAGATCCTCCTGCCCCTGCCTCTGGAGTGCTGGGGTTAAAGGCCTGCACCACCACCTGCTTTAACTCCCTGTTTATCAACTTTACCCCATGCTGTTTTCAAGCCATCAGACTGGCAAGGAAAGCAAACAATCCCACCCTCACCTCCATCTCCACTCCACGCCCCCCAAACGTTATCAACCCTCAGACAGACAGCAAGCACTAAGCTAGGGCAGGCTGCTGGGGCTGGCCGGTGGCTTTCCAGTCTATGGCAGAACTGCTGTCCACAGCCAGGAGGAGCTGGGCCCCACATGGAAGAGGGGTAACCCTGAGTCAGGTTTTCCTATGCATCCTTAACAACAGATTGTGGCTAATGTTTCCCAGAAGTCAATAAGAGCCTGCACCCCAAGCCAAAGAAGAGAAAATTTGGACCATTTCTTCTGGGTCACAGAGGGGATTTTTCTCTAGTTTTCCCATGGCCCCAGTACACAAATCCCCAGCCATTTAGTGTTGCTGCTGCCAGCCCCACTCTCCCCTCCCCAGCATGGTTCACACTAGGCAGTGTATTTAAAGCTTCTGGACAGAAGGGCCTGCTAAATTTTATTTCTTGTCGGGAGTGTCTGTTCCCGACTCAGCAAAAATGCTGCGGCCTGAATAATCAAAGGCTCATTATCCGTCTCATGCTGCCAGCTCCCTGGACCCCGAGGAGCCAGGGATGCATGGGTGGGATGTCCCATTGGCCTCCCATGGATGACTCAGTGTCTTGCTTCCTGGTGTCCCCATTATAAAGAGAGAGGCCACTTGGTCACCATTTTGGCTCCGCCTGTGGTTTTGTGGCCTCTGACAGGTTACTTCCATCTAGGCTGTGATTTGAAAATCACAATTCTTATGCCCTCTAAGTTCTTTGAGATGGGATACTAATCAAATATGACACAGGGTCCCAAGGATCAGTTGTTGCAGGCTGTCTTACTGTCCTTTGCTTTTGGAAAAGCTCTGACAACTAGATAAAGTAATTTCTCTTTGACTTGATTAGAACTTGGACCACCAGGGCGTTGAATAGATTTGAGATTTTTTTTTTCTAGTTCAGTGTTTTGTTTTTTAAATCTTATTTGTTTGGTCGTTTTTGTTGTTTTGAGACAGGAGAATCTCTACATATTCCTGGCTGTCCTGGAACTCACTATGTAGACTCCACTGGCCTCAGTTCACCAAGGCCCACATGCCTCTGTCTTCCTTGCTGGGATTAAAGGTGTCACATGAAATCTTATGCTGAGGTCTAATACACAGGATACAAAACAGGGTTGTTCTGTCTTATGTGCTGGAAACCTAATTTGAAAGCTCACGTCCACAAAGGGAGCTGGGCCCTGTATCCAGGGCACAGCAAACACAGTCAGACCCCGGTCACCTGATATCCAGGCTGGAGTGTTTCTCCCAATGCCCACGCTTTCTAAAGAGTTCAGAAAACCTTCCTCATAAATAGTGGCTCAAAAAGATAAGAGAGTTTTTGCTGTGTCTTCCTTAATTAATGTCCTGCCTGCTTTCATGAAGGCCTTGAGGCTGCTTTTCCAAATGAGTTTGTGTTTCTTGAGCACACACTGACCGAGGGCAGTGAAGGGGTCCAGAGAGTACAGACAGGTGGTTACCTGAGGATAGATCATTGCTTGAATAATCCTTACCAAGGTAATTGTGTTTATTCTGCTATCACAGGCGTGCCTTAGAGGAAGGGAATTTTCTTTATGAGAATCTAAATTTACAATATCAATAATCACATTACCCTCAGAATTTCCTTTAAATAGTCCCCTGGCACATGTGAAATGTGTGTTGGTTTTCACACACTTTTTCAGGATCCCTGCCATTTGCTAGAAAAACACATCTCCAAATGCATTTTTAAGGTTCTTCTCAAAGCCACAATCAACATAGCCTATCTTATTTAGTCTCCCCATATTCCAACAAAGTAGGTACCATTTTACAGAAATAATAGTTTAGTGTGATGGGCATTCATTAAATATCCTGCATGTAAAGTAAGTCACTTAGGCCAGATACGATAGCACACACCTTTAGTCCTAGAACTCAGAAGGATAGACTGGCCATCTCTGAGTTTCAGACCAACCAGAGTTAATGTGGAAAACCCCTGTCTCAACCAACAATAAAGCCAGATGTGGTGGCACACAGCTTTAATCCCAGCACTCGAGAAACAGAGGAAGGCAGATCTCTGAGTTTGAGGCCAGCCTGGTCTACAGAGCTAGTTCTAGGACAGCCAGAGCTACACAGAGAGACCCTGTCTTAAAGAACCAATACATAAATAAATAATAAACCCTTAGTTAATATTTCCAGCAGCCCTATGAGGTGATTGTACTTGTTACCAGCCGTTTTAGAGTTGTAGAGACTGAGTCAGGACCCTGCTGCTGGGCCGTGTTGAGCTGGGGTTTGAGCAGGACTGACTGGATCTGTGTTCTTCAGTTATCTTACCTCAGGGTAAATGACCTTCATTCCCAGCACGGAGCTAGTTGTGGTGCACACATCTGTAACTCTAGCATTTGGGAGGTGGAGACCAGAGGGTAGATCTGGAGTTCAGTGGCATCTTGAACTGTATAGCGTGTTCAGGGCCATCTGGGCCACATGACACCAAAAGACCACAGCATCATTAGGTGGCAGAGCTGAGGAGGAATTCAGACCTCCCAAGTCCAAGGTCACTTGGCATCTTTTCCCTCTTTCCCAGGTCACTGTCTTTGTTGTGGGGCACGTCTACTATAGATGACACCTCCCACCATTGCCTGTAGGGGTGTTGGCCTTCGTTAAGGGTATGCCAGAGCAGGACCCATGGCCAGGAGGAGGGTGAAGCAAGTAAGCTAGTCTGGGGCAAGGCAGGAGGGAGCTAGCAGGAGAGCCAGAGTGCCCTCAGTCACATCTAGAGTGATGGGACAGTGTATAGCACAGACGCCTTCCTGGTCAGCCTTGATCTAAATAAGTTATAATGCAAATTCTTTCTCCTCTGTTCCAGGTTGGCCCTCCGGGTGCTACGCCTGGCCCAGCAACAGTACTCCCTGCTGCAGGCAGCCAACCTCCTGACTCCTGACATGATCTCAGAATTTGAGACCCTGCAGCAGCTAGTGCTCGAGGAAAGCAATGAGCACAGGGCTGAGAACCCCAGATCTCCTGGCCTGGCTAGGGGCGACCCGCTAGCTCAGGGGCTGTGTTCAGAGTCTAGTGAGTGTCACCTATTAGTACAACCCTAAGGCCTGTCTGTAGCTAAGGTGTGGACTGGGACCTCACATGCTGGCTTATGCTGTGGTTGGAGGCTGGTGCCTAACTAAAGTCATGGTTTTCTATGCACAAACAGCCCAAAGAGAACTGAGAGGCTAAGGGCTCTTTGTGCCTCTGCTGTCTGCCCCTGTGTTCTATACACCCTCTTTCTCTCTGGCCAGCCCCAGTCTCATCTCAGCATTTTCCTTCTCTCTGTCCAGAGTCTTCAGGGTACTGTGGTCCAGTAACCCGGACCATGGCAAAGCAACTGAATGGTCTCACACACACTCTGGGGATCCCACTCGCACCTGACTGCACCTCAGATAAGACATTCCAAAAGCCTACCAAGGAGAAGAAGAGGAAGCTGAACCCCGAAGAGCCAGGCAGCCTACCAGCCCCAAGTCTGGAGATGAAGCGCCAGCGCCAGTCCTTCCTCCCCTGCCTGAGGAGGGGCTCTCTACCTAAGGCCCAGCCATCCTCTGAGCCCAGAACTCCTAAAGGAGAAAAGGCCTCTTCCCCCTCCCCCTCCTCCCGAGTCTGCCCAGCCACAGTCATTAAAAGCCGGGTACCCCTGGGCCCTTCTGCCTTACAGAACTGTTCCACTCCTCTGGCCCTACCCACTCGTGACCTCAACACCACCTTCAATGTCTCTGAAGAGTCCCCCTCCAAACCCAGCTTCCATGAATTTGTTGACTGGGAGAAAGTTTCCCCGGAGCGGAACAGCACAGACCAGCCCTTTCTCCCCAGGTGAGTCTCCCGGCATCTCCCACACCTGCCAGAAGATGGAAGGTAGCCTGACTCGGAGCGGAGACATTTGCCATCTGTCTCCTCTTGGTCACTCATCAGCCTTGTGCCCAGGCCCAGGAAAGCAGAGCATGCAGTTGTAAGGCAACGTGGACCTGTGCCTTATCCCTCCAACTCTGTGCTGGTTTGTGGCGTGCTCATGAGTAGCTAATGGGACCTTAACTTAGGAAGGGTCATCAGGGAATCAGGAATTTACAGGCCCAGACCTATCTATTCTTATGCTCTGTTTTGGTTCCGTGTGACCTGTTCTGAGTTTGTATTCCACAGACAAATACCTATTTCATCTACTCGAACACCAGATTTTTCTCTCTATCCCAGTGTTGAGAATAGGAAAGGAAGGTAGCATGGTGGCACATACCATTAATTCCAGCACTTGGGAGGCAGAGGCAGGTAGATCTCTGTAAGTTCAAGGCCAGCCTGTTCTATATAATGAGTTCCAGGACAGCCAGGGCTACACAGCGAAACCCTGTCTCAAAAAAACCAAAGGGGTCAGGTGGGATACTATGGAAGGAAAACTTAATTTAATATTTTCTAGTGCAAACACAGAGCTGTTACCTTTGCCCTCTAAGCACACAATGGGGGAAGGGACCAGCTATCTGCTTAGGACTGAACAAGTGGCAGAGTGACCTGGATGTGTAAGGCAGCGGCCAACAGGCTGTCCACCCAGAGCCCCACACCTTCCATGCCCCTGAGCCGGCTCAGTGACAAGCTCAGAGCTGGGCAGGTGGAAGGGTGAAATTGCCTGAACTCCAGCTCCCAGGACGCAGGAGAAACTGACATCTGGATGTTCTCCCAGAACAGGGCTGTCACTCAGCTGTCAGCCGAGGCTAAGAGAGGCAGGGAGAGAGACCACCTCTTAGCAGAAAGAAGCCTCAGGTCATTTGGTCCAACCTTCCTGCCTGCAAGCTCGAGGCAGCTGGAGAGAGGAGACTGGTCAGCGGCATTTCTGGTTCCCTCCTGACCTGTCTCTCCCGCCCCCACAGTGCACCTGTCTTCATGTTCACGAAGAACCACAAGCCAGATTCTCTTCCTACAACCACTGCCGGCAAGAAGAGGCGCACTGTGAGGTGAGGCTGGCGATGGGGAGAAAGCTCTAACTCGAGCAGTGGGCACCAACTGGACACACGTCCCCACTGGCTTTCACCTTGGAGAAAGCGGCCAAGAGATTGTGAGCAGGGCCAGTATTTAGCTCTCTGGATGGAATTTCTCTGGTCTTGATTCATCACAGGATTTTCCCAGAGATGATGTGGGTCTTAGCCTCCTATCCACGAGAGAGTCGTTGTTCATTGGTTAACCACTGATTGGAAACTCCCTCGCCTTCGCTTCCTTGAGTGCCCCTCAGTCCACAAGCCTTTCCCTCTTTGTGTCTCCCATTCTCACGTGGTTTTGAAAACTGCTGTTTAACTTCTGCCCTCGAGGTTTAGTGCCTAGCTAACCCTTTTTACCACACACTTGGGTCCACAACATGCCTGTGACCGTCCCACCTTCTTGTCGCCCTGCCTTCCCTCCTTCAGGCCCTCAGTCTCCCGAGGTCGCAGCTGCATTGCCCGCCTCCATAGTAGCACCTTGAAGAAGCCAGACAGACCCTTCACAGTCCCAGGTAACTGGAACTGGGGACAAGCATAACTGAGCAAAGGCGGCGGGTGAAAATGGCGTGTGGGGGCAGGGTGCATGGGGACCCAGGTGGAAGGAGGGCCTGGAATACTTTGAAGCATTTCTGGGACCCTCATGAGGAAGGAGGGGGCTGGGAAGAGGCGAGAGCTGTAGGACAGAGCCTCACTCTGCCTTCCCGGACCCCTCTCTGTCTTCCCGGACCCCTCTCTGCCTAACTGGACCCCTCTCTGCCTTCCCGGACCCCTCTCTGCCTAACTGGCCTGCAGAGCCCTCCTTGAGCACCCACTGCCTCGATGACCAGAGGACTGCTAAGGGACTGACTGAGGAGACAGAGTGCTGGTAACGGGTATCCTGCCCATGAGGGGCTCCTGGCGTCCACACTTGTCCTGATCTGCCAACAGCCTTCTCTTGTCCTTGGAGCTGCCAAGAGTCCCTGGCCTGCCGTCCTCACCTTGGAGTGATTAACACCACCATGCCCTAGCTTTAATAACGCCCTCCCCAACCACTCATCTATGCGCCTTCTTCATTAATCTCCTTCACACTCACATATGTGTAGACATATATACATACTCCTTTGTGAGTGTTAAGTGTGTGGCTGTATTAAAGGATTCTGTCAGTTTCTCATTCCCAAAGCCTCCAGGCAAGCAGAGAACTCTTGGACTCTGTTCTTACCCCTCAGCTTCATGGATGGAGCCAAGAGGGGTTGCTGACAAGTGTCTGCTTAGCTCTCCTGGTGCTAACCATGGTATACATCCAGAATGTAAGGAGAGAGAATAGAGCCTTAGGTATAAATGCTAGCTGGTTGTGTTGGTATTTAGGCATCCTTCTCATCTTTGGCTTCTCCATATTCACATGTATTTATATGTATTCACATAGGTGTATGCCTATAGATGTATAGATTTTTTTTGTTGTTGTAATAATAAACATCTCCATACGTGGTGTCTTCTTCCTTCTATACTCTGAAAAGTTAGTGCTGATTTTTCTTTCTTACCTTTAAGACTTCAAGCTGTGTGTGGTGACACATGCCTGTAATCCCAGCACATGGGAAGCTGAAGCAGGAGGATCATGAGTTAGAAGACAACTTTTGCTACATAAGGTGAAAAAAATCAACAGGGAACTTCTAGGCCTGTAGCTCAATGACAGGTGCTTGCTTAGCATGCTTGCAGCCCTGGTTCAAGAAACGTAGAATCCAGAAAACATACCTGCCCGGCTCCTACAGTGACAATCCTCTCCCTGGGCCTGGGAGATGGCTCTGCAGGTAAAGGCTCTGGTTTTGCAGACCTGACAACCTGAGTTCAATCCCAGAGCCCCATACCACAGTTGTCCTCTGACCACACACACACACACACACACACACACACACACACACACACACACACACACACAATGACATACATGTTGCCTACACACAAAATATTTTCCTCATTTCAGGGTCTTTGCCCCCGTTGATTTTAAAGGAATCTCACTTGGATGTCTAGTACATGCTGTAACCTTAGGGGTGGCTTGTTCTGCTGTCAGAAATGGCCATTTGAGTAGTACTCAAGTCAGAGGGAGGTAAAGCTCCAAGTGCATCCCAACTAGAGTCCAGTACAGCCTGCTCCTTGCTGCCCCTCTACCTTCCTTTCCATTCACTGGATCTCACAGCGATTCAACCTGGTTATCTCTGTTCTCTCCACGAAGACATGGTTGACTGAGTGAATTAATAGTGTAAACAAAATTACAGGAGCTTGTGTTGAACTTGCTCCTGAAAACAAACATTTTAAGGGTATTTAGCACATTGTGAATAGTGTGTAAATAATGCTTCCAGCCTCAGAGGAGTTCTTGCTGTTTTGGGGAGCAGTCACCTTCTGCTTGCATGGGCCCCCTGCTTCTCAATTTGTCCTTTATTAGGACAGTGAGGAAAAGCAGGTGGCTAAGCATCCCTGTGCTGCCACTGCCAGTTTGTATCCCAGAGCTTATGCTGACCCAGTGAGATGGATAAGAAAGAGAGTCAACCACCTCTGCCCAACCTGTTCGCACTGGACAGCAAGTGTTCAGGATCCAGCATACATTCTGATTTGTACATAACACAGGACTGCTTCCTTTTTGAAGTGAACAGACATCATTTCTCTTTCCCAGGCATGGGGTTCCCGCCTCTCCAATTAGTCTTAATGAGTTTGTTCCCCTGTGTACCATGGCTCCCTGGAGGCCATCACAGACGCACATCTGCATCCCCTGGCAGCTTGGCACGGTGCTTTCCCTTCAGGAGGCCTTGCTGAGTGACAGCTAGATTCCGATGGAGTAACTTCTCCATTTCCTGGGGTCTTCACATACATTACCTCTTCTGATCGTCACTACTGCCCTTTGGGTGCAGAGGCAGGCAGCATGGGGCAAGGTAACCAGTAACCAGGGCCAGGAGCGCATGCTCTGCACAATAAACTCTGCATGAGGGAGAGTTTGCCCAGGCCGGGGACAGCCTGACAATGGGAGAGGTCACTCTTGACAAGGATGTTCGGCAGCTAGCCATTCGCTCAGCAAACATTTGTGGCTCTGTCGTACAAAATGTGCTCTCGGGTGACCCATAAAATGTACAAAAACTTTGGGCTGATGGAACTAAGCACGTGCAGCTCCTGCCCTCAATCACAGGAGGTCAGGCTGAGAGCTAGCCGTGTGATGTCCTGCATGCCATAGGCAGTTGGGACTGCAGGAGGGCAGCAAGCTGACGTCCAGCTTCCGTCTGACTTGCATGAGCGATGAGACTCTGAAATTGGATTGTTCTTTTCATAGAGTCATTCACAAGACATGGTAATCAATGCCTCCCTGTCTTCCATAGACCCGCCTCTCCCTGCGTCATCCCGGCCCTGCTCCTGTTAATTTAGAAATCCTGTCACCCCACTCCCCATATTATCACCCCCTCGCTCACACTGAGTCTCAGATCTGGGCCTGCCATGAGAGTATACATTTCTACCCAGTTGATAAGATCAGGCTTGTGGCCAAGAGCTGAAAACCTTTGTGGTGGAAGAAGGGCTGACACCTATCCCTGTGATGGAATCTTCCTTCTGTGTTTTCCCTGCATGCAGCCTTCAGCTTGCTCCCTTCCCAGATTTCCAAGCTGGGGAATCTCCGCGGCAGCTGATTCCTGAGTTGTCCTGGATTCTCACTCACCTGTCTCCAGAGTCTTCCTGCAATGGCCACATGGCTCTGGACTCTGCTTGAGGGATCCTGGTTCCAGATAGAATCTAAGTCATGCAGTCTGGTCTTCCATAAATTGTTTTTGTATTTGTGTGCTTGCTTGCTTGTATGAGGCAGAGTCTCTCTATGTAGTGCTGTCTGTCCTTGAACTATGTAGACCCAGGCTGGCCTGGAACTCATATAGTGATCCTCTGGCCAAAAACATGTGCTACCATGCTGGCTTGCCATAGTTCTGTGAAGTGGGACACAGGACAGCTGGGGATGAATGTTGTTGAGGGAGGAAGGGACCAGATTCACCTCCCAGGAGTCTGAGAACTGTGTTTTCTGATTATTTGTTTTTATTTCATGTGCATTGGTGTTTTGACCACATGTATATCTGTGTCAGGATGTCAGATCCCCTGGAACAGGAGTTACAGACAGTTGTGAGCTGCCATGAGGGTGCTGGGAATTGAACTCGGGTTCTTTCGTAGAGTGGTGTGTTTTCAACTAAGCCTCATGGCTCTCCTCTGCTCAGCACAGCCCCATCCATTGGTCCATCCTATCTACTTGGAGGGCTGCTAGGCTGGAAATGGTGCTTATCAACCCTTTTCTCCCATCAGGGCCACATCTGATCCCTGCCTCTCACCCTCCCTGAGGTACCCAAGGGAGGGGGGCAGGCAATGTGGGGAGAAGGCGCAAAGCAGACTGGGAAAGCAATTAAAAAGCAGATCTCAGGGTAAGAGACTAGGAGGTAAAGGACAAACTGGAGTGGGTCTGGCTGGGGCTGGGAAAGGCAAGGGAGAAAGGGCCTGCGCTTGTTAACCCTGCCACAGCTGCCTGGCCCCAGGACCTGTGGAAGCAAATGAGCCGATGACACCAACAAGAGAGAAAGAGGCAGGGCCCAAGGAGGAAGAAGAAGGGATTCTGGAGTCCAGTCTAGGATTGTTCTGCAGCCACAGAAACTGATTTCTAGTCAGCAGAACCTGTCTGGGGCACAGGCTATAATAGGTGGGAGAATGAATCGTCCCTGGTCTGAGACAGGTCCTCTCCAAGTGAAGACAGAGACAGCTCTTACCTGCAGAAGCTTCAGTGGGTAAGAAGCTAGCCCTGTCCTGTGGCGTATTGATCTGGGTGAAATAGACCTTGATCTAAAAGGGATGGCAGATTCTAGAATCAGGAAATCCCCACCTGTAAGGGGAGACAGCTCATCCTCCCAGGAGAACTCAGACAGAGCAGCACAGGGCACCCAGGCATGAAAGGTATCAACACACCAAAAGTTTCTGGAATCGGACGAAGTTAAGAGCCTCAAGTCTAGAGAAGACATGTGAGAACAGAGCCCACCAGGGGGTTAGAGAGACAAGAAAGCAGGTTGGGGTTGGTGGGGCAACATCTGCACAGTCTCCACACAGTTTGAAAAAAACGTGGGGCTGGGCTGTCATTATAGACAGTGCTTTCTAACATGCATGACGTCTTAGATTTGAGCCCCAGCATGAAGTAAACCAGGCATGGTGGTGCACACAAGGAATCCCAGCACTCAAGAGGTGGAGGCAGGAGGATCAGAAGTTCAAGGTCATCCTTAATTACATACATAGCAAGTCTAAGGCCAGCCTGAGGTGTATAAGACTCTGTCTCAGAAAACAACAGTAACGACAAAGAAATAACAAGAACCCAACTATGTCCCCTGTAGGACCTGAAGCCACGAATACGTAGAGGAATACGAGAAAATGACACCGATTCCCACTCTCTTTACCCAGCGTTGTACCTTGGTCCTATCCACACTCCCATGTGATCTTCCTTGGAAGGGTCTCACATACTCACAGTGGAGGCAGTAGGACTTGGCAGCCCTTACTCAAGTTCCTGCCCCTCTTGGCCATCACAGAAACACTGACATCCGATAAGTAGGAGGCATTATTGAAATGGACGCAATGGTTTGTCATCGGTGCCTGCTGTGGCTCTCTCACTAACAATCCTCACAATGTTCTTGGAAGGTGAGTCCTCATTTCACAGATAGGGAAATGGAAAATCAGAGATGGTGTCATCTAAAACGTCACAGCCCCTGAGGAAACAAAGTGTTGCTTTCTCTTCAAGAGGGCACTGCCACAGCTGAGGCGAGTCTAGAGGGAAAACAAAAACAAAACAGAATGGCCAGCCGAGGGATACAAAGGTGGACCTTAGAAAAACCACCAACCACTAGGAAAACCTGTTCCTTCCACCAAGCTTCCATGGCCAGACCTGGGCAGCTGAGCACTGCCATCTAGTGGCCATGTGGCTCGATTTCCCCTCCTTCAGACAGTACCATGGGATGAGGGTCAGCCAGTCTTGTTCCTACCACCATGCTGTACTTGCCCTGGGCAGGGCGAGTATGCAGCAGAGCCAGCAGGTGACACTCAAATTGCATGGCCACTTGTGAGACCGGCCTCCATGGAAACATGAAGAACGGTGTCTATGAGCTGAGACCAGTCGTGGGATTGTCTCAGGAGGCGTTGACACTTTGCCTGCAAAGGATCATCTGTCAGACTTTAGTACAGAGAGAGGGACACAAGGAGGCCATCTTATCCCCACTCTGGCTTGAAGTGGAGCTCAGCTTGGCTGCGGGCTCTGTAGTGAGGTATCCTAGCATCTGTCTCCATGGTTGACAGCACCCTGCCGTGGAGTCTAAAAGTCTGCTGGAGTTTGGCCCGAGGCTTTGGTGTTGGAGAGTTCTGCTTGGGAAAGTTGAAACATAGTCATCTAGAGGATGAGGCTTGAGCCAGGCTGGGGGGATGGGAATGCCAGTGGCGACTGGGAGGGCAGAGGATCTGCCTGTTTTCCTACCAAGTGCCTGTCTGGGGCAGATACACATGGGTATGGTGACACGTGGGCTGGGAATTTGGCTAGAGGCTTACAATTGTTGGTTGTGCAATAATAGGCTTAGTTAAATGAAACCAGAGAGTGGAAAGTGATACAGCTGTTAAAACGATGATAGAGGTAAAATGTTTATTGATTTAGAAAGATGTTTGCAACATATTGTTGAAAGAAAAGCAAATTACAAAATAATTGGTGCAGTATGGGCTTGTTTTGAAAAAATGTATTTATATGTGTAGAAAAATCTGGCAGTGTTTATCTCCATGTGGCAAAATTATGGCTAATTAAATATTTATAATGCTTATATGTGTTTTCTGATTTTTCAACAGTGAATGTGTAATAAAAATACTAATAATGAAAGTTTGTACATCAACTGCAACCAGGAATGTTTTTCTTTTGTCTCTACGCATAAAGACCCTTTGAGAGGCATAGCAAGGATCCGAAAGCCCAGTGGGGTTAGGATGGGACTTGGGACTGCATCACGACCCCAGGGAGGGGGCTGGAGGTCAGGGGCTGGAGAATTCCTTGGCTGGTACTGAAACAACCTCACATACACAGGAGGTGTGGTGGCTATTCCTGCTTCTCATCTTGGCTATATCTGGAATGAACTACAATCCAGAATTGGAGGGCTCACCTGTGATCCAGATCTCAAGGCTGGAAGACACAAGTTTCTGACCTGGATCTTGACATGAAAATCTTGAGGTATAGCGTCCATGAAAAGCTAAAGCCCAGGCAAGGGAATACATGCCTTTAATCCCAGGAGATTGAGGCAAGGAGATCTGAGTTCAAGGTCAGCCTGGAACAAAGCAAGTCCTAGATCCAGGCGTGGTGATACACACCTTAATCTAGGCAACACCTTCTGCTGAAGACCTACATGAGGACATTGGAAGAAGGAAGATTCACTCTTCAACTGTCAGCACATCTGTTGGAATCTACTTCGACAGAAGACCAGCTCAAACAACTAGCCTTGTGGGGCTGAGCAACTACTAGATTCTTGGACTTCCCATCCACAGCTGCCCATTGTTGGGTTAGTTAAAGTCATCACAATAAAGTACCTTAATATAGAGAGACATTCCATAAGTTCTGTGACTCTAGAGAACCCTGACTAATACAGGAGGAATTCTCCAGCTTTGCTGACAAACCTCTCCTGCCCTCATGATATCTTTTCCCTTCAGACACACTCTGTGTATACCTGGAAAGACAGGCCATGCCTATACTGTGAGATGAGTCTTGAGTTAAAGGCTAATCTCTAATAAATCTCTTCCTTTAAAGTCTCCCCACTCTTTACCATCCCAACTTATAGAAGTATCAAAAGTCACTGGGGGGAGGAGGTGAGGGGCCGGAGAGATGGCTCAGCGGTTAAGAGCACTGACTGCTCTTCCAGAGATCCTGAGTTCGATTCCTAGCAACCGCATGGTGGTTCACAACCATCTGTAATAGGATTTGATGCCCTCTTCTGGTGTGTTTAAGAACAGCTACGGTGTACTCATATAAATATAATCAATAAATCTTTAAAAGAAAAAAAAAAGCCACTGGGGGCAGAAAGTGGTCACATAAACCTTTAATCCCGAAGGGGCAGTTGGGTTTCTGTGAATTCCATACTTGCTTGATCCATGTAGTGAATTCCAGAGATACATGATGAGGTCCAGTCACTGGGAACCTCTCTCAAGATCTCCCTCACTGTGCCATTGTTCAGGATTGGGGGAGATGTGGTTGGAGCCTAATGGGCTCTTCCCTTCTCTATGGTGGGACTCATTAGGGAAACTTCAGCAAGCAGCCCATTGTAAGCTCAAAGGAATACCATGTCTCTGGTATGGAGCATTGGATGTTGCTATGACAGGGACTCAGGGGTTTTAACTGGCTTGAGCGCTGGGAGGGGGCAAGCAGCCAGTTCTTGTCTGTAAGCTGGAGACCTGGCAGTGCTGAGCTGGCCTCCCCCAGGACCTCCTCCTTGTGCCCACTGAATGACTCACCTTGGCATAGACATAATGGTCAGGGGCGGGCACACAGCCTGCTTCCCACTGTACTCCAGGCCCCCTTCGATGCTTTCCGAGAAGTCCATTGAGCTAGGAGCTTGTACTGCACCCAGAGCTGACATCCTGGCATCCTGGGATAAAAGCAGCCCATGGGGCTGCCCTTGCCGTATGCCTCACTGGCGGCAGAGAACAAGGCTCTATTCAGCAAGTGCCCTGGAGTAGACATCAGAAGCCCAAGCATGGGCAAAGGAAGGCAGGGCCAGGGGGAGTAGAATTGTCTGTTTTCCAGAAGCCCAAGGACACAGATGGCTAAGGCGCCTGGGAGGGACCTGAGTGGAGGGGATAGATGGGCCTGAAGTCTCAACCCGCAACAGCCTCCTTCCCGCCACTGATGAGGGTGGAGTTTGGTTTTCTGGACCTACATATCCCTCAGAGACCTGGTGTGTGGGGATTTAAAGAAGGTATATCTCCTGAGAGAATGAGGGGTGGCCAAGAAGACATGGTGTTACAGAAAGAAAGACTCCAGCATGCACAGCCAACCCATCCATAACTACTCTGTCAGGAGCTGTCGGGGCCAGGCTCTGGGAGGGGCAAAGGGAAGTTGGACCAGGGAGAAATGGCCCACTGGGCTGGATAAGAGGCCAAAGAGGAGCTCAGGAATGAAGCCTGCTGTCTTACCCTATTTGGATCTGCATGTATTCCTTGTGTCTTGCCCCTAAATACACAGCCTGAGGCTCAAGTTGATCCTGGAGTCACAGAGAAGGCTCCAACTCCAGCCCTCCACTCCTGAACTCCAGGAATAAGATCGAATTGGAGGGGTTCAGAGGAGAGGAACTGCACGTCTGTTGAGAATGGGCGTCATGGGAAATTGTAATATAGGCTGAGGAAGGGAATAGGTTCTTCAAGTTCCTCGCATCTCACAGGCCCACAGAGAAGTGCAGAGTGGGGGAAGTCCTGGCTTACAGGCTCTAAGAACTGGAGGTAGCTCACCCAACCCAGCTGTGCACTGTGTCTTTGTCTCTGTCTCTGTCTCTGTCTATCTCTCTGTCTCTGGCTCTCTGTATGTGTGTGCACGCATGTGTTGAGGCCAGAGGTCAACCTCAGGCACTGTTGCCTTGGTTTTTCTGAGACAGCATTTCTCCCTGGGACCTGGAACTCGCCAATTAGTGAGAGCCAGGAAGCCTACTGATTTTCACTGCCTAGCACCGGAGTTTCCAAGTATGCACTGTCAAACCAGGCCTTTTGTATTCATTCTGTGGCTAGAACTTGGGTCTTCATGCTTGACAGGCAAGCAATTTATGGACTAAGTTTTTTTCCCCAGCCCTCTCTTGACCCATTTACCAGAAAGGGGGTTTCCTTGATCAATGGTGAAGCCAGGCTGGTGTTCCCAGGAAAGCCTTGACTCTGGGTACAGTGACCTCGGTGGGGTGAGAGGAGTTCTCCCCATAGCTGGGCTGGGGCCCAGCTCCACCCCCTCAAGCTATTCAATGGGGTGCTGCCAGGAAGTCAGGGGCAGATTTAGTTCAGCCCATTCCTCCATAAATGCCCTGACATCCCAGGAGCCAGCAGAGGCAGGGCAGGATGGAGCGGAGACGCATCACCTCTGCGCGCCGCTCCTACGCCTCTTCTGAGACAGTGGTCAGAGGCCTTGGTCCTAGTCGACACCTAGGTACCATGCCGCGCGTCTCCCTGTCTCGAATGACCCCTCCACTTCCTGCCAGGGTGGACTTCTCCCTGGCCGGGGCGCTCAATGCCGGCTTCAAGGAGATTCGGGCCAGTGAGCGCGCAGAGATGATGGAGCTCAATGACCGCTTTGCTAGCTACATCGAGAAGGTCCGCTTCCTGGAACAGCAAAACAAGGCGCTAGCAGCTGAGCTGAACCAGCTTCGAGCCAAGGAGCCCACCAAACTGGCCGACGTCTACCAGGCAGAGCTTCGGGAGCTGCGGCTGCGTCTGGACCAGCTTACTGCCAACAGTGCCCGGCTGGAGGTGGAGAGGGACAATCTCACACAGGACCTCGGCACCCTGAGGCAGAAGTGAGAAGGGGAACAGGGAAAATGGCTAGTGAGGAGAGAGACTGAGCTGAGAGGGGTGCCTGGAAGGAAGGGTACTCCCTTGGGGGAGGCTCTCAGCTGCTCCAGTTCCCCATGTCTGGGAAAGAGAGAACTATCTTTGTTCCCTAATATGATCCGAATAGCCAGGAAGAGACTAAAAACTTCAGGGATCTGAGTGCTAAGGGGAGCTGGGGACTCTGGGCACCTCCACGCTGAGGGAGGCTGTGTACAGGGGTAGCCAGGGTATGGGAGAGCAGGTGCTTTATTTTTTTCATTCACTTGGCACTATGAGTGGCCAGAGAGGTTTATGTCCACAAGAAGGCTCTGGTCTCTGAAATACAGGAAAGGCAAGAAAGAACAGGCAGGCCTGGGTGCAGGGCCCAGGCGACTGTCTGTCACCAGCTTTTGACACTGCTCAAGCCATTTTGATTGGTGTAGCTGAAAAGTAGAGGTCATGATACAATCTGTCCTAAAAGATCATAACCAAGGGTCAAAACTCCAGGGCATGGTGCTTTGCTGGGTGGTGGGTGGCCATTCACGTGTCCCTCTGGTGCAGGAGGGGCACTAGTGTCGGTGACAGTGAGCGCACGGTGGTGGATGTGCCCGTGGGAGCAGGAGCAGGTGCATGGACCCCGATAAGGCACCTCAGTAATTAGTCAAGGCGGAAGCCCTTATCTGTTCACTCTCTCAGCCGAGGCCTCTGTGTAGGAACACACCATTGCTTACTCCTCCTGCCACTCTACCGGTCCTGTGGAATCAGTTTGTGACAGTCCCCTCCCTCTGGAGGTTAGGACAGGGACCCAAGAGTCCTCAGGAAAACCTAAAGCCTATACTGTGTCTCCTATCCCAGGCTCCAAGATGAAACTACCCTGAGGCTGGAGGCAGAGAACAACCTGGCTGCGTATAGACAGGTCAGAGAGATGAGCGGGATCGGGGAGGGAGGCTGGTGGCAGCCCACCAAACACAGCCCCTGAACTTAGCCCTCCACAGCAGTTGGCTGCTTCCGAGATCCTCCCAAGAAGGGGAGGACAAAGCTGGACATTGTAGGAGGGAGGACTCTGGGGTCAAAGAGACTCTCTCCCGACTCCAGGAGGCAGATGAAGCCACCCTGGCTCGTGTGGATCTGGAGAGGAAGGTTGAGTCGCTGGAGGAGGAGATCCAGTTCTTGAAGAAGATCCATGAGGAGGTGAGGCCAGGGCGGGGGAGGTAGGCCTTACAAGACACTACAAGTGATAAACAGACAGAGATGTTCAGAGAGGGAAATGGAGAAACCAATTGTCAGGAAGAAAAAAAAAAAATGAGAGAAAGAGTGAAGACAGAGAGACCAAGGAGATGTGTCCAGTATTCACTACCCCTGAAAAATGTCTCCAGACCCTCCGCTGCCATGTTCTGAGAAGCACAGGACCAGGTTTTTAGCTTCTCCTTCACATCAGCTCTGTGAGCCCTTATCATTACCTCCTTTCACAATGGTGGGGACATTGAAGCCCAGAGAAGTCACACCCCAAAGTCACACAGCTGAAAATCCCTCTGAGGGTCTGTCACGGTGGTATGCATCTCAGCCTGGGAGAGGTAGAAGTGAACCATTCGAGCTGTTTAAGGCCAATTTCGGCTACACAGAAAAACTGAGACCAGCCTGGTCTACAGGAGAGACTCATGTACACTTGTGCATGTGTCTAAAACACATACACACACACACACACACACACACACACACCTCTGTTTTCTGACCTCAGAGCCTAGCTGCAAGACATATTCATGCCTGGTTCCTCACTATACAGTCCTGGGAGGAAGATACTCTCAAACTCTCATTGCATGTCCACTAGATGTTTTATTTTTACTTTTTGACAAGATTTCACTATGTAGCCTTGGCTGGCCTGCAACATGCTATGTAGACCAGGCTGGCCTCAGAACCATAGAGATCTGCTTGCCCTTCCTGGGATTAAAGGTATCTGTCACTGAGCCTGGCATATGCCTATGAGCTTAGGCCATGCACTTCCTCCAATAACAGATGCCCCATTTTCCCTGAGCCATTGCTGTATCTGTCAGATGGAAGTAAGAGTCTGGGAGAGCCCAAGCTGTCGTCTGTTGCCTGGGCCTGAGACTTGAGCTGCAATACCCCTTCTTTTACCTTATTAGGAAGTTCGAGAACTCCGGGAGCAGCTGGCCCAACAGCAGGTCCATGTGGAGATGGATGTGGCGAAGCCAGACCTCACAGCAGCCCTGAGAGAGATTCGCACTCAATACGAGGCAGTGGCCACCAGTAACATGCAAGAGACAGAGGAGTGGTATCGGTCCAAGGTACCTGTGGGCCAGCTTGCCTCTTCCAAGAAGCCTTCCTGCTTCATATTGGAGAATAAGGGAAGGTAGCTTGGAAAATAACCTATCTAGCTGACCAGTCTTGCCCAGAGAGAGAAGACTTGCCCAGGACCATACAGGCATTACTACTTCCCAAACTACTCTTTGTTTCTATTACTTGTAATAGCAATAATAGTTAATAATAGCTAAAAAGTTCGCTAGCTTGCCCAGTGTCACACAGCTCCTAACTGATAAAGGGATAACGTTTCCTGTCCTAACCCATCTCCTTTAGAGAGGCTGCCTTTCTGATGCCTCTGCCAGACTATGTCCTGCGTTATTGAACGTCTACTATGTGTCAGGTACTTTGGTCCAGACAAAGCCAGAGTTTATACAGACTGTGGGAGGCAGGAAGATGAGGGCGTGGAGCTTGTGCTAAACAGGCAGTCTAGAGACTCAGGAGAAGGGAAGGGCATCTCAGGCGGAGAACAAGGGCTGTGAGAAAGCCTGAGACAGAAAAATGCAGAGAGAGACCAGAGATGCTGCTGGCTCAGGGCACTAAGCCTGGTTTGAGCTGCTGAGCCTCACATGCAGTGATAGTCTGTACAGGATGAAGGCCTGAGAAGTCCTTGGGCGACAGTTGCTCCTCCCTGAGGAGCCCTGAGGCCCACCCCACTTTCCTGGTTTTCTAGAAATCGTGTCTTGTGTCTTGTGCTACTGGGAGGCTCCAGTCCACCTTCCCTCAACTTCAGGTCCTCTCTCGGTTTAGTTTGCAGACCTCACAGACGCTGCTTCCCGCAACGCAGAGCTGCTTCGCCAGGCCAAGCACGAGGCTAACGACTACCGCCGCCAACTGCAGGCCTTGACCTGCGACCTGGAGTCCTTGCGCGGCACTGTAAGCACGGACAGGGACCACTGGTTGGATGGGGCAGCTGCCACCCAAGAAGTTGCTGGAAGGGGACCGGGATGGAAGGAGCAGGGTGGCTTAGGCGAAGACGAAAGGGATCAGGGGTTGGGGCCTCGAAGCTTCTCGGAATCTCTCGGCCAAGCGATCAGTCCGTTCCATCCCACAGAACGAGTCCCTGGAGAGGCAAATGCGCGAACAGGACGAGCGCCATGCACGGGAGTCGGCGAGTTACCAGGAGGCACTCGCTCGGCTGGAGGAGGAGGGCCAAAGCCTCAAGGAGGAGATGGCCCGCCACCTGCAGGAGTACCAGGATCTACTCAACGTTAAGCTAGCCCTGGACATCGAGATCGCCACCTACAGGAAATTGCTGGAGGGCGAAGAAAACCGGTGAGCTCACCTCAACCCCAGAATTCTTGTTCCTTTCAGTACTCAGGAGTTAGCCTTGTATCCCTTCCCTCCCGGAGTGTTCAGCCTACGCACGATAGACATTCAAGAAATGTCTGAAGAATAGATGGATCCAAACACTTCTTTCCCAGCACTGAAGAGTTGAGTATATTCCCAGACTAAGCGACTCACCCACAAGCCTGACCAACAAAAATGGAATTTCCCGTGATTGCTGCTTGCTCTGCCTCTTCGAAGAGTGACTTTTTAAAAAAAATTTCTCCCAACTCCAAAGCCTCCATTCTCCTTCCGGGAGGTATTCTATGGGAGCAGATAACACAGTCGTGCAGACTTTTCCAACTCCTGGAGAGTGTTGGCTGCTGGGATGAAAGTTTAGGTGGTGGGGGGCTGGAGAGACAACTCAGTAGTTAGGGGTTTGGGTTCCGACATCCAGATTATGGCTTGCAATGGCTTGTAGTAACACTCCATCTGCCATTGTATATGTATAATACATATAATGTATATGTATATGAAGTGTATGTATATATCAGTCATTATGGTGCACACTTTAGTCCCAGCACTTGAGAGGAAGAGGCAGGTAGATCTCTATGAGTTTGAGGCTAATTTGGTATATATATTGAATTCTAGGCCAGCCAAGGCTGCATAGAGAGATTTTGTCTGAAAGAGTTGGCAGAAGAGGAAGAGAGGAGAGAGAGGAACAAGAGAAGAGAGGAAAGGACAGCAGAAGAGGGGGGAGGGGGAGGGAGAGGGAGAGGGAGAGGGAGGAAAGGGAGAGGCCTGGACAAAGGGCCTTTTCATGCTGGCCCCTGGACCAGCCCAGCCCAGGGATGTCCTAAGGCAGCCGTGTCATCCCGATCCCTTCTCTTTCAGCATCACCATTCCTGTACAGACTTTCTCCAACCTCCAGATCCGAGGTCAGTATAGTGGGGCCTTGTGGGAAAGGGTAATAAATCCCCTCCTCCTCTCCTATCCCGTGGACTGCTCTTGGGGACTGGGAGGGGGGGGGCAAAGTGATCCAAGTTTTCCTTGGATCCATGATTCTCCACTGAGATCCTAGACAGAGCACAGCGTCTTAGGGCTCGTAGCTGGTCCTGTCTTGTTCTGCCCTGTGTCCCCATCCCCTAGCTGTACCCATTCAGAACCTGACAAGGTCTCAACTGATGGCAGGTCTGCAGGCCATGAACAAGCTCTGCCCTTCTGAGTGTTTTGTGTTCTTGTTCCTCTCTCTCTCTCTCTATCTCTCTCAACTTCTTGTCACTACAGGGGGCAAAAGTACTAAAGAAGGGGAAAGCCACAAAGTCACAAGACATCTGAAAAGGCTCACAGTACAAGTTATACCAATACAGGCTCACCAGATTGTAAATGGAGCCCTGCCAGCTCTCCATTAGACAGACACCCGCCCTGCAGTCATACACTTTTCCCAGCTTGCCTTCTTCCTCCCAGGCTTCCTCTAAGGGACTGGACCATGTCCTTTGTCCAGAAGCTTCAGTGCCCACCCTAGGTTCTGGATCTGTGTAATTAGGTTATACTGACAGAGCTAGCCTATGCTAAAGGTTAGGTCATACTGACAGAGCTAGCCTATGCTAAAGGTTAGGTCATACTAACAGAGCTAGCCTATGTTAAAGGTTAGGTTATACTAATGAGCTAGCCTATGCTAAAGGTTAGGTCATACTGACAGAGCTAGCCTATGCTAAAGGTTAGGTCATACTAACAGAGCTAGCCAGTGTTAAAGGCAGCATGTCTCTGGGAGCTCAAACCAGAGGCCCTGAAACCTCTGAGCAAATGCCCTGCCTCACCGCTTTTCTGTCGCTAGGTGGTCCCCTTGGGTCTTGCAGTGCCTGTGGGCAGGCTCTGTGTTTGATTCATGTGTCCCCAGAGTTCTATTGCTTCACTCAATGCTGATTCAGCCCAGAGGGTTAGTTCCCTCTGGACGGCTGCTCTTGTAGAGAATAAAGCTTTATGTTCCCTGCTCTTCGTTTTAAATATTAGTGAGTGTGACTTGTTATATTTTTCTCTCTAAGGGGGGTGGACCAAATTACGTTTTACTGGTATGTGGCCCTTAAATGATTCTTGGACACAAGGAGAAATTCCACTTAGGAATATTGGTCATGCATATTGCAGGGTGTAATTTACCATTAGAAAATTAATCATGCTGACCAGGAAAGGTAATAGTGCCAAATGCTAGGCAGTCAAGAGTCACTAGAGTCCAGATAAGTGACAGAGGGAAATAGGAATGTGGAGGGGTCCCATGTGTATTAATCACTAATCTGTGCCATGCCACCATGTCCCAGGGAAGTAGGCACTGTAATCCCATTTTGCAAGAGAGGAAACTGAGGTTCCTTCCTTAGTGAAGCCCTTGGTTGTCAGTAAGCCAGGTGCCAGAACAGAAGGCAGAGCAGGCTACAGGACAGCAGCAGGATGTGTCCAGTGTTGGGAGGGGCAGATGGGAGCCTCCAGCCATTTCAGAAGAGCCATGCTTTCCCCTGCCTAGCTAGCTAACCCCGTATTCATGATCCCGGGTGCATGATGGGGAAGTTGGGAGCAGGACAGGATGTCTAGTATCCCAAGAGCCCACGGAGGCCTCCTCTCCTCATACCTGCAGAAACCAGCCTGGACACCAAATCCGTGTCAGAAGGCCACCTCAAGAGGAACATCGTGGTAAAGACAGTGGAGATGCGGGATGGTGAGGTGAGGAAAGGTTCCGGTCACCTCAGGAGTTCTTGAGGCTGTACTAGAGAAAGCGTGGTACTAGCTCACTGACAGTCCCTATTAACTAGCTACCTGGAGAGCTCTGGCAAAAGGGGCAGTCCTTGAATGTAATTCTCCTTTCCCAGCTTTTTCACAGGTAGTGTGCTAAGGGCAACCTGTGTACTGAGGCTACCAGTTCTAACTGGGACAGTGTGGGATGGGGTGGGTAAAGGCTTTCAAATTTTACTCAAAAGAACTTTCCATAGATAGACATAGAATGGCCTTCTCCATTTGTTGGGGTGTTAGCAGCAATAGTTACTCTTATACCATGGTGTCAGGCATGGCGTTAAAGCACTCTACAAGGGGCCTTAAAAAAAAAATTTATGAGTGCTCTGCTGCATATACATCCTCAGGCCAGAAGAGGGCATCAGATTCTCTCATAGACGGTTGTGAGCCACCCTGTGGTTGCTGGGAATTGAACTCAGGACCTCTGGAAGAGCAGTGGGTGCTCTTAACCACTGAGCCGTCTCACCAGCCCTACAAGTGGCATTACATACCCCAATTTGACCACAGCATGAGGCAATCACAATGACAGCCCAGGGAAGACAGATCTAGGGCAGTCGGGGTTTGCCTTAGGATGCACAGCCTAGCAAACTGGGTCTGGGATTATTTGAACCCCTAACCCTGCACTGTGAACCTTCCCTGTCCCTGCAGGTCATTAAGGAGTCGAAGCAGGAGCACAAGGATGTGATGTGAGGTGTGCACGCCTGGTGGCCTTTGGCATACAGTGTGAGGGCCCAGAGCTCCTCCTCAGATGGTCTTGTTTGCCAAGCCCAATTCCCGTCCGCACCAGCACTTCCCTTCCTTCTGTTTTTATGCCTGTGTGCTGAAAGTCAAGGCTCAGTCAGTGCCAAGCCTTGTGGATGGCACATACCCTGCACCTCCAACTAACAGGATACTCACCCCAAAGGGACAATCAGGAGGGGAGGGGATGCCCAGCTGGGTTAGAACTGGAAGGAAAGAGGAAAGATGCGCAGTGCAGGGAGACTTAACAAATCACTTCCTTCATCCTTGTTGTTATGGAAACTGTTGCCAGAGCTGAGGGTCTCTGGGAACTGGACTTTGAGTTTCCACAGGCTGCTGGGGCAAGACAAAGATTCAGACAGAAAGGAAAAAGTCCCTGAGGCAAAGTATCTATGCATCCCAAATAACCCTGACGATCTAGGAGTGAGCAGGGCAGACCTGCTACCTGGCATGGCCACTAAGGCAGTCCTGAAGGGCCCTCCAGAGTGATGACCCAAGTGTGTCAGCCCCACTGAGCAGTTCTGCAGGTTGACAGCCCACAAGCATGTGGAAACTTGGTTCTCAGTGCTTGGCAGGATCTATGGCATAGGTGGGAGAGGGAAGGTGTACTGGATGGTGACCCCGAAGTGTGGATGCAGAGAGGTGGAGCCCAGGAAGGCTCCCCTGCTCAGGCTGCAGGGGTGCCAGTAGCAGAGGCACTGGCGGAGGTCATTTGGACATTGGAGTTGGAAGTTGTAGGCAACCAGTTACATTTGGCTCTGAATCCTGGGAATCAAGGAAATAACGGTTCTCTCAAAGACACTGAAATGGGAGAGAGGGACTTCTGTCCACTGGGCAGGGTACAACTGTGTCTCAGTTGTGAAGGTCTATTCCTGACACACAGTCCCCATCTTCTCTGTCATCTCACCCCTTGACTGCTGCTTCTCAACCTCGAAGAATCCACAACCATCCTTCCAAGACTCCCAACCCCACAGGCTGTTGTTCTCCAAGCCAAGGGTCCATTCCCTTTTTGTGTGTGTGTGGGGGGGCGGGGTGTTTGAGACAGGGTTTCTCTGTATAGCCTGGGCTGTCCTGGAACTCTGTAGACCAGGCTGGCCTCGAACTCAGAAATCCGCCTGCCTCTGCTTCCCAAGTGCTGGGACTAAAAGACCACTGCCTGGCCCATTCCCTTGCTTATGCATATATGTAATACCAACTATATTTTAGGCATTATCCAATTTGAGAGTTTAGGAAACTGAGGCATGTTGTGTTCAAGCAGCCTGGAGCCAAGTGCCTTCATATTAGAGCAGCCTCTCTGAAGCTGATTGGTGGGCAGGTGGGGAAGAACAAGCTGAAGGTGTCCTCTCAGTTGTCCTTTCCTCCCTCCAAGGTCCTTCCCTCTTCCCAGGACATCATACCCCCACCCCACTCCTTGCCACCTCTGCTAACCTTCAGAACAGTACTGTCACCTTTACTCACTGGACAAGAAATAAAGACATGTGCCATAGGCTTCCACAGAGTGGGTCTGATTTGTTCAGAAGGTGGGATGAAGACAGACAAGACCCAACTTGTTCATTATCACGCAATGTCTTGAAAGCCTAACCCTCCATAGCGGCAGCTGCCTGTCAAAACCTCCTTATTCAGAGATCAGGTGCCCTGGGCCTTTGCTCAACTCCTCTTCTCAGCCCCAATCCCCCAGCCTGGGTGCCATCATTCAAGAAATTCCTGTGTTCCCTCTCCACTTTCTTCACCTTCTCTGGTCCCTTACCGTCATCTTCATACCTGTTGCTCTGCTAGTCCCAGAACAATTGGAAGCAGAGGAGGACACAGGCCAGCTCCCTCCCTCCAGTTTTCTTTCTTCTCCATCCCACCCCCACAGTTCAACCAGGACCCTGTGGTAGTCTTCAAGGTCAAAGCACCCTCCTCCCCTGTGTCAACAGCACTTACTGGTGATCTGATGATCAGTTCACTTCTTCCCTGAAAACTTGTGTAAACTGAGAAGACTCATGTATCTGGTCACTTCCCTCCTGACTCCAATCTCTGACCTGCCTCAGGCTCCTTCTACTTCCCAGATTAGACTCAGGCTTCTCCCAGGAAACTGGGAGGCAGGCTGTAACTAATAGACTCCTTCATCACCCTGCCACGTGTCCCAGCCCAAGGTGCCCACCAGAAGCCTCTGGTATCATTTAACAAACATATTGTAACATGTCTGGTTGTCACAGCTGGAGAAGGGTTTGGGCGGAGAAATTGGGACAACAGTGAGATTGGCAACAGCAACGACAGAGGTGAATGGTGATGAAGACGACGGTGAAGAGCAGATAGCCTATCAGGGTGAGCTCCACGGCTGTTCGAGTCTCGGGGTCTGAGAGTGAGGCTGGGTAGCGCCCTCGAGATGTTACACCCAACCGGAAGCCAGCAATTCTCAACCCTTGCCGCCAGCAGTAATAGATGCCCCGGTCACTCAGCTGGGTGAAGCGGATGTGGAGATGGTTGCCGTAGTCGATGAAAACTCTCATGGATCTGTTCACACCTTTTAGGTACTGGCTACGGTATAGGGGCTGACTGTCCTTGTCCCAGGCCACGGCATGCTCTGGTCGGGCCCCAGGACAGGAGATGATGAGGCCGTGACCTAGTCTCTGCTGATGGAATTGAATGGGAACCTGAGGCACCCAGGGCCGGCTGCCCAGTTTGGATACATAGTTGTAAATTGCCTGTATACCTTCCCGGATCTTATTCTTCTTACAGGACTCTAGGCAACTCTGAATTAGCAGCTCAGGTGTGTGATACCTGGTCTTGATGTGCAGTTTCCATGGCACGGCCTGAGAGCCACAGGACACTACATCTGGCATAGTCTTAATGTATCGAGGTGAGAGGTCAGGGTTCTGCAAGTAGCAGAGTCCAAGGCGCCATTGTTCCCCACGCACCCCACAGCGGTCACAGGGCGTCCACTCCCAGAAGGTGGTAAAGACATGGAGGCTCCCGTAGTACTCATCTGGCAATGGCTCCTGGCCCATGTCCCTGAAACTGGCCACCATTCCTTTATTGCTCTGGATGTCCACATCATAGGCATAAAAATAGTCCCCCTGTTTGGTGCCACAAAAATATAGGCCTGTGTCCTCCAGCTGGGCCCGGAAAACCAACAGGCTAAACATTCGGATACTGAAGCGTGCCAGCATACTGCTGCCTACTCGGACAAAAGCAGCCTCCGTAAGCAACCGCCCATCGAAGTCTGTAAGCACTGTGGTGTGGCTGCTCCCCAGGTGCTTTTGGTAATACCAGACCACAGCAGAAACATCCTCAGGTTTGCAGTGACAGGGAAGCTCAAAGCTCATGTCAGCCAGATAGGCAGCATTTTCAAACATCAGAAAAGCAGGGCAAGGTGTCCTCTGAAAAATGTTCTCCTTCCCCACAATTTCAAAAGCCTGGACACTACCCCAGGCCCACAGGAGCACGGTGGTGTGAGCCAACCTCATGCTTGTAGGAAGGAGGTTTTTGAGGGAGCCAGGCACCAAAGACCTATGGCGTTTTAAAAAATCATTGCTGAGAGGCCACTAGATAAAGAAAGGTTCAAAGAGCCAGGAGAAGTAATACACTGCAGAGGAGAGAGCCACGGTAATTTATTCCCAGCTGAAGTACAAGACACTGTTTTAATGTGCCAGGACCGATCTTGAGGGAAAACCATTCTAGAACTTAGCATCCTCACCTTTCTAGAACACCGGCACTTACTCAAAAATGGGCCAAGGGAATCTAGAATGAGCTGAAAGAGCCCTCTGCCCTGCCTGCCTTAGAGAACATCCTTCCATCAATCTGAGAGATGAAAGAAACCCTCTCTTGCACAGCTGGTCATCTGGATGCTAGCCAGACCTGAGCCAAAGGTTTAGGGAGTTCCCAGGCTCAACCTGTGGAAGAATTAAGTCTCTGGGGTGAAATTCTGCATCTCAAATGAAGGAGCATTTGTTCCTTGTTGATTAGCTGTTCATTCACTGGCTCTGGGTTATAAATACTCTGGTTAGGAGTTATGATCAGTGCTTATCTGTCATTAGGGGCGTGGCAGGCTTGAGGGGTAGGTAGCAAAACACTCTCAGCCAGTTGAGCCGTTGGCTCTCCTGGGGATCCACACAGATCAAATTATGGGTTTGGGAAGTAGAAAAGCCCACCACTTGAAAAGGAAAGTGCTATGGGTTTCTCACAACTGTTTTTTCAACAATTCTGCAGAAAACACAAGGTTCCTTCCAAGGGGCTGGAGACATGGCTCAGTGGTTAAGAGCACTGGTTCCTCTTCCAGGGGACCTGGGTTTGATTCCAGCAACCACATGGCAGCTCACAACCATTTGTAATTACACTTCCAGAGGCTCCAACACCCACTTCTGGCCTCCTCAGGCACTGCGTACCCACATGATGGACATACATACATACATACATACATACATGTAGGAGAAACACTCATACACATAAAATGTCTTTTTAAAATGCCTTCTGAGACCACTGGGGAATGCTGAGGGCAGCCAGTCCTATCTATCACTGGACCCCATACAGTCCTAGCAGCTCCTGTAGGAGCCCTTCTTCTCCCTGTAGCCCAGCAGATGACTCCTCCATGCTGAGGCCCTCCTGCATGGGTCTGGTCGTGCTCATGGCCTGCAACTTCTGAAATAAGCGCTGGCAACTCTCTCGCTCTGCACGGCTCAGCAGGCTCAGGTTCAAGGCGAACCGCCCAGTGTTAGCCAAGCTGTGCAGGATCCTTAGTACTGCTGTCCGGTCACTCAGCCTCACATGCTCAGCCAGTGCCACCAGCAGCTCCCCAAGAATTCCAAATCCCACGTCCATTTGGAAGAGGTGGCCCAGCTTGGGCCCCCCAAGCTGAAGTAGGGCTTGGTAGCGCTCTGGCCCACTTCTTAAGTGTCGGCGCCAGTCACGGTAAAATTCTGCAGAGGTGGAGGGCTGGAAGGGTGATTTCTCCTGCATTTCAAAGGGAAACAGGTTCAGAGCTTTTCTTGCTGCTCTGCAGCTGCGATGGGGGACGTGGGGGTGGGGGCTATGAGTTTTCATGTTAGCATTGCAACTATTCTCTGAGCTCAGGGAGGACTGGTCTCTGCAGCCTCATTTTCAGAAGAGGGAGCTGGGGAGGGAGGAGGAAAGAGGGAGGGTGGGCCAAAGGAATCCAGGCTAGGATCTGAAGGTCTCCTTTGTACTGGGGTTTCCTCCTGAGAAAAGAAACATAGCTCTTGGCCTTTCAGAGTGAGTCAGAGCTTGCTCTGAGAAAAGTAAAATAGTGTGTGATAAATCTCCGGAAGAGAAAAAGAAATTACACTAAGTGTGGAGGGTCTGACAGGCTGAGTCCCTCTACAGTACTGCCCCAGGGTCATTATACTGTCTACCACCTGACCTGGCAAGGAATGCAGAGGACTGTTGAGCTCATCTCAACTCAGTATAACCATCTGATTGCTATTCTGGGATTGGGTTTTGTGTGTGTGTGTGTGTGTGTGTGTGTGTGTGTGTTTCTGTTGGCTTTCATGAGACACAAGGAAGAGATATGTGCTGAAAGAAGACAGGGTCATAGCTTTAACACAAAGAAATCCTGCTGGGCTAAAGAGGCTGGCCCACACCTACCTGGGGCATTTCAGTGACCACATCTTGAGACATCTTTTCCCGAGTAGTGTGACGGTTCCAGGGCACAAATCTCTTTCCTCCCATCTTGTCCTTTTGTTCCAGAGGTTTCAGGTGTGATGCAAGAACAATACCTCTGGGTCAGAGAGAGAGAGATTGGGAAATGAGCTTAATGATTCCCTGCGTGTGGGGCAGCTACTTGGCAGGACTTGTTGACTGGAAATAGAGCAACTACTCCAACAACAGCAGCATAGATAGCTGAAAGTCCTCATGCACTTCAAATGGGCTAGTTGCTGTGCTTGGGATCTTACATGGAATAACTCACGTAACCATAGCAACCGTTCCTCTCTTTTACAGACAGAATTGAGTCTCAGGTTCAGGAGCTTGGGTAAGATCATCAGGTAGCAGAGGGTGGGGCATGACGGAAGCCCAGAATGATCTGAATCTAGACTGCTTGCTTTTAACTTCTGTAGCCCACCATGACAGGAGGGCCCAAGGAAGCTAGCTGCAAGCCAACCTGAACTCCTCATAGGAAGGCACCCTTTGTTCAACTGCCCGTAACTTGGCTGCATTCTCCCTTTTATACTTCTCGTCAGCAGCGAGGGCAGCCTGCAGCTCTTTCTCCAGAACTTTGAAGTTGATTACATCGTTCTTCTCCATGGCTAAGGCCTGGGAAGACAAGAAGCATGCATGTCAGCAGAGGTTCAGTAATCAGGGGAAAGATGATGCCCTGGGATTCTTTGCCAGGATGTGAAATGACCCAAAGCAATCCAATACTTATCCTGGAGTGTTGCAAAAATCTAGTTTCCTCCTTTACAGATAAAATGGAACTGCGTGATGAAAATGTATTCAAGGCTTCTCATGGAGAACAGAACAGAAAGGTTTCCAGTTTGAAGTCTTGATTTTGTTCTCTGCTTCTAACAATATTTTAGACACTGAGGACTGGCTCAGGTAGGACTTTGCCTTGCAAATGCCAGACCTTAGGTTTGATTCCCCAGCAAACCACAAAACCACAACACACACACACACACACACTAATTTGGGTGCTTCAGCTTTCAGTTCTCTCTATATCAGGTTATTACCATAAAGGAACACACACACGCACGAGAGAGAGAGAGAGAGAGAGAGAGAGAGAGAGAGAGAGAGAGAGAGATTGATTTATTATCTACTCCAGCTCAAGGACAAAATTTCACAGTTCACTAAATGTTTTTAATGGAGAAACAAATAATCTTTTCACATAAACCAAAAGCAATGACAAAGCAGGAAGTTAAGAAGTGTCAGAAGGGGAAAAGCTCAGTGGCCTCCATCCCGAAATCCCTGACCAGCAGAGGGCTGCAGGCAAATGTATACTGTGTAGGCATCATCTCCAGTCCTACCACTGAAGTTCCGCCGCCTGCTGGCATGTGTCCGATGGGGGCTGTTTTTACAGGAATCTATGTGTTCCCATCTGGATTCTGACATTTACTTATAATACATCTTTCCACCCCAGAATCCTGGTGAGCCGGAGCTAGATACCGTAGTTCACTCATAATCAGTCCCAGGGCAGGAAGTAAGCTGGTCCGCAAACAAATCCACAGCCATCCCCGACCCCAACGATGGGAAATGGAACGCCAAGAAGTGTGCTGTGTTAGCCTATGCAATATTTTGGGGGTGGGGAGATCTCGCTATGTAGCCTAGTTTGTTCTCTCCAAAACTTCTGAGCTCATGATCAAGGCTCAGCCTCGGGAGCAATAGACACTACAGACTCTTGCCACCCCGCCCACTTCACCGTCGAGTTCTAAGCCTTCCCCAATTAGAGGATGACTAGAGAAATCCCCTTTACTATCCTTAAACCCTTACCCAGCAGCCCCAGTTTTGGACCTCTTTTTTTTTTTTTTTTTTTTTTGAAAAAGCTCCTGATCTGTTGGAACACCTTAGAGCTTCGCCCTGCCAACAGCGGTTGTTGCCTAGCAACGGCGCCACTAGCCTGTCCACGTGACTTGCCCGAAAGCCCTCCCTTTAGGCTGTCCCAAAGCGCCTGAGCAGATCTGTGAATCTTTCGACCTCTCTTTTCTCTGGAACAGTTGCAAGCTTCGTTTTGAGAATCAGCAAGTTGGCCTTTCTCGTTTCTGTCTCCGAGGCCAGCATTCTTCGAAGCTGTTCCTCAGGCAGAGGGCTGTCCTCCGAGGCCAGGCGGTCCGGCGACGCGCTCGGGGTCCTTCCTGGCGACGGGCGCCGGCGTTGTCGCGGCGTGCGGCGGAAGCGCGGGCTCAGGCGGCGGACTAGGGGCGTTCGGCTGAGCAGTCTGCGGGTGAGCTGGCCGGGAAGGGTACTCTCGGGGGTTGGGAACGAGAGAAATGAGCTTGGGAAGAGGCGATTTATGTAGAATGTATCTCTTTCGCTTCACTAACGTATAAAATGATTTATGGCGTGGGAAAGGGAATGAAAGACACCAACCCCCAACACACGCGCACACCGTCGATTCCGGGGTTTCCACAGTCCCCGGCGTGGTTAAGATCCTGTCCTTTAGTAGAGGTGGCGCTGTAAAGACCCAGACTCCTGCCACTCCCCCTTCCATCGGTGCCTGCTTCACCACCAAACTGTCTTCATCCGAGCTGGCTGTGATGGCTAGTGCCTAATTCTTCCGCTCTGCAGGCAGGAATATTGGTCCAGGTTCAAGGCTAAGCCGTGGGTCTGGTTCAAAAAGCCAAAACAAAAGATTTCAGCATTCCTTTGAGAATCTGCGTTGTAGCGGGAAGATGCAGATTTGGCTATTTTGAGACTAGCTTCACATAACTAAGCATGTCATTAATTCACCTCCCTACCCCAGTCCACCCCCAAAAAACAAAACTAGCAAAATGTATTCAGGGCTTATTTTGCCCCAGGCACTGTTGTCGTTTTGCTCCGATTTTATTATTAATATTTATCAGTACCAGGTATACACACATGTTCCCTAAGTACCACTCAGGCATAACCTTGATTTACTTAGGCTAGGGGTGTAACTCGGTGGAGAAGTAAGTATCACACTTTAATAGAGTGTGAGGCCCAGGATTTGATCTTAAGCACTCAACCACACACTAAAAAATTGGTGTAAGAGTGGCTTGGCAAGTGTATGTAGAGAGATTTTTACAGTGACAAACAGGTGACATTAAAGGAGAGGAGTGAGTTAAATGAATTAAGAAGGTATAACTAGCTAGAGGACAATGGAAATGACAGTAGTCTTGAGGCAGAGAAGAGCTTGGCTTGTTCAGTAAAGACCTCTCTTTAAAAGTTTGTGCCAAGCCGGGCAGTGGTGGCGCACGCCTTTAATCCAGCACTTGAGAGGCAGAGGCAGAGGCAGGCAGATTTCTGAGTTCGAGGCCAGCCCGGTCTACAGAGTGAGTTCCAGGACAGCCAGGGCTATACAGAGAAACCCTGTCTGGAAAAACCAAATAAAGAAATTAATTAATTAAAAAAAAAAAGTTTGTGCCATCACCTGATGGGAGTCTTGGGAGAATACAATGGATGTAATTGTGGTAGCCTCTTAGAAATAAAAACAGTAGGTATATCAGAGTCTCCATACTGAGTTACGTTTAATTACCAGTGATTAGCACTCTAATTCTTTGATTTATTTACAGTCAGTCCTCAGCAGATTTCATGGAGGTATTCAGTCTACTGCAAGAAGTACCAGAATTTCAAAACTAAACATTCCACTCAGTTAACGTCACTTACTGTCTGTTTGTGCCAGATGCTGTCTGGGTATTGCATGTGAACACAAAGGAGCACGGGGTTCTCATGCTCAAAAAGGTCATGTTTTCTGTTAACCCACATTGGTTATTTGTTGTTTTTTGAGACAAGATTTCTCTAATCTCAGGATATATGTAGGATCACAGGTATAAGATCCCATGCCTGGCTAATCATACTTTGTGCGTTACTCTGTATATATGTTTGCATGTTTTTGTGTAATGAGTGAGGGTTAGGTGTGCTGTGGTTTGCAGGTGGAGGTCAGAGGTCAGAGGACAACCTCATCTCTTGATCTGTTTGAGATAGGGTCTCCTCCTCACTGCCAGTACCGGGCTAGCTGGCTCTGAGCTTCAGAATCCCCTGTCTCCCATTTCCTGTAGGCTGTCTTGGATCACAGATACTCACACTACGATATGTGGCTCTTTTGTGGGTTTCTGGGATTGAACTCAGGTCATCCGGGTGCTGCACAATTAGGTACTTATTCGTTGCCTTTATAAGGTTTTAGGCCTTGATAATTCACTCTAGGGAGGCAAACTAACTTCTGTGAGTTACGTCAAAGTTAGAGATGAGGTGAAGATATGATGAATTGAGGTCTTAAACCTCAAGGGCCTGATGCTTCCCCCCCCCCCCCCCCCGCTCTAGTTTTTGTTGCCTGTAAACCGTAGAGTTGTTTTTGAGAATAAAAATAGTTAGCCAGGGACAGGAGGTACTGAGGAGAGTGAGAAGTGAGAGGCTGGGGGCTAGGAAAGCTTGAAGGGTGGGATCTAAACTGTTCCTTTGAACAGAATTTTAGTCATTAAAGTGGGGAAAATCCACTAGAATTGCAGACTACAAATTGTAAGCTGGATGTGGACGATGAGATGCGAACCTGGGTCCTTTGAAAGAGCAGTAAGAACAATGAGTCCTCACTCATCACTAAGGGAAAGTGAGTAATTTTATACTGACAAGCATGTCCGATGTCACCATAATTGAGGGTCAAAGTTAGAATCATCAGTGAGGACGAGTTGGAATTGTGTACCGCTCAGAGCAGAGGCAAATCTACATGAAGGGATATTCTTCAAAAGTGTTGGTTTGTAATCTGAAAAAGTTGTCAAGTCGTGAAAGTCAAGACTAGAAAACCATTCTAGATTGAAAGAACAAAGACCCCTCAGGGTGAGTATACAGCCCTGGTCTGTGTCCTTGGCTGTGTCCTTACAACTGGAACAGTTTTTCGAACTTGGTGGAGCCTGTGTATTAGGTAGAATAACCTGCTGCTATTCATTTTTTATTTTGATGATTGTGTTGCGATATTTTGAGAATGTTAATATTTTTTTTTTTTTAAAAAGTGAGATGCTTGAAAGATGGTTTAGCATTTAAGAGTATATCTGATAGGCAGCCATGAAGACTTGGAGTCAGTCAGACCCTAGCACTCATGTGACAGTCCTCATGTTCCCAAAGGATCCAATGCTGTCTTCTGATACATGTGCATAAAATTACACACACACACACGTTTAATTGATTAAATAAATGCAGAAAGGGGAGGTGGACTAGCTGTTAGTTGTACACCTGTTTTGTCAGCATAGGGCGGGGGTTGGGGGGAGGAAGAGGCAGAGGATCTAGAGTTCAAGGCCTGCTTGGGTAGCAGTGAGAACCTATTTTTAAATTTTTAAAGTCAGGTGGGACTAGAAAGATTGTTCAGTGGTTATAACCACTGACTGTTCCTTCAAAGGACCCAGGTTCAATTCTCATCATCCACACATTAGCTTCCAGCTGTCTGCAACTCCAGTTTCAGGGGATCTGGCTTCTGTGGGCAACACATGCCTGTGAGCATGGTACACAGATATACATGAAGGCAAAACACCCGTACACAGAAAATAAAAATAAATAATAAATAATTTTAGATAAAGCTGGGTATGGGCCTATGTTTGTAATCCTAGCACTTAGGAAGCTAAGGCAGGAGGATCGGGAGTTCAAGACTAACATGAAGCTTGGGTAACAAAGAGGCCTGTCCCTAAATAAAGGGTGAGGGCTTTAAGTAGATAGAATGATGAGGGCAGAGAAGTAGAGAAAGGTTGCGCTCTGGGGACACTGTTCAGTAGACTGGTCAGTCACTCACTCAGTAGTCAGCAGCTACGTGCATGGTGGGAAAGGTGAGGGTGTGTGGTGCAGGCTGTCGGTACTTGCCAGACCCTAACTCTTCTCTCCTTGAATTTTAGCATCATGGATACTGACTTGTATGATGAATTTGGGAATTATATTGGACCAGAGCTTGATTCTGATGAAGATGATGATGAACTGGGAAGAGAGACAAAAGATCTTGATGAGGTAAAGCTAACACTGTTTTCTTTATCTGTCTCTTTTTACAGACAATGACCTGCATGCATCTCATGTCCCCTGGGCAGTGGGGGGTGGATTTCAAGGCAAGCACACAGACTTTGTGCCCTGGCTGTCCTGGAACTCACAGAGACCAGCTTGCCTTTGCCTCTTGAGTGCTGGGAGTAACGGCCTGGCTATTGTTGGGTTGTTTATGACTTGTATTGGGATTTTTATATTGGCTCCTAAAGTTTAAAAGTGGGTTTAAGGGTGTTTCCCTCATGAGTTGGGTTTGATCTAAGCTCTAGTACTGGTTCTGTAATAGCTCTTTGAGTTCCCTGCTGTATCTTTTGATAAAAAGGAATGATCCCAGTTCATCATGGGGAGACAGCTGTATTAGTGCGTCTGCACTCAGAACTCCTTCCTGAGCCCCAATTTTAAAAGAGACATATAAAGGGGGAGAGGAGCGGGCAGTTCCTGTTAGTCCAGTTTAGGAGTGGGAGATAATGTCCAGAGTGATTTTAGATAGCTTTCAACGGGCACTCCACTATAAAGCCAGGGGTATGTAATCCCAGCACTGAGAAACGGCCAGAAATAAGGAGTTCAGGGTCAGCCTTGGTTCCATAGTGAGTTTGAGGAAAGCCTGAGCTAAATGAGATCCTGTCTCAAAATAGCACTAAAGAATTAGGAAAATATTATTTCATAAAAAGGAGGGGTACCATTCTGTTTCTTGTCATTACAAATACCTGACAAGAACCGGATGTAGGAGGAAGGATTATGACTCGATTATAAAGGACGACTTGCTCACGGTGGAGAAGACAGCAGTTGGCTCAATGGCAGCTACTTAGTCATACCTCAGGGTACCAGGAAGCACAGAGAGGTCAGAAACCGGGGCCAGACTGTAAACCTCAAGACTCCATCTTCCAATGTTCCACAACAGCCCAGAACTGTACTACCAACTGGGGTCAAAGGGTGAAACATGAGCAAGTGAGAGACAGTTTACATTCAAATAGCAACAGGCACTCAGAGCGGCTTTCATCTTATAGCAGTATTCAGAACTGGGTGAGTGAAATGTAGATTTAATGGGAGTAGGGTCTCAATGATTGTAGTGAGCGTGAGATGGGGATGGGGTGAGAACAGGTACTTGATTATGTAAATGTGTAAAACTGTCCAACAGTGAAGAGCAGACCCATCCCATTTCTTAGTGGTGGATTAGTCTGGATTTGCAGGGGTTAAATTCATGGACAGCAGGAGCGGGAACAGAGTTCTGGCTGCCGTCAGTCTCCATAAAGGGGAATGTTGCTCCAGCTAGAAAAAAATGAGCAGTAGGAGAGAAAGTCGGAGCTGCTGCAGGCTTGTGGAAGGAGACGAGCTTGCAGCGTGAGTATGTTCATGTCTGCAGGTACAGATGAACTGTACCCTGGTGGGTGTTAGGGAAATCTTGAGGTGAGCTGAGCGCCACTATGGTGATACACTTCAGTGGCAGGGTACTTCCCTGGTGTGCACAAGGTACCCGGGATTTAGTTCTTACACTGCCAAGATGGAGGGTGGAGAGGACAGGCCATGGAACAGCACCAACAAAAAAAAAAGAATTAAGTCATTTCTCTTAAAATGGAATTATTGCTGGGCTGTGGTATCTCATGCCTTTAATCCCAGCACTAGGGAGGCAGAGGCAGGCGGATCTCTGAGTTCAAGGCCAGCTTGGTGTACAGTGTGAGTTCCAGGACAACCAGGGCCACCCAGAGAAAATGGTCTTGAAAAATTTTTTTATTAAATTTTTTTATATGCACTGATGTTTTCCTAAACAGAGAAGATCCTGTCTTGAAAGTTTAAAAAAAAAAAAAAAAGTTATTTGGAGCTCTAATGCATAGGAGTTTCTAAGAAGGGTGTTCATTCTGGAGGGAAGGGGTACAGGGAGAAGGGTCCACAGATAACTAACTGGTAAATCATCTCTTCTCTAGATCACCAAAGTGTATAGTACTTAAAGGACAGCTGTGGGTGTGAAGCAGAGGAGATGGGGTCAGAGACATGAAGGCCTTGAGTAGAAAACAGAGTAAGAGCCAGATGAGGTGATGCATGCCTTGAATTCCAGCAGAGACCAAGACAGGCAGTTCATGGCCAGCCTGGTCCACACAGCGAGGTCCAGGACAGCGAGGGCTACACAGTCAAAGCAAAATGCCAGAGTTCTTCCTTCAGTGAAAGGGGGTTGGAGGCCTGACAACTAGCCAGGGCTTCTTCTCAGTACTGCCAGCATCCATGTAAAGATGGGGGCTGAGCCACTGCTTGAGTATGAGGGGAGGAGGGGAGTGGGGACACAAGGTATCTAGAGCAGTACTGTTAGCAGACAACAGGACTGCTGGGGATGCTGGTTAGCTTTATCTCAGGCTCATTTGAGCTACTGCATGGTGCTCAAGTAGAGATGGCTACAGGAGGCAGGAGTCATTACATAAAGCCCAGGGTTACGTTCCTAATGCATTCAGATGTATGGGACAGAAGACTGGCTTGGTAGCTATTTTGGAGTCGTTACCAGTAGGATATGTTTGGCTGCTGAAAGCGCTGATGTCATCTCAGGCCACTTTAATAGAAGCAGAACATACAGATGGTAGGAGGTGGCCGGGCAGCCCACCATCGCAGGTATTTGCATTCTTTTCTAAAAAACAGGTTGACATTTTGGAATTTGTGTGAAAGAAAACAAACGCCCACCACTGTATCTACCCAGCTCACTGCACACAATGCCTTCCGCTCTCTTGTTGTGGACAGATTGTTTTCCAGTCAACCAACTCCCATTCCCCATCCCTTCTCACCACTCAGGACCTTCACCTAGCACTTGTCCCTCCCTCTCCTGCTCCATCAGCTGTCCCTCACTAGTGGGTCATCCCAGGCAGTGTACAAACATGCCATTTTACCTTAAAACCTTCGCTCTGGGCATGGTGGCAAATGCAGAGGCAGGTGGATCTCTGTGAGTGCACGACTAGCCTGGTCTATAGAGTGAATTCCAGGCTAGCAAGGGCTACATAGAGAAACCCTGTCTTGAAAAAAACAAACAAAAAAACCCCCAAAAAACCCTTTGCTCATAATTCTAGCTAGGTAGGTAGTTCAGTGCCAGCCTGGGCAACTTAGTGAGACCCAGTCCCAATAGAATAAAATAGTGGGTATGAGGGCCTGGGTTCCATTTCTGGTACCACCCCAGTGAGCCCTCTTCTGACCCCATTCCCCCTTCAGTTACCTCCCTGTTTTCTTCCCTGAATGCATACCTCAGACGAGTTGTTGAAGCTGTTTCTAAATCTCCCGTTTGTTCTCCAGCCCACTCTAACCCTACTCCTTGGACACTGCTCTTGTCAAAGTCCCTGTGGCCCTGGCCTGTCAATCTCAGTTTCACTTGACCTGCCTGCCGCATCTGGTGGGCTGATCATTCCCTTGTGTCTTTCTTTCCCTTGTTTTCCAGGGAGGCCCCTGGCTTTCACCCTCGTGACTCTTCCTTCTTAGTCTTTACTGCTAGCTTCTTCTCCCAGGCCTTCAGATGCCAGCAGACCTAGAGTTCCATTTTACACCTCTCCTCCACCCCTGCATACTGCACTGGTCATCGTATCCAGTCTGTCAGGGGACGACTTTGTCCAAAAGACTTTTCTTTTGAGCAGCAGTTCCATGTGTCCTGCATCTGGCTTGGCATCTCTCCTTAGTGCCTAACACAGGGTCTCAGAAATAGAGGATCTGCCAGATTCAAAGTCCCTTCCCATATTGCTCTCACTCCTCCTCATCCCTGTAATATGGTGCCTTGCTGTAGATGCTCAGGTCAGAGGCCCCCTTTCTCTCTGTAAGCATACTTTCATTTATAGAAAACACTTGATTCTACAAAGTATTTCTAGAACAATCTCCTCATACCACCTTTACAGATGCATATTGCACTCACCATCTCTTTCCCAAATTACTGCAATAGGTTCTTAACCAACCCTCCTCTCAGTATTTTCTCAAGATGGAAAAGGATGGGGTCATGTCCTCCCCCTGTCCCCTACATACACAGACAGTACTGAGGTTTACACCCAAGACACTGAGCTATAACTGCTGCTGCAGATTAGCCTAGCTGAAACCACTCTTCTAGAAAACATAAAGTCAGGACCAAGGACAACAGCTCAGTTGCCGTACAGGCATGAGGACCTAAGTCCCCTGAACCCATAACAATGGCAGGTGTGGTAGTGTGCTCTTGTAGAAACAGGTAGATCCTGGGGCTGGGCTGCATAGCCAGCCAATTTTAGCTAATTCACAAACCCCACGTCACAGTGAGAGACTGTCTCGAAGGAAATAGATGATGTTCCTGAGGCCAAGGCCTTGCCAGCCTCACACACATACACATTCAAAAGCAAGGGAGGAGTGTCGTCAGATTCCTTAAGTGGTCTGGAAGGTTCGCTGTGGTTACCTCCCGCACGACTTCAGTTTCCTCTGAGCCCAGTGTTTGCTCCTAAGCATGTTGTTTGTCACAGCAGTAGAAAGCCTGACTAGGACGAAGTCTAGGACTAGACTTGGTTCTGTTTAGGGTTACACTGAAGACATTGAAGAAGTGCAGGTCTTTCTAGGGCAGCGCCATCATCCCCACTCAGCACGTGGGAGCCTTAGCTTTTCACACCCTCACCAACCCTTTTACTGTCCGTCATCAGGATAGCTTTTCAAAACCAGTTTTGTCAACCTAAGTGAAAATTTAAAGATAAAGGGTTTGTTCCTAATTTCTATCTCTGGCTTCTGACTTTTGTCTTTGGAGAAAGTGGGTTTTTTTGTTTGTTTTTTCTTAGTTGGCCGTGCTATGATGAGCTATTCTCTTTAATCGCAGTCCACTGTGGCCAGTCTTAATGGGAATCAAGAGTGGGACAAGTTAGAGTCCCGTGAGGGGAGGGTCTTCCAGGGGTAGGGACCCCTCACCAGCACAGGACTTGAAGGAAGATGCTGCAGCTCTCTCACAGAAGGGGGCAGCCGGCTGACAAGCAGGAAAAGGCACCCTCTGTCCTCCCTCTCCCTCTTGTCTTTAGATGGATGAGGATGAGGACGAGGATGACGTGGGAGAGCACGATGACGACCATCCCGGGATGGAGGTAGTACTACATGAGGATAAGAAGTACTACCCCACGGCCGAGGAGGTGTATGGCCCCGAGGTGGAGACCATAGTCCAGGAGGAAGACACCCAGCCCCTCACAGGTATGACTGCAGGAAACCTTGCCTAGCTGTCAGCGAATCTTCAAAGGTCAGTGAATGACTGGGGCAGTTTTTCTTTAATTTTCAATATTATTGCTGGATTAAGAGTCAATTATTTTTGTCTCAATATTCAGCAAAACTCTAGTGAGCAAAAAGAGTTAGTATTTTGGGACTGTAGTGATGGTTCAGCAGCTAAGAGCACTGGCTGGCTCCACTTGCAGAAGACCCAGGCTCAATTCTGAGCACTCACATGGCAGGTCACACAGTTTACAACCTCCTGTAACTACAGCTCCAGAGGACCTCGTGCCCTCTTCTGACCTCTAAGGCCACCAGGCATGCATATGATGTACAAATACACATGAAATAAAATAACTTAATATGTTCATACCTTTATGTTCATATATTTTAAAAGGAGTCAGTGCTATATCCACTTCTTGATGCTTAAAGACTACCACGCTGTCTTTGGTCTGATGTCCCTTGTCCTGAGCAGTCCCTGTGGAGCTCATTGTCCACCTCCCAGTAGTGGTTCAGGAAAATGATTCTGTTGTAAGATGTAGAGGGTTGGGTTTTTTGTGTCTGTCGTTTCCCCACATCCCACCAACTAAGCTGAAGCCCTTCACTGTCTCAGGCTGAAATAGCATTCTGGACTTTAACTTGAGTGACGGATCCCTGAGAATAAAATAAATTACTGTTATATATCATGCACTCTGAAGCCCGATCCTGTGGAGCTGAGCTCCGACCTTTGTTTCATACCTTCCTACATGTCATTGCTTTTTTTCTTTCCTCCCAGAGCCCATTATAAAGCCAGTGAAAACGAAGAAATTCACTCTGATGGAGCAGACATTGCCTGTCACGGTGTATGAGATGGAGTAAGTTTTAAGACCACTCTGTTCTTTTCTTAGAGGCAGGAAAAGGTGGTTTGTGGTTGAAAGAGCCAGAGAATTATGACAGCAGTGCTTTCTGATCTGTCAGAGAGTGACTGCTGGGATGTTTAGGTTCAGGTTTCCCTCCCAGATCTCATCTGGATGCCAGTTGTCTCCCTTCCTCCATGCCAGCACTACCTCTAACGTAGAGCAGTCCCTGAAGCCCGTCTCCGAGACAGAATGGGTGTTATAATTACCAGCATGGAGCTCTGCGTTCTGTTGAGATTAGTCTTCAGAGCTGTGGTCAGCAGCTGAGAAATGGCTTCAGGAAGCATCTGCTGACAGTTGTTTTATTCTCTCTGTCCATCTAACAGTCTTTTTATTCTCGCTGTCTGTCTCGCTTTCTCTGTAGTGAGTGGTAGGGTTGTTGTTGTTTATTTGTTTTTTGTTTTAAGACAAAGATTTACTAGATAGCCAAGGATGATATTAAATTCCTGCTTCCCCTGCCTCCACGTACAAGGTGTTGAAGTTAGACACCTGAACCACCATGCCCATCTGTTCATTGCATCCTCCTTTCCATGCCCTGCCCCAGGTCTCATGCGTCCCAGGCTAGTTTTGATCCTGGTGCCTCCACCACAGACGCACTAGGATTACTACTTGACCCACCATGCCAACCACATCTGAGTTTAACCTTTCTTTTTCAATCTTTTTACTGTTGAAATCCGTATAATGGTGAGCATGAGGCCCAGTGGCAAAGACAAGTCTGACAAACTTAAGTTTGACTCCTGAAACCCAGATGACAGAGAACCAACTCCTAAAAGTTGTCTTCCAACCTCTCCGTTAACTCTGTGGTGTACTCCTGTATGCTTTCATCCAGAGAGCACTGGTCTCATGATCTTGGTTTCCAGGCTGTGTTGTCTTGTGGGCACCCTGAGCTAGGGCTCTGAGTATCCTGCAGTTGATCTGAAAGTTGTTCCCGGCTGGAAATAGCTGAACTGCCTCTGTGCCACTCTACTGGGGAGCTTCTGTCATAATTTCTTTTCTCTTTGCCTTTTTCCTTCCAGTTTCTTAGCAGATCTGATGGACAACTCTGAGCTCATCCGAAATGTTACCTTGTGTGGCCATCTCCACCACGGCAAGGTGAGAGGCTGTCCTGATTCTGGAATGGGATTTCTCTGTGTACCTGCTTATCTTCTGAGCCCTTGTGAAGTTCTAAGTCTGGGCGGGTGGGTGGGGGACATGAAGACAACGCTCCCTGCATGCTGTTATGGAACCGTTGTGACATTCCAGCCACTTGCGTGCCTGAGCCGGGTGTTTACATCTAGATAGAAAAAGGGAAATTGAACCTTACTCTGGTTTTTATAACCTTTTATTTCCTGAGGGAGAACTTTCCAAGAAAGATTTCATTTTTCATCGAAAACTAATCTTGTGGCTTCTGTGTTAATCCTTTGCTGTCTCATAATTCTCTTTGTTTTTCTCTACCTTCCTTCATGCCTGAATTACATGGTGCATTGGGAGCTTGGAGAGAAAAGGCGCAGATTTTCTTCCACAATTGCAGGTCTTATCTCTATCTCTTCTTTTTCAGACGTGTTTTGTAGATTGTTTAATAGAACAGACACATCCGGAAATCAGAAAGCGCTATGACCAAGACGTAAGTAGAACTTGGGCTGAACTGTTGGAATGAAGTGGGATGCCTTGCTCCCTCCAGTCCCTTACCTGCACTCATCAACAGAGGTGTCTTCACACTGCTGCTGTGTTGTTGGAATCTATTAATAGGCTTAAGCCGATCATTTCAGCTTTCTCAAGAGCATGGAGAATGTTAACCTGCAGTATTTTTAGGTGATCTGTTCAGCATTTGAGATCCCTCCTCAGGTTGTATCCTGACTTTTATAGTCTCCTCTTTTCTATCATTTTATTAATAGCCTGCTCTATAAATATCCTACAGTCAGTCAGGCCTTGTTATTTTCATGGTAAATTTAAATGCCTGTGAATAAGGCCAACTGTGGCAGCAACTCTCAGTGCAGTAAATGTTCAGACTCTGCCAGATTGACTGTTTTGACATGTGAGACTTGGAGGCTGTCTCCTTTTACTACTCCTAAGATCCAGTGCAGTGTGTATAGCCTAGCTCTCCAGCCACATGTGATTTTAGTGTCCGCTTACTCCCACCCTGCACGTGTGCAAGAACCTTTTCCATCTGGGAGGGCGCTGGTCTCGTTGACTGGAATTGCTATGGGGACACCCTGCTGTCTTCAGTCTAGTTTTCCTCCTGAGGGAAGCGCCTGGAGTTGGGAGGGGATGAGCGAGGTGACTGATGGTCTGTGTAAGGGAGAGAAGTCTGAATTCAGGTGCTAACATCACTAAATGTTTTTCAGCTATGCTATACTGACATCCTCTTTACAGAACAAGAGGTAAGTGAGTGGGTCTTGGGAAATCAGACTTTGCCTACACAAACCCACCAGCCATAGTTTTGTAGAGACAAGGGAGGCCTTTAATGGAGCACGCTGGTTTGCCTTGCCCTGTGCTTTTCTTCTGCTGCTCTCAGTCATCCCATAGTGAGCACTGGGAAGGCAGACTGTGCCGGCGCGGAGCCTCCCAGTCCTTGAGTAGATTTAACAAATCCTGAGAGGTGATGCTCATATTTGTAAAACTCCACATGATCTTTACAGTATCTCACAATCCCTAAGATGTCTCCTGCGGGGACCATCTGCTTCCAGGAGGGGCTTCTCTGTGAAGGGCTGTGGTCCAATGAGCCACTTGTCTCTTTCAGCCTGGATCTGCCTCCTCCTTTATCACCTGTCCCTTTTTTCCCTAAAGAACTATGTGATGGGCTGGAGAGATGGCTCAGTGGTTAAGAGCAATGACTGCTCTTCCAGAGGTCCTGAGTTCAATTCCCAGCAACCATATTGTGACTCACAACCATCTGTAATGGGATCTGATGCTCTCTTCTGGTGTGTCTGAAGACAGCTACAGTGTATTTAAATATTTAGGGCAGTATTCCACGGGATAAGCCATCTCAACAGTGTTGTTAGTGGTTTTAACAGTTACTGTTTGAGCGTGGCAGGATTTTGTTTGGGTTTTGCTTTTTTTGATCGTTCCATGCTGGCCTCAGACTCAATATCATTTGCCACAGCCTCGCCAGTGCCGCTGTTAGAGGCCTCACTGTGGGCTTCAGGAGTTTTCTCTTTTTCTTTTCTTTTTTTAGGAGGTTGTGGGTGAGATAGGGTCTCTCTATGTAGTCCTGGCTAGAACTGTTTCGGAATTTGCTATGTAAACCAGGTTGGCCTTGAACTCAGAGATCCTCCTGCCTCTGCCTCTTGAGTGTTGGGATTAAAGGTGGGCACTGTGAGTACCTAGCTTTTCCCCCTTTTAAAAATAGTTATTTCCTATTAAAATTTAAATTTTTCTTCCCTTTAAAAACAAAACCAAAAGCCCTAAACCCAGATTTTTTCTTTTTATTTTTATAACGCTCACCTGCTTTGCTTCCAGCGAAGGAGCTGAGAGCCTGCGGCCTGTGGCCTCTGAGCTTACATAATTGCTTTGCTCTTCTCATTTTTCTTTCTTCCTTCCTTCCTTCCTTCCTTCCTTCCTTCCTTTCTTTTTTTAACTAACTGCCCCTCTCTTCAATACTGTTTAATGTGCATCATCTTGCTGATGTACCAGGTAGAACAGACCTGTAATCCCAACTACTCAGAAGGCCGCATCAGAAGTTCAAAGCCAGCTTTGTGTAGTGGCTCATGTCTTTAATTCCAGGACTGGAGGCAGGAGCAAGTGGATGGATCTCTGTTTGAGGCCAGCCAGAAAGGAAGTTGTTTAAAGCCTACCAGGGTTACAGAAAGAGGATGAGGTCAATCTGAACGACTTAGTGAGACTTTGTCTCAAAATAAAACCTTAGAGCTGAGGATATTGATCACCTAGCATGTGAGAGACCCATATTCAATCCCTAATATTTCTTCCCCCACTCAAAAAAATTTGGGGCTGGAGATGTAATTCTGTGGTAGAATACTTGCTTAGTATGTACATGCTCTAGGTTTATTCTCTAGCACTGTAAAAAAGGTGTGTGTATATATATATATGTGTGTGTGTACAGGCCTCTAATACCAGCACTACTCAGGCAGGTAGATCTCTGTGAGTTGTGAGATTGAGGGCAGCCTGGTCTACAAAGCCGGTTCCAGGACAGCCAGGACTACACAGAGAAACCCTGTCTTTTTTTTTTTTTGGTTTTTTGAGACAGGGTTTCTCTGTGTAGCCCTGGCTGTCCTGGAACTCACTCTGTAGACCAGGCTGGGCTCGAACTCAGAAATCCGCCTGCCTCTGCCTCCCAAGTGCTGGGATTAAAGGCATGCGCCACCACCGCCCAGCGAGAAACCCTGTCTTAAAAACAAAAACACCCCCCCCCCAAAAAAAAAGTGTGTGTGTGTGTATGACAGAGAGAGAGAGAGGGCTAGATAAAAAGAATTACACCCACTACAAGGAGAATCATTGGTATAGTCAGTTAGCAACTGATAAACCCCCGAGAGCTGAGTGATTCCTCTGGCTCAGGGATAAGTCTTGAGCATCTATCTGCGGATTTCAGAGAGGCGTTGGCATCAAGAGCACTCCTGTGACGGTGGTGCTGCCGGACACCAAAGGGAAATCTTACCTCTTCAACATCATGGACACGCCAGGTAGGCCCCTTGACCTTTACTGTCATAGCCTCGTCCAGTTTCTGTTTGTGCTCCGTTTCCCAGAGCAGTACAGAGTGTTCTTGGTGTTTGTATTCATGTTCAAGGATTCCCTTTTCTTTGACACAAAAGCAGTCTTCTGGCCTTTGATTTCACTTCCACCTTTACGTAACTGTGGAATTTGAGGTGCTGTAAGCAGGAAGAGGGATATTTGGAGTTCATAGCACTGGTTCCTTGGGTTACCCTAGAAGCTAACTGCCTCATTCTACCAAGTGATGGCTGGATATTTGCTTTTCAGGTCATGTGAATTTTTCTGATGAGGTCACAGCCGGCTTGCGCATCTCAGATGGAGTGGTCCTTTTCATTGATGCTGCTGAGGGGGTAAGTTAGTCTGGGCTCTTAGAAGCTAATTCCCTGTTCCCATGCTCCTGTTAATTCCTCTGAGAGCCAGAGAACATCAGTTCATAGGCTCAGGTTTGTTCTAAATTTAGGGAAGTGAGCTATGTTCGAAGTTAGACAGTGTACTTGAAAGTCTTTATATTATGCCGGGCGGTGGTGGCGCACGCCTTTAATCCCAGCATTTGGGAGGCAGAGGCAGGCGGATTTCTGAGTTCGAGCCCAGCCTGGTCTACAGTGTGAGTTCCAGGACAGCCTGGGCTACAAAGAGAAACCCTGTCTCGAAAAAAACAAAAAAACAACAAAAAAAAAAGAAAGTCTTTATATTTCTAAACTGAAAGATTGGATACACCAATAACCTCATTCATACCATTACTGTTGAGTCACCAGCAGAGGGAGCCAGAGGCATCTTATTAAAAAAAGTTCAGATTTAGTCAGACATGGTACAAGGAGCTCCCTCTTGTCTGTTTATGATTCATCTCTGTACTAGAAACATGCTCTCTTGTGTCTTTTCTGCGAGTTATAGAAAAGTATTTACAAATTGTTTTCTTTCTTTCTTTGTATTTTAATGAGATGAACTCTTACTCTGGGACTGTCAAAGTGGATTCATTCTTTTGGGGGGGGGTGTTTCCTTTTTTTTTTTTTTTTTTTTTTTGAGACAGGGTTTCTCTGTGTAGCCCTGGCTGTCCTGGAACTCACTCTGTAGACCAGGCTGGCCTCGAACTCAGAAATCCACCTTCCTCTGCCTCCCAAGTGCTGGGATTAAAGGTGTGCGCCACCACTGCCCGGCTAAGTGGATTCATTCTCAAGGTACTTTCTGCCAAACCTGGTTACCTGAGTTCAGTCTCCAGAACTTACGTATGGTAGAGCCAGAGAACCAGCTTCCAAAAGTCCTGCAACCTCCGTACCACACCATTACATGAGCATAAGCACACACATAAAAATAAACATATGTAATTTTAAAAGTTAAAAAGCCAGGCAGTGGTGGTGCATGCCTTTAACCCCAGCACTTAGGAACCATAGACAGCTGGATCTCTTAATTTGAGGCCAGCCTAATCTATAAAGTGAGTTCCAGGACAGCCAGGGCTACACAGAGAAACTGTGTCTCAAGAAACCAAAAAGAAAAAGTTAAAAGAAATCTCATTGTGTAGCCCAGGTTTGCCTACAACTCACATAGGCTGGCCTTCAACTCACATAGGTCTACATGTCTCTGCCTCCTGAGTGCTGGGATTAAAGATGTGCACCTCTCCACCCAGCATATCCTTATATCTTGATGCTCTGGCTGACCCATCTTTGGCTCTCAGAGGTTGCTTGTGGCTGGCTCATTCATCCTTTTGACCTACCTCAGGTTTTAGTACTTGCTTATTTTTTTCCACGCTTTTCCTGCTCTGGTCCTAACATAAGCCATCACATTAGTGAGTTCTGGCCTCCTAAACAGGAGAGACTACTGTTTAGAAACAAAGATCTGGAGGTGCTCATTGCTGCTGTGATCCTTCACCTCTAGCCCATTCACCCAGCACAGCTCATACACACCCACACAGCTGTCACTTTCCTGCACACAGGCATTGAAAGCATCAGGCGTTCCAAGTGCATGTAATCACTTTGTGTGCCTGTAATCACAACACTTGGGAAGTAAGAAGATTACTACAAATCCGAGGCAAGTTGAGGCTACAAACCAAGACCTTGTCTAAGTAAATAAATAAATAATAAGAATGACAACAAGCAATAAATGGCTTGTTCATCCAGGCGTGGGGCAGATACCTATCAACTGCTCTGGAGGCCAACACAGGAAGACAGCAGATTTGAGACTAGCTTGCACAACTTAGTAATACCCTGTTTCAGCATAGACTACAAAAGGCCTGGGGATGTAGCTCAGACAAGGCTCTGGGTTTAATCCTTAGGATCACAGCAAAAAGAAAAAAACAAAGATTGTACATCATTCATCCTAATACTTCTAAATCCAATAAGTTCTTCCTAGCCTTCTAAGTCCCTTCTCTGGTGCTGAGAAGCCTGGGTCCACAATCAGGGTTGTGTTTACTCGCGTCTCTGTCCTGCTGGGTAGGCACCCTCTTTACAGTTGTGCATCTGCTGTGGGGATGATCTTCCAGCTGGCACTTCATCCCCAGCCCTTTCCTCCTTGTACTGTGTGTGTGCTGAGCCTGTTCTCTCTGGCTCTGCATAGACTGTGTGCTCTCTGCTCTTCGTACCACTTCTAGACCCTTGTGTTTCTCAGGTGATGCTGAACACAGAGCGGCTGATCAAGCACGCAGTGCAGGAAAGGTTAGCAGTCACCGTGTGCATCAACAAAATCGACCGGCTGATCTTGGAGCTGAAGCTGCCTCCGACAGATGCTTATTACAAGCTGCGGCACATTGTGGATGAGGTCAATGGGTTAATAAGGTACAAGACCCGCAGAGGCCCTGAGGGTTTCCTGTCTTTAGGAGAGTCTGGCTTTTATAAATCTTAAATTTTACCCTTGAAGTCTTCTGAGAGTAACTTTTTGGTGTGTGTTGATGAGTTTGTCAGACAGTACATGTCAGGTCTCTACAGGATTGACTCCAAGTCTAGCTTTATCAGTTCAGTGTCTTAACCAGAGTGCAGTTTAACACATCTCTGGTTTGTTGTCAATAGGATCTAAACAAGTCTCACCGTGACCACATACCAGCCGTGTTAAGTTGGGCAGGGTATATAAAGCTTTGTTTGTTTGTTTGTTGATTTTTTGTGTATGAATGGATTGTATGTATGTGTACCATCTACATGCCTGATGCCTACAGAAGTCATAAGAAGGTGTGAGAGTCTCTAGAGGTACAGAGAGTTGAGAGCGTCCATGTAAGCACTGGGTTCTGAGCAGGAGAATAATGCTGCTCTGCATTCTGAGCCATCTCTTCAGCCCCAAAAGCTCATTAGTTTGTTTATTTTATGTGTCTGGGTGTTTTGCCTGTGCACTATGTACATGTCTGAAGCCTACAAAACCTCAGAAATTAAAGTGGAGAATAATAGAGAGTGACACAAAGTGTCAACCTGGTCTCGGTGGCTGTGTGCACCCACATACACAAAATACACACAAAACAGTTGTTTAATTTAAATGCATAAGATGGTCATAATGGTCCACACCTACGGTCCTGGCACTCAGAAGGCCTCAGCAGAATTGCCATGAGTTTGAGGTTAACATGGACTGCAGAATGAGACACTAGCAGAAAACACAAAGGTGGGCAGGCTGGTTCCGCAGATAAGGAACTTGCACAAGCCTGTCTGTATTCGATCGGAACCCAGGTAAAGATGGAGGGAGGGAATGGACTGCACAGAGTTGTTTGCTGACCACTCTCAAATTGGCATATGTGCACACACCATACACCCACACAGTCAATAAATTAAATGAGTCAGTAAAAATTTTAAAAACAAAGTAAATGAAGAAGAACTGCCTGTTGGGATGTTAAAAAAAAACTAAGTAGCTACTTGGTATCATTCACTTGGCATGTGGCACCTGACTACTGTGTAAATGAAAAAACTTACTGTGTTTTCTGCATTATATGTACTTCATAAGGTGAAAGATTGAGGCTCACATTGGCGAGTGTGGGCCTGTTAGCAGTGTTGCTGCGGGATGCTGGTACTACTCAATGGCACCTATAGAGCCCTGACAGGCCATCTTGCTCCCTGAGCCCCTGAGCCCCTGCGCCCCTGCCTCAGCCTCCCAAATGCTGTGATTACAGGAATACACCTCCACTCCTGGCTTTCTGAATGGCTTTTAAGTTTAGGCCTGGGGTGTAGCTTTGTCACAGCACTTGCTTATTGTGTGCAGGGCCTGGTTTTGCATTCTTCAAAATAGTGAAATGAAAGTTTCAGCATTAGTCAGGTGACAACACAGGCCTTTAATCCCAGCACTAAGGCAGAGGCAGGTGGATCTTTTCGAAGCCAGCCTGGTGTATAGACTGAGTTCCAGGACGGCTGGGGTTACACGGAGAAACCCTGTCTCAAAAAGCCCAAAAGAAAGGCGGCAGGGAGAATTTCAGCATAAAATTGTGAAATGAGGCCAAACAGAATCCAGAGAGTGACAGCGGAGAGAGAGGTGCTGCTCTGTTCCTCTCCTCAGTGTTGCTTTTATGTCCTGTCCTACACACACACTCTCAGCCCTAGACAGGGCCTCTTATAGCCCAAGCTATCCTGGAACTTCCTATATAGACAAGGATGACCTTGAACTGATCTTCCTGCCTCCTTTTCTGAGTGATGGGATAACAGGCTAAGCTGTCACGTCCAGTATATGGTGCTGGGGATCAGACCCAAGGCCTGGTACATGCTAGGCAAGCATTGCCCGTCTCTTTATATGTCCCTTTGTATTGGAATTGACACATCTCCCAGATGTATCACTCTGATCACATTAGATTAATTTGTGTTCCCAGGTCTTTCTCTCTATCCTTCAGGTTTCTTCTTAACTGTCCTGTGTGGTTAGCTTTTTCAAAGCTGTGCAGAACATCGTGGCTCTGGGAAATGAGCTTGCTATTATGAGTGAGGGAACGATTCTATCATGTACTTTCTTGACCAGACTCTTGGCAAATCTAAGAATCTTATGCCAGCATCTCCTGAGGATGGAGAATGAAGACAGTGACAGGGAGTTGTTGCCTTCCTCTTGGCAGCAAGTCAGTGATGCAGCGCAGCCTGGCATGGGGCTGCTGCACAGCCTGGCACTGGCTCACAACAGTCTCTGTTTCAGCATGTATTCCACCGACGAGAACCTGATACTTTCTCCGCTCCTGGGCAACGTCTGCTTCTCCAGTTCCCAGTACAGCATCTGCTTCACACTGGGCTCCTTTGCCAAGATCTATGCTGACACCTTTGGTAAGCTCTTCCTGCTGCCGTCTCGCCTGCTTCCCTCTTCATGTGTCCCCTGTCCTGCTGAATGGCTCAGAAATTGGCTTCCTGTCACATTCCCTGCTTGGGGGGAGGCACTCCATTACCTCTTATTGTTGAATTTGAGGCTTCTTTTGAAAAGCCTCAGAATCTTTATTCAGACTGAGTTGTTTCTAGACAGTTCTGTTTTGTTTTGTTTTTAAGATAAAAAAGTTTTATGTTTGGTATGTACACCTACGTGCACCAGCCATGTGTATGTAGGTGCCCTCATTGGCATGAGATCCCTTGGGATTGGAATACAAGTGGGTTTGAGCCATCTTGTGTGGGTGCTGGCAACTCAATCCAGGTCCTGCAAGAGTAGTGATTTCTATGCAACTGAGCCATCTTTGTATCCCTCTGAATAACAACCAAGATTTTGAGGGATTAGGAAGAAGCCTAGTATTAAGGTGCAAGCTTTTAATTCCGACACTCAGAAGCAGAGGCAGGCAGATCTCTGAGTGTGAGGCCAGCTAGGGCTACACAGGATACCTTTCTGAAAAAGAGCTCGCTTTAGACATAAACACGCCTCCTAGAGAAACCATATGTAGACAAGGAGTTACACATGCCCACAAAGCCTTTTCAGTTCTTTTCCAAGATGGATGGAGCTTTGACAAGATGGAGCTTCTTGCTGTCTTCCCAAACGTCTCTAGGCACTTGTAACTGTGATAGGCCTCATTGAGGACTCATGTTGGATTGCAGTCAGCCTTTACAAGCCTTGTTGGCAGTCCCTGGTGAATGAGTTCATGGATTCCTAGAGCCTTGACAGCGTATCCCTGGGAGCAGTTTCCCACTTAGCAGGTTCTCTGGCTTGCATCCCTGTCTCACTGATCAACTCTCATTCCACGGGGGCTGTCCACTGAGTCTCCTGTGTGTCAGTGTGAGATGCTATAGAGGAGAATTGTTACCCTGATTTTAAAGCTGAGGAAACAGGCCCTGGTAGACAGTAGCAAGCCACCTGAGCCCTGTCACCTGCCTGTTGTGGGTGCTAGTTGGTCTTGGTGCTTTTTTATCTTATACTGTTTAGGTTGTTTGTTTGCTTTTTTTTTATTTTTATTTACTTTTTATTCCCCCCCCAGTGCCTAGAATTAAAATCAAAGCTAGGCAAGCATTCTACTGTAACCTGAAGATAGACCAGAGAGAGAGAGAGAGAGAGAGAGAGAGAGAGAGAGAGAGAGAGAGAAACTCATTGTAAAAAAAGTAGAAACCAAGCCTATGCTTTTTTTTCCCCCCCATAACACTGTTACGGTTTTTCTTATGGGTCCTGCCTTGATATTTACTGTTGTACTTGAATGAGATATCATATAAGGCTGGACAGATGATTAAGCAGTTAAGAGCACTGGCCGGAACCTGGGACAATTCCTGGCACCCACATGACAACTGTAATTCCAGCTCCAGAGGATATAGTGCCCTCGTCTGACTTCCATGGGCACTATGTGCAGACAAACACATAAAAAGACATTTTTTTAAAGAGATATTATATATAGTTATCTACATTTTTCACTCCTTGTTGGAACAGTGACCGTGCTGTTCCAACCACATTCTTGCCTTTAAATATTTGTTTTTAGTTGTTTTTCAATTGTAAACTGTGGGTTGATGGGACTGAGTGGAACCCAAGGGTACCATGTGCTAAACATGCAGGAGGCACTGGGCTTTATCCTTAGCACCTCAATAGATAAGTGGATGACTGGATGGGCAGACAGACAGTGAGTAACGCTGAAATGAATGAGCAGAGTTCTGAGAGAAATCCAGGCTTCTTTGTCCTTTGTATTAGCATGAAAAGCAAAATCAAGGCTTCCCGAATTTTAAGTTAGAAGTGCTTCAGGTTCTGTCTGCTTTTGTTTTGTTTCATTTTTTGAGAGTTTCACTTTGTCCAGGTTGACCTATTTCTAGTCTAGCCTCAAATTTCTACCTCACCATAACTTACCTCACTATAACTTGATGAAATGATACAATTCCATATTTGCAGAAGGCCCTGAACCTCAGGAGACATGATTGCCCATCCTTTGGGCCTACCATTAGTGACTGGAGAAGCAGCCATGGCTCTAGTGTCCTCTTATTATTGTCATAAAAAGCCATGTAGCACATGAGGAAAGGGCCTCGCTGAAGGCAGCATTGAAGATCCTGGGCTCCTAGGCCTTCACTCTTCCTGTGTGATACAAACTATGCTTTATTACACACAGTTGAGAACTTCCTGCTAAGAGTGGGGACCCTGGAACCTGTGTGCACTATGCTGTCAGATCAGCATGTCCTCTTGCAGGTAGTAGAGCAGCACAGGGCATGGTGAATAAGAACCTACTCCAGGGAGGAGTCACAATCCCGCACTGGTGAGCAGCATTGTAAGGTTGCAGTGGAAGCTGGATGCTGAGTAGCTGTTATGTCAAGTGTCAGTGACAAAAGCTGGAGAGGCAGGGGCCACTTCCTGTGACCTTCCAGTTGGACAGGCTACAGGAAAATAGCAGGGCTTGCCGGGTAGATGATAGAGCCAAGCACTTCAAGGCTACAGGATTGGAAGAGGGCAGGTGAAGGCAGCATCGTTGTTCTCAGCCTGTGCACACAACAGTAGAAAAGTTCCAGTGGAAGCCACTGGCAGACCGTCCTCAGTGTGATGGTGTACACCTGCAGTCCCAGCAGCCAAGGAAGGCAAGAGACGTGTGAGTTCAGGGTCAGTTAAGCCACAGAAGCACAGAATTGAGTGTTTATGTCATTGGTAGAGTGTTAGCATAACAAAACAGACAGACAGATAATATTGGGGCCCGATGGAAGAGGGTTTGGGGTTCATTCTTTGATTAACACTAATTAAACCTTGACTCACAGGTCCTTTGTTTCAGGTGCTAAGGGTTTGTTTCTCTAGGAGACAGTCTTACCAGGTTTCCTAAGCAGACCTTGAACTTAGAATCCTCATGCGTCTTAAGTAGGATTGCAGACATGCATCATGTCTGTAATATAGTCTTCTGCACTCTCAGTCTGTGCCAATTGGCCTGCAGCTGTAAAGGGCGTGGCCAGGGGCAACAATTCACAGTGGGAGGGAAGTTTCAGTAACTGGTGGAGTAGGAAAGAAGGCAGGCATGGCACTCAAACGGAAGAAAGAGTATATAGCATACAAGAGGCCTGGATTTGATCCTTAGTGAGACTGGACATAGTGGTACACACATAGTCTTAGCACTTGAGTGAGGTAGAGGGACCCAAGGTTCAAGGTCATTCTTGACTACATAGTGAGTTCAAGCCACCCTGGGCTAGATGATACTCTTAAAAAACAAACAAACAAACAAGCAATGTATGAAGAATAGGAAAAGTAGGTATGCAGCAACGAGAGAGAAAAATCTGGAGAGGAAATGGAGTTTTTGGGAAGGGGACTACATTTCCTTATACTGTCTGAGGTAAGAGGGGACAGCGTGACATCTGGATAGAATTATCTAGGAGGTACTTGGTGTTCTCAGTTCTCTAGCTGAATGCTTCAGGAGCTCTGTGCTCAGGAGGTTTTGTTGGTTTGTAAGACTCAGGATCGAACCTTAACTAGGAGCTCTGATGCTGGGTTATATCCCATCCCAGATTCAGAGGAGCAAGCAATAGTTGCTTGCTTCAGTCTGATGAAATTCACATTGCAGTTAAACTGGAATTACTAATTGGTAAAAGACAAGACAGGCAGTTGTGGTGTCCCATGCCTGTATGGGATGCTGAAGAGTTGAAGCAGATGGATCTGTGAGTCTGGGGACAGCCTGTTCTACTTATGAGTTCCAGGCCAGACAGGGCTACATAGTGAGATTCTTATTTTTTTTAAAGATGACTTGAGTGTTTCCTCTTGGGTGACTCCAGGAGGTTAGGGCTCCACTCAGTGGCACCGTAGTGATGGCTGCAGCTAGAAGACGGCCTATATGGGTTGCAGAAAGAATGGGTGTCAGTACAGTGGGTACAGATGACCAGGTGGCCTGTCCCTCAGCAGCTCAAGCCATGCTCCTGTTCAGAGCTAGGCCTAGGCTCCAGGACCCTTGCACTTGGGGAGATGCCTGGGTTCTCCTCCTGCCTCTGCTATGACCTTGTCTGCTTTAGGCCAGTCTTGTCCTCTTTTGTGCTACAGAAGGGGATGTCTAGGCCTTGGGAAGGAAGGTGCTGTAACTCTTCAGCTTTAAATCACTTGAAGCACCTAAAACAAGATTTTGAACTACACTGTCCCAGGCAGATTATAATTGTGTGGCTTCTTGTATAGGTGACATTAATTACCAGGAATTTGCTAAAAGACTCTGGGGTGACATCTACTTCAATCCTAAGACGTAAGTAGCATGTGGGGCGTTACTCTCGTGGACTGGTAATGTTTTCCCAGTAGCAATAATTGAGTTTCTGAGGCTAAAACCTACTTTGTCTTATGCATGAACCACCATGCCTCTGCAACTCTGAATGCTTGGCATCTTGGGCTGTAGTGGAGGGAGAGGCTGTCTTCCCTGGGGTCTTCCAGGCCAGGTCAGGCATGTGTGATAGCTACAACAACAGTGCTGTCAGGAATCCATTTGGAAACTGATCACACGGAGTCCTCTCTCTGCTTGGCTTCTACTTGGACTCAGAATGTAAGCAGTGCACCCTAGGGATAAGCCACATTCCCCCTCCTTGGTCACTCACAACACTTCTTTTTCTCTTTAGGAGAAAGTTCACAAAAAAGGCTCCAAGCAGCAGCTCCCAGAGGAGCTTCGTGGAGTTCATCTTGGAGCCCCTCTATAAGATCCTGGCTCAGGTGAGTGAGGGCCACTGCTCCAAACTGCTCCGCCATTGCCTGCTTGTTTTTATTTAGTGTTTGATGGGGAAGGCTGTTTGTGTGCAGTGTGTGCATCTGTGCTCGTGGCACAGGTGTAGGCCCAAGGCTGATGTCTGCTGTGTTCCTCTTTAGCACTCTACCTAGTTTTTTTGAGACAGAGTCATTCACTAAGTCTGGAGCTCACCACTTGACTAGATTGCTTGGCCAGTGAGCCTCTACGGCCCGTGTGTCACCTCTGAGTGCTGAGATAGGACATGTCTACAAGCATTCCCCAGCTCGGCCTCATGCCCGCACAGCATGCAGGAAGCCATTTCCCCACCCCCGTCACCGATTGTTTATTAAAAACCTTTTGACCCAGGTGTCACACACTTTTAATCCCAGTATTGAGGAGGCAGAGGCAGGCAGATCTGAGTTCAAGGCCAGCCCAATCTACATAGGAAGTTCTAGGACAGCCAGGGCTTCACATAGAAACCCTGTCTCAAAAACTGCAAAACCTTTTGGAGGGCTGAAGAGACAACTTAGTGGTTAAGTACACTTGTTGATCTTGTAGGGAACCTGAGTTCATTTCCCAGCACCTCACAATTGTGTGTGGCCACAGCCACACAATTATAATCTGCCTGGGACAGTGTAGTTCAAAATTCTGTAAGCGCCTGTAATTCCAGTTCCTGGGTATATGGTGCCCTCTTCTGGTCTCCTCAGGCATCTGCATGCATATGGTACACATATCCACCACTCATAAAATTAAATTAAAATTTTAAAAGTTTTGGAGGCTGGACTCAGAGCTCAATGTGGTAGAGGACTTGTCTGTCACACACAAAGCCCTGGGTTCAGTTCTAAGCACTACATAAAACTAAGCATGGGAGCGTAAGCCTGTAATCCCAGTACTTAGAGATTAGAGACCTGAGGACCAGACTTTCATGGATATCCTTAACTACTTAGTGAGTTAGAGGCTAGCCTTGACTACTTGAGACCTGGTGTCTCTGGTGTCAGCATGCTGGAGCAAGAGGATCAGAAGATAAAGGGAAGCCTGGGTTACAGAGTTAGTTCATAGATAGTCTGGGCAACTTAGTTATTTAACACTGTCTCAAAACAAAAAGTAAAAACAGGGCTGCAAATAAGTTAAATGTTCATATCATTGAGATCCTGGTTGAGTGAATCATGGTGTAACTCTGTGAAGCATTTGCCTCATGTGTGAGAATCCCTAGTCAGTCCTCAGTGCCACACAAGAAAGGGTGGGAGGGATGGAGAGAAGAGAGGAGGGAAGTAGTAAGGCTGTGGTTAAGCTTTTGTGATGCTCCAAGTAGAGTGTAACATTGTGTTTAAATGAATTAGTGCTACAGCGCCAAGCTGTGAAGGGGAAGTGTCCTTTCATGCAAACAGTAATAGACTGTGCAGGCTGTTCTGTCAGTGCTGTGTCCAGTGGATACACACATACAGATGGGCACACGCGGACACTGTGTGTGGCCGTTCTGTCCAACAAAAGAAGAGAACATAGCAGTAGAACAAAATAATGACTAGAATTTATCAGCAATAGAAAACACTTAGTATCTCATGTCAGACTGGAATGGATTAATAAAAGAAATTTATAGAATCTGCCACTGTAGAGAGACCTTCAGTCTGCAGAGGATGATTTAACTTAGCTCTGTACTGACAGGTGGCCTTTTTTGGTTCCTTCCAGTATAATGAATGAGCCTCTAATTTAGACAGTCTTTAGGTAGAATTGCTCAGAAGCCAGGGGGCAGCACTGAGAATATGTGGAGACCTAACCAGGTCAGCGCCACTCCTGTTTGGCTGAAGACTAGGTAGAGTAGACTCTGGCCTCCAAATCAGACTGTTGTTGCCCAGAGCCCTCCCTGTAGAAGGCTCCTTGTAAGACTTGTCTTTGGCCCCCCTCACTTCATATGAAATATATCTCTAGGGCTGTCACTGCATAGCTGACCCAGTGCCTTCCTTCTGTGTGCACAGGTGGTGGGCGATGTGGACACCAGCCTGCCGAGGACCCTGGACGAACTTGGCATTCACCTCACCAAGGAAGAGTTGAAGCTGAACATCCGGCCCCTGCTCAGGCTGGTCTGCAAAAAGTTCTTTGGCGAGTTCACAGGTAATAAAATATCTCAGGTCCCTGGACATTACTCCCTCGGCTGGCAGAGCGGTTCATGGCTGTAGTCCTGCAACTGGGCAGGTAGATCAGGAGTCCATAGGACACTGAGGGGCACATGATGCCTCGTCTTGAAAAGCAACAACCATGGTCTCACGTGTGCCCTCCCATGAGTAGTCTTGGAAGCTCCCTTCCCTGCAGGGGCGCAGAGTCATGACAGTATTAAACCAGCAACAGGGTTTTCCCAGCGGTTTTCTTTAGCTGTTTCTTGTGTTGGGGAAAAAGGAATTAGATTTCCCTTGCAGGTGAAGCAGATGGGGGCAGGCCTTGGGCTCTGGTACATTTACTGGGGTCAGGTAGGAAAATGGCTCCCTAGGGTTATGTACTAGTCGGGAAGGTGCAGGTGAAGACTCAGGAGATACTTGGTTTTCTTCATCATCACTGTGATGACAGAAACAGTTTATTTCAGCTTGTGCTTTTAAAGGGTCCAGTTCATCATGAAGAGGAGATAGTGACAGTGAGCAACTGGCTCTTGACATCTTCATGAACCAGGAAACAGTCTGAGCTAGAAATAGAGCCAGGCTGTAACGCAAAACCTGCCTCCAGCTAGGCCCACCTTAAGGTTCTACAGCCTCCTCAAACTGTACCTCCACCTGGGGAGCAAGTGTTCATGAGCCTGTGGGGATATGTCATATTCGGCCATCTCCCTTCCCCGTTCTGCTGAGCCCCATTCCTGTCTCGGTTATGTAGACCCAAACTTATTTTTGTTGATTTAAAGACAGGGTCTCACTATTCAGCCTTGACTGTCCTGGAACTCACTATATAAACCAGGCTGTCCTGGAACTCACAGATCTGGCCGCCTCTGCCTCATGAGTACTGAGATCAAAGGTATACACTGCCCACCTGGCAAGACATGAGTTTTTATTCTGGCATGCAGTTTTCAGGGGGTATCCAGGCAAGCCTTCTATTTCTTCTGTGACTGGTTCTCATCTGTAAATAAGAACAAGGGACCAGAAATGGTGGCTCCTGCCTTTGATCTCAGCACCTGATAAATGATAGGGGTTTGTTATGAGTTCAAGATCTGCATGGCCTATGTAGTACTTTCTAGGCAGCCTGAATTACAGAGCAAGGTACTATCTTTAAAATAGCTGTGAAGCTGACAGTGGTGGCACATGCCTTCAATTCCAGCCCTCGAGTGGCAAAGGCAGGTGGATCTCTGAGTTCAAGGCCAGCCTGGTCTACAAATTGAGTTCCAGGATAGTGAGGGAGATAGTAAGAACCTATCTCAGAAAGTGAGTAGTGGAGGGACAAGAAAAGGTTCTTCTTAGCAATCATTGATTCTAAGTCTGGGGGAAAGTTGGTGTCTGAACATTTAAATCTCATAATAACTCTCGACTGGCCATCAGTCTGAAGATTCTGGACACTAGTCAAACAGATATGCTTGGTACTAGGACTGGGTCTCATTTGTACACCTCTGAGTTTGGCCTCCAGACTGAAGAAGAAAAAGGTTTACCAATCCCAGTGTGGTGATGAGCAGTCTCTCTTTCAAGGCATGTTAGTGGGTTAGGGAAGCAGAGAAGCTTACTGAAGGAGACATGCAGTGTTTCTTAGGGCAGCTGCTCAGTTGGGAACTGTCCTAAGCAAATCTAAGGAGTGTGCAGAAGGGACACTTATCTGGCTGGCATCAGAATTCAGCAAATACTTGAGTTCAGCATAATCATGGATCTCTGTAGCCATAGGATGTTGTAGCGTCTTTAAATTTTTTGTGAGTTAGATTTTAAGGAATTGTGTCCCACTATGACCTGCATCTTAAACTTTCCTGACATCAGTCTAACTGCAAAAGTGTGTGTTTTCTCCTCATAGGAAATAGATTTCCCTCGAAGTGTTAGCTTCTGGGTTGAATCCATGTGTTCCTTCTACCCACTTACCCACTAAGAACGTGTACCCGTGGTATACTAATGGCTTCCTCTTCTTCCTCCATAGGCTTTGTGGACATGTGTGTACAACACATTCCATCTCCAAAAGTGGGTGCCAAACCCAAGATCGAGCATACCTACACTGGCGGCGTGGACTCTGACCTTGGCGAGGCCATGAGTGACTGTGACCCAGATGTAAGGAAACATGCCCTCAGTGTTGCTTCTGTATCCGCATGGACGTGCTGAGTCCATGTTGCAAGCATATTGGTTTTTTGCTTTCCTTGCTTGTCCCTCCCTGTAAGCAGAGTCAGTCCTGCAGTCAGAGCTTGGTGGTTGCCAGAAGTAGTGGGGAGACTTGAGTCCATTCCTGTGCTGTCTGAGTCTGACCTGAGAATGCTATTGGGGGGGGGTGGGCTGTGATGAGAACAAGGCAAGGCTGAGGAAGGAGCAGGCGTGTGCCTAGAGGTGAGCAGAGAAGCACGGCAGCCTGGCTCTGCACCTGTTGTTTGAAAGCATCAGTCTGGGCGCAAGGTCTAGTAGATAGTAGCTATCAGTGGTAGGATATATACTTCTCATGCTTGAGCTCAGGATTCAGTTCCCAGGTACCAAAAGAAAAGATACACAGGCATCCCAGCTGTTCCTTAGGCAGTCATAAGCACCGAGTTCCACATTCAAGGGGAATTTAGAGCAAGCAGTCTTGTCAATGCTAGTCTGTGATCCCAAACCTTCTTTCCCCCAGAAAAAAAGAAGTTTTAGTTGGTTGTATGTGTGTCCGTGTGTTACATATATTTATTTGTATGTCTGTCTGTCTGTACAGGTGTCATACCGTGCATGTGGAAGCCAAAGAAAACCTTGTTTCTTTCCTTCCACAGTATGAGTCCCAGGGACCAAACCCAGATTGTCAGGCTTGGCCACAAGCCTCTTGACCTGCTAAGGCCTGGACCCCTTTTTGTGTTTTGTGGCGTAGGTTTCCACTCTGCCTTAGCTGGCCTTACATTCTTAGGAGTCTTGCTGCTTCAGACCCCTTCAAGCTAGCCTGTTCCACCAAGTCTGCCTCTGTTGTCTCACTTTTATTTCTGTTGTTTCTGAATCTCCTGTTATCCCTCCATAGAGGGAGGACAGAGCACCTGTTGTCTCTCCGTAGAGGGAGGGCAGAGCACCTGTTGTCCCTCTGTAGAGGGAGGGCAGTGCACCTGTTGTCCCTCTGTAGAGGGAGGGCAGTGCACCTGTTGTCCCTCTGTAGAGGGAGGGCAGTGCACCTGTTGTCTCTTTATAGAGGAAGGGGAGTGTATGTTTTCCCTCTGAAGAGGGAGGGTGATGCACCTGTTGTCCCTCCATAGAGGAAGGGCAGAGCACCTGTTGTCCCTCTGTAGAGGGAGGGCATTGCACCTGTTGTCCCTCTGTAGAGGAAAGGCAGTGCACCTGTTGTCCCTCTGTAGAGGAAGGGCAGAGCACCTGTTGTCCCTCCGTAGAGGGAGGACAGGTAGAGCACGGTTTAGAATTTTCAGGAGTCACATCTTCCTTAGTCGGCCTTTCTCCTTACATCTCATGTCATTGCTGTCAGGGGAGGTAGTGTGTCACCTTCACGGTGTCTGTGGTTGAAGCTGTTTCCTGTCCCCTCTGCCAGGGTCCCCTGATGTGCCACACTACTAAGATGTATAGCACAGATGACGGAGTTCAGTTTCACGCCTTCGGCCGGGTGCTGAGTGGCACCATCCATGCTGGGCAGCCTGTGAAGGTGCTGGGAGAGAACTACACTCTGGAGGACGAGGAAGACTCCCAGATATGCACTGTGGGCCGCCTTTGGATCTCCGTCGCCAGGTACTGTGCTGCTGACCAGAACCTACAAGGTCACATGTATGTAGCCTTCTATCCTGGGAGTGTCCCAAGGTGTTAGGAGGGGTCCTAGGAAACACAGCTACCTGGATGGTGCAGTGCAGTCAGATGACCCCTCCTGGCAGATCTGTTGGCATCCAGTTCTTAAGGTTGCCAGGGCTGAAAGGTAACGCAGTCGGAATGTCACTTTTGAGCCTTGGGCACCTGTGGTGAAGCCTTTTTAGGAAGATTTTACTTTAGCTTCTTTTCTTCTTTTTAATGTGCTTGAGTATTTTGCGTGCATGTATGTCTGTACACCACATGCAGACTTGGTGCCCAAGGAGACCACGAGAAGGCTTTCGATCCCCTGGAACAGGAAACACAGACAGTTGTGAACCTCCATGTAGGTGCCGGGGATCAAACTCAGGTCCTCTGCAAGAGTGACCAGTGGTCTTAACTTCTGGCCCGTCGTCTCTCCCCGTCCCCGTTTTTCAGCTCCTCTGTGCCCCTTACTTGTTGCTTCAGGTTTCTTCCCTAAAGTGTCTGTTTGCAGACCTGCAATGCCTGGTCCTTGACTAAGGTTATGCTGAGCCCCTGGTGCATCCCAGTCTGCTGAATCAGACTTGGGCCTCTGGGCTGTTTTTCATCTCTGGTAATGAGCAGAACCAGAGCCGTCCTGTCAACAGTGTGGCTGCTGGGCCTCAGTGACGCCCTTCCTTCCTCTTCCTCCAAAGCCACCCTTTGCTCTAGAAGGCTGGAGAAGGTGAAGAGCTCAGAAATTAAAGTGTCTGTGTCTCAGTGTCCCCTTATGTTAAAGAAGTCTTAGGCAACAGATAGTTTTTATTTTTAGTTTTTGTTTCGTAATACAGGGTCTCTGTATAGCTCTGGCTATTCTAGAACTCACTCTGTAGACCAGGTTGGCCCCTATCACATGGGAGTTCATAGGCTTTTTACCAGAAGTTTCCACGTGGAGTCAGGCTTTCCTGTTGCTTCCGTTGCACTCGGCCCGTGTGTGCGTGTGTGATTGTTGATCACACCTCTCCTGCTGGAATGGCTGTGCAGATCAGCTCTGCTCCTGGCTCTGTGCCCAGCATGTAGCAGACGCTTGGTCCGTTGTTATAGAGTGGCTCTCTGACTCAGTTCTTGCTTATTATTGGGTATTGCTCTAGGTACCACATTGAAGTGAACCGTGTTCCTGCTGGCAACTGGGTTCTAATTGAAGGTGTTGATCAGCCGATTGTGAAGACAGCAACCATAACAGAGCCCCGAGGCAATGAGGAGGTAGTGTTTTGAAGGGGCACACTGAGCTGGAGAGGCACAAGGAACCACAGGCATGTGAGCAAACAAGCTCTGAAATCCAGAGCCATTGCTGCTTCTTGGCTCTGCCCTAGTATGTGCCCTCCCTCACCCTGGTGAGTTCTCCTGGATACTAAGAGTTAGGAGGAGTGCCTCTTGTTCTTGCCCAGTGCTCTGCCAAAATGCCTGAAGCAAATGGTCCTTTAAATTGGACTCCACTGTACCAAGGTTCTTGGCTGGGGAGTCAAGATTTCAGTTTTCCCTTAGGCCTGTACCTTCTTGCTTACCCCTTAGGCCCTCCCTCACTCCTCTGTTCTTTGGCTCTCAGGCTCAAATTTTCCGACCCTTGAAATTCAACACCACATCTGTTATCAAGATTGCTGTGGAGCCAGTTAACCCCTCAGAGCTGCCCAAAATGCTTGACGGCCTGCGCAAGGTCAACAAGAGCTACCCATCTCTCACCACCAAGGTATGTCCAAGGCCGCCAAGCCCTACACTCCCTCTAACTGCCCTGTGCTGGCATTCCACGGCATTCAAGAGGTGTGTTCCTGGCTCATGAGCAGTTCCACTTGTTACCATTTGAGGGCAGACAGAACTGGAATGTGCACCTTTCTTTCCTCAGATGACTTTACATAGCCATATTCTTCAATAGGCACACAATTTGAATTGATTTTCCAGAAATGAGAAATGAGAAACAGGCATGGTGGTAGATACCTGTGATCCCAGCATTTGGGAGGTTGAGTCAGGAGAATCCAGAGCTCAGGATCAACCTCTGCTACATAGTTAGGAGGCCATTGTGGGTTACACATGGTGCTGGAGAGATGGCTCAGCAGTTAAGAGCTGTTTTTCCAGAGGACCCTGGTTCAATTTCTAGCACCAGGGGGCTGTTCATCACCATCTATAACTCCAGTTCCAGGGGATCTGAACTGCTCTCTTCTGGGCCCCACAGGTGTCAGGCATGAAGGTGGTGCACAGACATAAATGCAGGCAAAACACCCATACACATAAAGTAATAAAGACAAATGGGGCTGGAGAGGTGCCTCAGAGGCTAAGAGCACTGACTGCTCTGCCAGAGGTCCTGAGTTCAATTCTCAGCAACCACATGGTGGCTAACAACCAAAGCCCTTTTCTGGTGTGTCTGAAGAGATCAGTAGTATACTCATATAAATAAAATAAATAAATCTTTAAAAAGAAAAAAGAAATAGTAGAATTCGAAAGAGGAATACAAAAGAGTTCTGGTTAAAGAGACTTGGGCTAGAGTTTGGCCTCCATTGCTCTTTAGATTAGTGGAAGAGTGAGCATTACAGACTCTTGAGCCTGCCACCAAACCATTTCTGAGTAGCCAGAAGGGAGAGTTAAAGGGCTAGCTTATGTGTATGGATGTAAGGATAGGGCAGGCCAAGGTAGGATCAAGTCAATAATGCTGCGCTAAATCTAGGTCCTGTTGTCTTGGGGACCTACTGGTTAGGGCAGGATTGTCCTCTAAGTTCTTAGATTGGAGACAGACTATTATTGTGTAGTATTGGTTGGCCTAGAATTAGCTCTGTAAATCAAGTTGACCTCAAGCTCTGGGTGAATCTCCTGCCTCTGCCACATGAAGCTGAATTATAAGCTGTCTTAGGTAGGTTTCTTTTGCTGTAAAAAAATACCATGATCAAAAAGCAAGTTGGGGAGGAAAGGGTTTATTCACCTTACACCTCCACAGTGCTGTTCATCACCAAGGGAAGTCAGGACAGGAGCTCAAACAGGGCAGGAACCTGGAGGCAAGGGCAGATGCAGAGGCCATGGAGGGGTGTTGCTTACTGGCTTGCTCCTCATGCTCAGCCTTCCTTACTGAACCCTGGACCATCAAGCCCAGGATCGGCACCACCCACAGTGGGCGGGGCCCTCCCCCATTGATCTCTAACTGAGAACATGCCTTACAGCTGGATCTCATGAGGCATTTCCTTTAACTGAGACTCCTTTCTCTCTGAGACTTTAGCTGGTGTCAAGTTGGCAAACAAAAGCAGCCAGTATACAGGCACACCACCACACTAAGCTTTTTTGGGGGTGGCAGGTAAAGTGTGGGATGTAGAGTGTGCTGAGGATTGAAGCCAAGGTCTCCGTCCTGCAGAGGAAATGCTTAAGCGCTGAACCAGCCCTTACCCTCCGCAGCTGAGGTGGTCACTGCTTCTGGTAATGAGCTGTGGAACCTTCCTCTCTGGTGCCATGAGTTTTGTTTACATCTGCTGTGACCAGGACAGCTGACTGCTGGGCTGCTGTTTCAGGTGGAAGAGTCTGGCGAGCATGTGATCCTGGGCACTGGGGAGCTCTACCTGGACTGCGTGATGCACGACCTGCGGAAGATGTACTCGGAGATCGACATCAAGGTGCCCCTACCCTTAGCCTGGCTGCCAGCTCCAGAGGGATGTCCTGAGTGGGCAAACTCTTAACCCTTCTGGACAGCCACTAGAGACCCTTCTGTAGAAAGTGCTTTCGGTGCTCTTCATCAGAGAAGGTTCTAGAGATGGGTTTGCCCGGCTCACTGAATCATTTTCAGTGTCATTTAAAGTCAAGGCTCCTAAGCCGCAGTTATTCTTGTCCTACGTTAGGAAAAGAACTGTTCAGTCCCTGGTGATTGGCTCAGAGTGGGTGGTGTCACAGAGAGTGGGACCTGGCTTTCAGGCTTATCACCAAGTCTTAACTGAGCACCATGCATGGCTTGTCATTGTCTCCACCACCCTGCATTACAGAGCAGCTGCCCTCTTAGACTCTTATACTTCTGGGGCTGTGGCTGAGGATGGAGCAGATGCAGTTGCTCCAGCACTGTTGGTGTCGTGCTCCGAGGGGTTCTCAGTGAGGGGCTGGTGGCGGAAGCTTTCTTGGAAGACCGTAATTAAAGCCCAGTGCGAGCCCACTGCCTCTGCTCCCGGGCTCCTTGGTCCTAGTGTAGACAGTTCTCTGGCCTGTGGCTGCAGAGCTGCATAGGATGCTCTTGCAGAGAGAACAGGGATGCTTTAGAATTCCTCGGGAGAACTTGTCCTACCAACAAAACTGATTTTTTTACCTCAATTTTTTTTTCATTGCCTAGGTGGCTGATCCAGTTGTGACGTTTTGTGAGACAGTGGTAGAAACATCCTCCCTCAAATGCTTTGCGGAAACTCCCAATAAGAAGTAAGCAGGAGGTGGGGCTACAGAGAGCAGTAGGGAACAAATACAGGGATGCGTGTTGGGGAAATGGCACAAAGAAACCCATTGTTTTGTACGGGGTTTGTTTGTTTGTTTGTTTGTTTGTTTGGGGTTTTTTTGGTAACAGTCTTACACTGCAGCTCAGTGTGCCCTGGAACTCACTATGTCTATCTCAAAAAAGGGGTAGAGGGGTTGAGTATATGTGGAAAAGAAGACACCCAACATCAGCCTGCACCTGTAAATACACGCACATGTGTACGCACACACACTCAAAGGAAGAAGCTGAATGTGGCAGCACACACCTGTAATTTCATTACCTGGGAGGTAGAGGCATGAGGATCAGGAGTTCTAGGCCAGCCTCAGCCACATAACAAGTTTGAGTGCCTGTGAGATTCTTTGCTTTAAAAAAAAAGTCAGACGTGGTGGTACACGCACTCTCAATCCTATCAATTAAGAGGCATTCAGGTAGATTTCTGTGTTGAGAGTTCCAGGGTCAGGGCTACATAGTGAGCTCCTGTCTTTAAAAAAAACAGAAACAAAAATCAGGCATGGTGACTGCAAGGAAACTGACTGACTCCTGTAATCTCAGCATTTGGAGGCAAGACAGGAGGAATGCTGCAAGTTTAGGGCCAGCTCCATCTGCATAGCAAGTTCTAAGCCATCTGGGGCTGCACACATGACCCTGTCTTGGGGGAAATAAAAGAAAGAACATGATAGAGGCTGGGAACATGCCCCAGGTACCTGGAACTGACTGCCTCCTCCCCCACACTCAATCCATGCCTGCTCCAGCCGCAGCTCCGCAGCAGCAGAGATTGCTTGAGATAGGGACTGTGAGAGAGAGAGAGAAAGAGAGTGAGTGTGTGTGTGTTTGTGTGTGTGTGTGTGTGTGTGTGTGTGTGTGTGTGTTTGGCTATCTGTCTCTATAGCCCAAGATGATCTAGAGCTCACTATATAGAAATGTCAGATCTTCCGCCTGCTAAGCACTGGGATTCCAAGCATAAGCCACTATGCCAGCTTCAACGGTTGGTGGGTTTGGTTTTTTTTTTTTTTTTTAAATGGGTGCTGAAAATGGAAACCTAGCTCCTCATACATGTTTACACATGCTGTACTGGCAGGCTATACTCTCCAGCCCTAGCTTTTTTTCCTTTTCAAGAAAAAGCAGATAGACTGGAGAGATGGGTCGGTGGTTAAAGGTACTTGCTCTTGTAGATGGACCAGAATTTTTCCAGCCACATGGTGGCTTGCGCTTCCAGTCCCTGGTAGCCAATACTCCTGTCTGCTTCTTGGGACGCTCCACACATGTGGTACACTTGCATACATGCAAGCAAGATAACTCAGACACCCCACAGAAATGAAAGAAGGCACCCTTTCGTGCCCTGGCTCCAAGAGTTCATTTTTCTTGCCGTCTCAGCAGTCTGTGCTGTTGGCCCTGCTCGTCCTGTGACCCCTGCTCACTCCTGTGACCTTCTTACTGCTCCTGTTCTTTCTGACCAGGAACAAGATCACCATGATTGCTGAGCCTCTTGAGAAGGGCCTCGCTGAGGACATAGAGAACGAGGTGGTCCAGATCACCTGGAACAGGTTGGAACAGAGCTCGCGCTACGGCCTCTTTGCCTGGTCTCCTGACACCATCCCTCCTTCCCTGTTGTCTTGGCTATGGTGTGGGTAGACTGGGATACTGTCTTACACAAAGGCAGGATCTGTGGCCCCAGGATCCTCCTTCTCTTTCTTCTAGAAAGAAGCTGGGAGAGTTCTTCCAGACAAAGTACGACTGGGATCTGCTGGCTGCCCGTTCCATCTGGGCCTTTGGTCCTGATGCTACAGGCCCTAACATCTTAGTGGATGATACGTTGCCCTCAGAGGTAAACTGATAGGATGCCTGTGGCAAAGTGTTATCGCTAAATGAAGAAACTGCAGTGCCCTCTTCCCTGTTGAAAGATGGCTTCTCACAGCTGTACATTCTCCTCCTAACACTGCCTGCTGCTGCTAGTAGCCTGCTAAGGAGACCTAATGTTTCTGTGCAGGTAGACAAGGCCCTTCTCGGCTCAGTGAAGGACAGCATTGTTCAAGGTTTCCAGTGGGGGACCAGGGAAGGACCCCTCTGTGATGAATGTGAGTCCACCTTCAACCCCCAGCTCCCTTCCCCAGGACCCTGCACCTAGCCACAGGAGGCAGTGACACGGGTGTGCTTCCCGTTTTCAGACCCAGCAGGAAAGGAGTACACTGGGCTATCCCGAGTTGGGCCAGTGTCCCCCCTGCTCCTTCCCCATCTCCGAAATGAAGGCATCTCTAGATTGACCTTGCTCTTAATTGCTGGGTAGAGCCCATCTTTGGGCATGTTGAAGACAGATAACATGAGGGTGATCAGGTTGGAGTGATTTATTGATGCAGAATAGTCCCTGTGGGACCAAATACAATTTCTAGAGCACAGTCTATGTCCAAAACAAAGTTATTCAGAACCAGCACAAGCTTGTAAGAATATTCCACATGTCACAGTGCAGCCTGAATCAAATGTTAAGGAAACTGCTGACTGTTTGCAACTGGCCTTGCTAATGTGGATGTGAGATTTGTATCATATCCTTGGGTGGCTGCAATATGGCCTCGGTGTAGCAAATTACCCTGCTGCTCTACCATGCCCCTGTGATTAGCCCCAGCTCCTCCATCTCCTTTACAGTGATTCGGAATGTCAAGTTTAAGATCCTGGATGCAGTGGTTGCCCAGGAACCCCTCCACCGGGGCGGAGGTCAGATCATCCCAACAGCCAGGAGGGTAGTGTACTCTGCCTTCCTCATGGTAAGTGGAGTTGGAGGGACTGCCATGGTTCCCTGAGCAGAAAATTATATGCAGAGGCCACAGAAGGATCCAGAGGTCTGAAGAACCTGTATGTTCTCGCTCTTAGCCATCCCCAGTCTGAGCCCTTTCTTGTTCTGTTGCAGGCCACTCCCCGTCTGATGGAGCCTTACTACTTTGTAGAAGTCCAGGCTCCTGCAGATTGTGTGTCTGCTGTTTACACTGTCCTTGCCAGGCGCAGGTGAGCAGCCTGTTGTTGGGGAGGATTCTGGGAGCAAGAAGCCCCCTGGCTGCTAGGGAGGGGAGCGAGGGGGTAGCCCCAGCCATTGCCCTCCTTGCCCTCCCCACCTTTCCACCTCAACAGCTTGCTGACCTCATACCTACAGAAGTAGAATTGAGGCACTCCTACCTCTACCACAGGCAGTGGCTACAGTTTACTTCTTGCTGCTGCGCCTCCCCACCCCCCAGTTCCTGGGAGAAGTGTGGAAGTAAGGCAGTGATAGGGTTGTCATTGGATCCCATCTCTTCAGTGTCCCCACTCTTGCCTCCTCCCACAGGTATCTGCTCCTGTGGCTTCTAAGAGCCCCAAGACCATTCCCTCTGTAGAGCATGTTCCATTAAGTTTTACTTGATGGTGGCTGGGCTAGGATACACAAAGAAGGGCAGAAGTCAGATTGCCCCTTGCCTTTGGGTCTATATATAACTCAGGCCTTGGTTTTTGTCGTTCTCAGGGGTCATGTGACTCAGGATGCACCCATACCAGGCTCCCCTCTCTATACCATCAAAGCATTCATCCCAGCCATCGACTCATTCGGCTTTGAGACTGATCTCCGAACTCACACCCAGGGGCAGGCCTTTTCCCTGTCTGTCTTCCACCATTGGCAGGTGAGGAAACCTGGCTACCCTGGCCTCCCACTTTGGTAGACTTCCTCCTTTCAGCCAGTTCCCCCTTCTGTCCAGGATGTTCTACAGTCCTGGAGAAGTTCCTGCTTCTGGCTCTGAATCCTCCAGAAAGCTGCCTCATCTACCTGAAACCTCTCTGCCTTCCAGATTGTCCCTGGTGATCCTCTGGACAAGAGCATTGTTATCCGCCCATTGGAGCCACAGCCAGCTCCTCACCTGGCTCGGGAGTTCATGATCAAAACTCGTCGTAGGAAGGTATGTGTTCTTTTAACCATTGCCATCTCTCAGCCCCCAAGATTTCCATAGGAGTTGTGTGTCTTCTTCCTCTTGGAGGAAAGATCAGTCTCTGCATACCTCAGATAAGCAGACCTAGGGCCCAAAGGGAACAGAGGAGCTGTAGCAGTACCCTGAAGGCACAAGTCCTCTCACAGCCTTTCCTAGCCTTCCTCCCCTAAAGCACAGGTTCTGGATGACCCTGGGGCTTACCCTACTGTCTGGCTGTGCTCCACAGGGCCTGAGTGAGGACGTGAGCATCAGCAAGTTCTTCGATGATCCTATGTTGCTGGAGCTCGCCAAGCAGGACGTTGTGCTCAATTACCCCATGTGAGTGCAGGGCCGTCAGCTCTAGACTCAAGCCAAGATCCACTCACTGGGCCTTCATGCTCTGAGCTTCTGGGAACTGCTATGGGGCCGTCTGAACAACCCAGAAACCTCCATCCCAATGAGGAAGGGTCATCTGGCCTCCTGGTTCCTTCTGTGGCCTCTGTCTGGCCCCATTCCCAAGGAACAGAGAGGAGCTTGGGCCCAGAGAAGAACGAGAACAAGATGAAAATGTTTAACCCTAAGGGGCCTGTCTTCAGGATTTACACGGAATTTTATTTTTTACAAGTTCAACCTTAGCCACAGTTTGTAAATGAACAGAACATTCTGACCTCTGCCTTGGTTTGCTGCTTTTGTTCACCCCCACCCAGTTTAATCCGAGCACTTACATTTTGGGTATGTGATTTCCCATGAAACATTACTGCCTCCTCTCCCAGCTGCAGCTGCCTTCCTAACTGGGTCCCTAGGGGAGCAGCCTGTGTGGAAGGAATGCTTGTGTCTGATTCAAAGTTCCCATGAGTCTCAGGGCCCCTACTCTGCCCCTGCCTTCCCCTCCCCATTCCAGGCTGCTTCTGCCTGAAGTGGTATAGGAGTTTTGGGACCCTGGGAACTGAGGTCTGTTCTCCTAGGAGACAGACAGTTGTACCCAGAGTCTCTCTCCCTCGAGTTGGGGCCAGAGTCCTTTGGTTCCCACCCTATTGTACTGGGCCCTCCCTCCAGCCACCAGTTCCCTGTTCTGCTCAAGTAAGGCACTTCACTTTCCTCAACAAAGCTTTATTAGGCACATACAGGCACGGGGGACTGGGCCATCCTGCCACCTCAGGAGTCCTACTTCTCAGCATCCTCTGACACCCTCTTGATGTAATCTTTGTACATTGTATACATGGCACCTGCATGAAGAAGGAAAAGCGCCCTTGGCATCTGATCCTTCAAGGGGTCCCAGGCCTCTACTCTTGCCTTTCTCTTGAGACCCAGCTCTCCTGCTCCTCTTTCTGCCCCAGGTCCCAACAGTTGCTCCAAACATCCAGGCACACAGCCCGCTGGGGGAGCAACTCCAATGGTTCATGAGCCCTTTGATGTCTGCTCTGCACAAAATGACCTGCTGAGTGGAATAGCTAGAGGTAGTTGTTATATATGGGGAAACTGAGGCCCAGTGAAAGGGACTAGCCCACAGTCACAGCTTGCAAGTAACTGCTGCTTCTTCAGGGTTCTCATCTCTGGGAAAATTGATGAGGCAGGTTGTCTTCATACTGTCCCATGGCCCAGCAACAGTGGCCAATGGGGAACCCTGCAAAAGGCCTCAGCCTAGGGCTCATCAAGGAAGTGATGTGAATACTTCCTAATTTGTGAAGCAGGGACTTGAGCCATGGACCAGTTAACTAGGGACACTCTACTTTGTCCCCCCTCCCTCTGACCCCCACCATGCTGCTTACCAAGCATGATGGCCCCCACAGCACACGCCTGTGCTGCCACTCTGGTGTGAATCAGATGGATGGACAGCTTGGTGGGACCCCGAGCCTTCAGCCGGTAAATCCTGTATGCTGCTATCACCAGGCAGCCTGCTACACCTGTGGGCAGAGAACGGGATCACTGGGCCTGAGGCCAAGTCCAAGGTCCCTTGGCTCTACTAGCTCGGGCAATGCAGGTTGGGCACTAGGTGCTAAGTAGATTCTTTGATGCATCTGGTGTTGGGATATTGAGTTTCCTCTCAATGGTATTTTTAAAGTGCCTGTGACCCTCATGATGCCCCTTCCCTATATGCTGGTAGTTCGTTGTCATGACTACACTGCCACCTGAGCTTTTCCACCCCTCCTGGCTTTTAACTTATTTTTTTATAGGTTTTCATATTCTAAAGCCTGGAAGGAAAACCAAGGCAATCCAAGATTGCAATAAAAACCCCTATCCTGAGACTGCTGTTAGCACCCTGTTTCCCGATGCCACCACTACCCATCCAGACTCTGAATGCATTGTGCAGACACATTCCTTTTGTAGTGGGTGGACCACTTGAGTTTTCTGACCATTGCCTCATTCTTTAAAAGGACGGAGAGACATGATGTCCCAGAGAGGAGGGATCTGCCCCAACCCTGTTCTTCCCCTACTCACCTATAGGCACCAGTGGAGACTCCCTGGTCTTCCTTAGAAACTTCTCGGACAGGTTGTCCTCACCCTCGGGTGGCACCCACCAGCCCTTGTTAGCAGACATGATCCTGGATCCAGATGTTAACAGCTGTGTGCCTAAGCTTCAGCCCAGCTCTAAAAGAAGGTAGCCCACAACAAGGACTCTGATTCTTAGTCTTCAGGGGAGAAGATGATTACTTGCCAGGTCCTTACCATGCCCAACACAACCTGCACTAGAGAAGATGCCCCTCTGGGTGTTCTTTCTCAGGAGTTTGGGCTGCTCGTGACTACTTTCCTCAGGTCCTTAACATCTGCCTCATCTCTAGTTCATCTGACTTTACTGTTCCGCTTGCTTCCTGCTCCCTATTTGCATCCCAATGGGTGTGATCCTCTGGCCAAGAAAAACAGCTGGAAAAACCCAGAGTAAACTGGAACAGTCTTTGAATCTTGGGGCCCTCTTGGTCATGGATCTGTTGACAGTTGCTCCTAAGGGAGCTACAGAGAAAGATCTGGCTCTAGGGATCGAGAGCTGTAACTGGTTAACCAGACCACTAGAGCAGGTGTAAGTGGCAAGGCAGTGATGATATATTTTGTACCTAAGACGAAGGGAACAAATTCTGGTCCTCAAACTGCTTTCCAACCTCCTTCCTGATGTCCTTGTGAACCCCTAAAAATGTCTATTCTGATCATAGCTGGAGTCCCAGTCCTCAGAGGAGGGGTTCAATAGGATGCCCTCTGAGTCAAATCCCAAGACAAAGACTGCCTGAGCCAGCTCCTCCTGGTAGCCCCTTAGTCTTCAGGATGCCCGTGCTTACCGTACTCGAGAGACGGCTAGAAAGTGGAGAATGAACAGCCAGACCAAGGCTCAGCATCTGCTGCTTTGAGTCAGTAAAAAGCCAGTGCCAGAGTTGTCACTATGGGGTCAGGGAAGCAGTGTCTTTGAAGTTATGACAGCAGGAAGGAGAGAAGAGCATCAGTCTTAAACAAGTGTGTGCACGCACGCGCACACACACACACACACACACACACACACACATCCACTGAGCTCCAGAGGTAGCAGACCTGATAGAGGAGAGACCTTAACTGTCCTAAGCCTGTTGGTGCACATGTGAATACTGCTGTGGAGAGCTAGAGAAGCAAAGACGGACAGGGCCCCTAGGTCCTCCCCCAAGTTAAACTTTCAAATACTCTTATGAGTAATGTGGCGTGTTAGATGCTTCAGTTGTAGGACTTTCTGGTCTTAGCCTTGGTCCCCTTTGGAACCATGCCTGGAACCTCAGCTAGTTAGGAAGCTGAGATAAGAGGGTTGCAAATTTAAAGGTAGCCTGGGCTCCAGAGTGAGTTCAAGACTAGCCTGGACAGTTTATGAGACTCTGACTCAAAAAAGAAATAGGTGTGTTGGTACACACCTTAATACCAACTCTCAGGAGGCAGAAGCAGGTAAGTTACTGTGAGTTCCAGGCCAGCCAGGGCAATCTCAAAAAATATTAATAAACCCAAATGGTGGTGGTGCATGCTTTTGATCCCAACACTCAGAGGCAGAGGCAGGTGGATCTCTGTGAGTTTGAGGCCAGCCTGATCTACAGAGAGAATTCCAGGACAGTGAAGGCTACACAGAGAAACTGTCTTAAGGGGGGGGGGGTGTAAAAGAGTCGAGGAGGGCTTAGGATGCAGCTCAGTGGGAACATACTTAGCAAGTGGGCAGCCCGAGGTTCAGCCGCAGTTGGAAGGGGATCGGGGACTCAAAGGATCTTTTTGTTGTTGTCTAAGACAGGGTTGCAATGTATTGACTGGCTTAGAATTCATTATGTAGACCAGGTTGGCCTCCAACTCACAGTGATCCACTTACCTCTGCTTCCCCAATGCTGCACCACCACACCCAGCCAGGATCAGGGACTTTTCTGAGGAGTTTGAAACAACTGAAATGCTGTTCACTCTGGCTTCCTGACAATGACCTGACAGACACGAGTATGAATCTGCCTAGACCAGGTATTTATATTTCAGGCCTGTCACAGAAGAAGGGACTGTGCTTCTGAGAGAGCAAAGTACTTGTCCAAAGATGCACAGCTAATAAGTAGTGCTGTCATGATCAGTCCCATGTCTGGCTGCCTCTGGGGACTGTCTGATCAGAAACCCTTTATTGAGACTGAAGCATAGGACCGGTGTCCATCCTGGCATCCCTGACTAGAAGCAGCAGCTATTGCTAAGCCCATGGGGACAGAGCAAGATGCACTGTGGAGGGTCTCCCTCCCTCCCAAGCCTTAGTCCCTTCCGTACATCACTTAGCTTCTCTGTGCATGCATTTTCACGTGTGTTCCCCAGAGGGGCCTTTTGGCACTGGAAATATGTCCAGCAGCTGATGTCCCTCTTCTGTCTCCCTGACACTCATTGCTCTATGAACAGGCTCAAGGTCACGCCAAATCCCCAGGGCCCGCGCATATCCCCAGTGTCCATGAGAACTCTCCTCTCAGATGTTCACACACACACTCCTGTGCTGCCTCTCAGATCCCCAGCCTGGCCTGAGTTCTCAAGAGACACAGGGTGTAGGCTACAGGAAGGAACATGGAAATGCCTGGGTGAGGTAGACAGGGATGATCAAATTCAAATCATAAGTAAAATAAAAGAAAGCAGGGACAAAGGACTAGAGCCATGGCTCAGCTGTTCAAAGAACTTGCTCTTGCAGAATATCTGGGTTGGAGTCCCAGCTCCCACATAGTGGCCCATAACTCCCTGTAACTCCAGTTCCAGAGGACCGTGTGCTGCCTTCTGGCCTCCACAGATATAACCTACATAGACGGTCCACATACATGCTAGCCCCTCACATACACATACTTAAAAATAAATTATTCGGCTGGAGAGTGGCCAAGATTGTGTACTGCTCCTTCAGAAGACCTGAGTTTGGTTCCCAGCACCCATGTCTGGCAACTGAAGACTACCTGAAAGTCCAACTCTGGAAGATCCGGTGCCAATGGCATATGCCCACTCATGTGTACGTGTGTGTGTGTGTGTGTGCGCACATACAACTAAAAATAAATTATTTTGAGATAGTCTCAACCAATGCTACCCTGCTGGCCTGGAATATGCTATGTAGACTACATGTACCACATCCTGCTGAAACTGAAACTGAAACTTAAAACCTATTGTGTGAATATATGATGTATGTGTGTGGGCATGTGAATGCCATGGTGCATTGGTTATTTCCAACTCTTATGTGGATTCTGGGATCAAACTTTCAGGCTTGGTGGCAAGCAGTTTTACTCAGTCATATCTTGAAAGGAGTGTTTGGTTTTTGAGATAGGGTCTTCCTACATAACCCTGGCTGACCAAGACTTCATCATGTACATCAGGTGGGCCTTGAGCCCAGAGATCGCGCTCTGTCCCCTGCGTGCTGGGATTAAAGGTGTACTACATAGAGAGCCAGCCAATGAAGGCTATTTAGTTCAGAGTTCAGCTCCACTAGTACCTGGGAAACTCGATGTCAAGCTCTGTCCTCTGTGTACACAAGCACACGTATGTGTGCAGCCGCACGTGTGCATTCACACACATTCTAACACACGCACATGCACACTCAGAAGTGCTGTTCCCTTTGAGTGTTGAACTGAAACAATAGGCTCCAAAGAAGTGAGATTTCTCAGGAGTCCCATGGTGGAGGAAGGGAAAGTCCCAGCTCGGGTCTCAGACAGAGGAGGAACTTGTCTGCCTGCTAGGAAGAAATTTTATCCAGTTCCAACACCATATGACCACCTTGCAGGACAGTGTTGAAACAAGAACCCGGGAATGTCAGGCCAGGACTTGACCAGGATGGTTAAAACTGATGCAGAATTCTTATCTTCATTTCATCAGTGCACCAAGAAGGCTGTAGGGGTCACTGGACCCCTTTATATTCCCTTTTCTCAGAGTGACCACATTGTGTAAATTTCTCATTTTTTTCTTAACTTCTTTTTTGGATTCTTTGTGAATTTCACATCATGCACCCAATCCCATCCATCTTCCTGTCCCTTCATATCCGCCCTCTGCCCTCGCAACCTCCCCCCCCCAAAGAAAACAAAAAATAAATAGAAACAAACACACATCTAGCTGTGGAAGCTGCAGTGTGTCCCACAGTATAACCTTTTGTCCAAACATCTTTCCGTGCAAATGCTCATTGCCATGAGTCAATGGTCCGATTGCACGTCTCTCTCTGGTTTCCGCTACACTGTAAATGCTGGATCCTCACCCGGTCTCTTCTTGGATATCATACATTTGCCCTGTGTCATGGAAATCGATCCTGCAGCTTTGGATCTGCAGGACTGGCCCCTTTACACACTCCAGCGGTTCACAGATGGAGTAGATGTTGGGGTGAGCCAACTTAAAGTCCTGGATCTGGGACAGAGTGGTAGCTGAAAGGGTCAGTCCACCAGTTCTCCTGCACTGCCCTGGCTAGCTCACTCAAGTCCCAAAGTCAACAAAGGGCAGGGACAGCTCCCTACTCCTCCTCATGCCCTTAGGCAGGCTCACCTATGCCCTCACTTCCAGGTGCCCTACTACTGTGGTGCCTGGGCAAGGTGCCTTCTCTCCTCTCCTCTCCTCTCCTCTCCTCTCCTCTCCTCTCCTCTCCTCTCCTCTCCTCTCCTCTCCTCTCCTCTCCTCTCCTCTCCTCTCCTGTCCTCTCTTCTCCTCTCTTCTCCTCCCCTCTCCTCTCCTCTCCTCTCCTCTCCTCTCCTGTCCTCTCTTCTCCTCTCCTCTCCTCTCCTCTTCTCTAGCCTGGAACTTGCTGTTAGACCAGGCTGGCTTAAAATTCACAGATCAGCTTGCCCTGTCTTTTCAGTGCTGGGATTAAAGACGAGTGCCATCATGCCTAACCATTATTTGTCTGTGTAATAGGCATGTCAGAACAATTGGCTGAGCCTAACTTGTTAGGGCTTCAGGAGCCCGGACTGTCACCTTAAAAACTCTGGGACAGAGATTACTATTATTCCCATTTCACAGATGAAAAACTGAGGCTCTGAACTGGGTGTGATGGTATATATGTTTAATCATAGCATTTTGGAGGTAGAGGCAGGCAGGTATTTTGAGTTCAAGGCCAATCTAATCTATGAGCAAGTTCCAGGACAGCCGGGGCTACACAGAGAAAACCTGTCTCAAAAAAACAAAAGGAAAGAAGGAAAAAGGAAAAACTGAGGCTCCATTAAATGACTTTTGCAATAGAATAAACCAAGCAAACTTCTAACCATCCTGCAAACCAAAGTTTAACTGCTTGGGACTACCTTAAAGAATATCCGACAGGGGAAGTTTGGAGACAGAACAAATAAAGTTGCTTTTTCTCTTCAAAAACATGTGAGGAGGGCATTGGGAACAACTGTTAAACCATACTTGTCTAGACTTCAAGGCACTTGGTTTAGTCCCCAGCACAAAAAAGGGGGAGCTGGGTAGAGAACCCCTGAAAGATGTACAGCAAAACTTGAAGCAACAAGTTTCCATAGCATCCTGTTTTAGTAAACAGATAAGATAAAAATTATGACAGCATCATTTTTGTTAATATGCCAAGTGTTTAATAATTGTTTCCATGTAAGCACTTCTATGTTAGTAATTTGCTTACTGAACCTTCTCTTTCTTCCAAATCAGGTCATATTAATAAACTCTGGCTTTGAGAGGCCTAAATTAAATATACAGATAGATAAACTTAGTGGACCAGCCACTTCTGGATGCAGACTCCATCGGCCCATACACCACATGGATCACTCTAAATATTTTGTTATACCACTTGATGTCTGAGCCTCTGCCCTCCTCCTGTAGAAACAGCCTCCATCCAGAGGTTGCACTCCCCAGGGTACTGTCTGCTCCTCTTCCTCCCCAATAAACAAGTAGCAGGAAATGGGTCCCAGACTAAAATGTCCCAGACAGCAGATAGGAAGACTGGCCCCAGCTGTGAGATCCCAGTTCAACACACTCTTCCTCCTCCAGTCCCACCTAGATTGTTGGGGTATCTCTCCTCTAACTGGAAGCTTAGTGGATATTGTCCCTATTGGGGTGTCGAAATGGAACGGGTTGGGGAAGGGGACAAGGTCTTGAAGTGCTCTGCACATAATCTAAGGCACAGCTGTGCTATATATAGCCCAGGAACGCCGAACAGCCACCCTGGGCGAGGGAGCAGTGTGCAGCGTCTTCCTGGAGCTATTGAGAGCTGTGAGTGAGGGGAAAATGGGAGGAAAGCAGATGAGGAGGGGCATGGAACAGGAAGGGAAAAATCAGAGTAGAAGGACTGGGGTCGGGGGGCGTCCTGGGAGAAAAAACATTTAGGTCATAGAGAAGTACCTGGGATTTGAGAGGCCAAGGCAGAGAAAAGACTCATTGTCGGCTCACCAGCACTCGGGAGGCAGAGACAGGAAGAGCTCTGTGAGTTCAGGGCCAGCCTGGTCTACAGAGCAAGTTCTAGGTTAGTCCAGGGCAACAGAGTGAGAGCCTAGTTTAAGAATGAAAGAAAAAGACGGGCGGTGGTGGTGCACACCTTTAATCCCAGCACTTGGGAGGCAGAGGCAGGCGGATTTCTGAGTTCGAGGCCAGCCTGGTCTACAGAGTGAGTTCCAGGACAGGCAGGGCTACACAGAGAAACCCTGTCTCAAAAAAAAAACAAAAACAAAAAAAAGAAAGAAAGAAAGAAAAAGAGAAAGGAAGGAAGACAAGCAAGAAAGAAAGCAAGGATGAAGAAAGGAAGGAAGGAAGGAAGGAAGGAAGGAAGGAAGGAAGGAAGGAAGACAAGCAAGAAAGAAAGCAAGGATGAAGAAAGAAAGGAAGGAAGGAAGGAAGGAAGAAAGAAAGGAAGGAAGGAAGGAAGGAAGGAAGGAAGGAAGACAAGCAAGAAAGAAAGCAAGGATGAAGAAAGAAAGAAAGAAAGGAAGGAAGGAAGGATGAAGAAAGAAAGGAAGGAAGACAAGCAAGAAAGAAAGCAAGGATGAAGAAAGAGAGAGAGAGAGAGAGAGAGAGAGAGAGAGAGAGAGAGAGAGAAAGAAAGAAAGAAAGAAAGAAAGAAAGAAAGAAAGAAAGAAAGAGGGCTGGAGAGATGGCTCAGTGGTTAACAGCACTGACAGCTCTTCCAGAGGTCCTGAGTTCAATTCCCAGCAACCACATGGTGACTCACTACATGGTGACTCACGACCATCCGTAACAGGATCGTTGAGTCTGAAGTGTGTAGGTGCAGGCTATCCCTGGGCCTGGGAAGCTGTAATACCCTGTTAGAAAGAGAACAAGGTTCTAAGGACCTTGCAGCGTCTGTCCAAGGACATCCCCAAGAGTCACAGGCATGGAGCCAGGGAAGTGCCTTTGATATGTTCCAGAGGAGACTGTTCACATATTTCAAACAGATTTTAAAGGGACATGGGTAGAGCTGGCCGCGCATATGCCTGTAGTCCCAACTCAGGAACTGGAACAGAGGATCATTTGAGTCCATGAGTTCAAAGGGAGCGTGGACAACATAGTGGGATGCAAGTGTGGTTAATGGTGACTGTGAGGTTGAATCAGGAGTAACACTACTGGTACAGCATCCGGTTTGTGAAGGAGCACTTCTGCCCTGTAGGACATACTGGCAGAGACTCCCGTCTTAGACAGGAAATGGATGCACCAGAAATTAAAATCCTTGTGTTGTGTGCCTTTTTGTATTGTTTCATCTTTTTGAGAAGGAATTTTTCTGTGTAGCCTTGGCTGTCCTAGAATTCAATCTATAGACCAGGCTGGCCTCAAACTCACAGATATTTGCCTTTTGAGTGCTAGGATGAAAGGCATGTACTACCATTGCCCAGTGTGTTGAGTGCTTTTGAATTCGCATATCACCCAGCTCCCTCTAAGATACTCTATATGCATGATAATACCTAAACTCTTCAAAAACCTTGAAAATTTAGGCACTTTACATATTTTATTAAATCCTTTATACTCCTCTTGCAGGTGTGAATAACAACTATTTAAAAAAAAAAACAACAACAACAAATGGGCTGGCTTAGTGATTAAGAGCACTGTAACTTTAATTTTTCAATCCTTATTTTTAATGATGGTTCTGTAACCTCCCTTGTAGCCCACCATCCACCAGAGCTAGTGGAAAAGAAAGGATACGGGGAAATGGACCTGTTTAGAAAGGTTCTTTGGAGCAACTGTGTTGTCTGGAAATTGACAGTTCAGTTCACAGGTTAGCAGGCAGTGGCAGCTAGATCCACTTGCAAACACTTCACAGATATATCAGCAGTCCGATCTGGTAGAGTTGGATAGCAAACATGAATCAGCAGCGATGGCACTACCTAGCGGAGACAGCCAGGCCTTAGCCTTGATTCAAGTCAGCAGGAGGTACCAGGAGGAAGGCCAGAAGTTCTTGGCTTGTGCCTCTCTCAGAGAAGCGAAGATCAGCAAAGATTCGAGACCCAGAATCTTGCACAGCTAGCTCTATAAGGAAGCCAAGCTCAGCCTCTGTCACTGTTTGTTGAGTCCTAGTCCTTTTATACCCTCCAAACATCACATGTCCTCTGCAGGTCTTGCCTCAGCACGTGCATCTGTCTCAGCTGACATCACTCTGCCAACCTGCCTGAGTCTTCAGAAACAGCAAGAAACTGCAGCACACCACCAGAAGTTTTTTTTGGTGTGTTTCTCTCTATGAAGTCCCAACAAATGTTACTCAACTACACAATGTAAGGTAGACAAATACATGCGTGTTGTTAGCAGAGAACCCTTCATCACGTGTCCTTTCACATGCTTGCTTTAGTAGAACATCCTTTTATCTGTGTCTGCTTCAGCTAAACATTCTTTCATGTGTCTGCCTGAGCCTTTTGCACCTGTGTCCACGGTAATGAAACATTCCTTCACATGTTTGCCCCAGAAAAACACCATCCAACCGACTTTCCAAAGAACCCTTAAGTTTCCACTTCAGAGCACTGTCTGCTCTTCCTGAAGACCCGGGCTCAGTGACTAGCATTCACTTGATGGCTCACAAATATCGCAACTCCAGTCCCAGGGATCCGATGTCCTCTTCTGGCCTCCTCAGGCAATAGATGCATGTGGTTTGCAGACACACATCCAAAACACATACATATAAAATACAAACGAATCTTTTTTACTTTTAAAAGTTAAAGCAAAACAACCCTCTCCAAACAGGAACAGAGGTAGGGAGATGGTTCATCAGCTAAAATTTCTTTCTATGCAAGCCCCATGAACTGTCAAGATCCCTGGAATCTCACAGCACAAGTCTGTAATCTCAGCATGTATGTGGACCCATGAGACATAGAGGCAGAACAACCCTGGAAACACAAAAGCCAGGTAGCCTGGTGTACACAGCACAGCAGGAAACCAAAAGAGAGCCTGTGCCAGACAAGACAGGAAGTGGCAGCAGACACCTGAGGCCCACACAGACACACAGAAGCACACTTGTGCACGCACGCACACACACAGGAACATAAAACAGCTGCAGATGGAGCTCAGAGGCAGAGGGTGTTGTGTTTAATGCCTAATGCATAGATTCCTGGGTTCTTCAATCCCCAGAAGAAGGAGGAAAAGACAGGCTCATGAGATGGCAGATACATGTAATCCCTGAGCTCAGGAGGTGAAGAATCAGAAATTTAAGGTCATCCTTACACCTTGCATACAAGGTGAGAGTAGGCTACATAAGAACTTTTTGTTGTTGTTGTTGTTTTTTGTTTTTTGAGACAGGGTTTCTCTGTAGTCCTGGCTGTCCTGGAACTCACTCTGTAGACCAGGCTGGCCTCGAACTCAGAAATCCACCTGCCTCTGCCTCCCAAGTGCTGGGATCAAAGGCGTGCGAAGCCACTGCCCGGCTAGAACTTATTTTTTTAAAGATTTATTTATTTATTTTATGTGTATGAGTACACTGTAGCTGTCTTCAGACATACCAGAAGAGGGCATCGGATCCCATTCCAGATAATTGTGAGCCACCATGTGGTTGCTGGGAATTGAACTCAGGACCACTGGAAGAGCAGTCAGTGCTCTTGACCACTGAGTCATCTCTCCAGCCGAAGAACTTATTTTTTTTTTTTTTTATGAAAAGTATTTATAAAAAATATTATTAGGTGCTGGAGATGTGGCTTGATAATTAAGAGCAAATTTTTCTTTTATTATGTGTATGATGTTTTGACTGCATTATGTCTGTGTACTGAGTATCTGCATGTTGCTATGGAGACCATGAGAGGGCATTGGAGGCCTGAGACTGGAGTTACAGACTGTTGTGAGGCACCAAGTGGGGGCTGGGAATCAATCTGTGATAACTTGAAGAGCAGTCAGTTGAGCCATCTCTGAGAACCTATTATAAAAACCTAAAGGGGGGACCCTGGAAACAAGAGTACAAACAGCTTAACAGGGTGGACAAGCGGACCCAGGTCTTCCAGGCATTCAGGAACTAGATACTTCACCCAAAGTTGGGGCAGGCCTGGGCCAGAGCCTTGGATTCTGTGTCTGTCTACCCTGTGACACCAGGACAGGTGACTTAAGTCCTACCAAGCTTAGCCTCTGGATATATTGCAGATAGCTCTCACTCTCCCAAGGAAACTGATCTTCATTGAAAATCCAACATCAATACACACGAAACTACATACAGGGGCCCTGGGACACAGCTGACCGGAGTTAGCTTACCCTTCCGGCTATACTATATGTCTTGTGTTACCTACTCAAAAAGTTTCCCACAGCAGCAATTGGACTCAGCTAACATCCTTATAGGCAAAGGCAGGAAGCAGTGGTACAATATATCCTGTAGATTGACTGAAACTGCCCGGATTAGCAGAGAGGGAGGGAGGTTTGTACTATTAATACCCACCTCCCAGGGAAAGGCAGAATCCTGAGAGGTCCACCTTCCCACCCAGGCAGGGCCAGGCAGGACTCAGCTATTTGCTGGCAACAGAGAGTTCTCTTCCCATGCTAACTCTCCAAGCCTCTGTGCCACGCCACCCCTCCTTTCCCCCTGGAGACAAGAGTTTACCAGCCAAGTGGGGACCCTGGAAAGTATGTAATGGAAATAATGACAAAATGCAGCCTTCAAGCTGACCCTACTGTTCCCAAACCGCAGAGCCCCAGGGTGACTCTCAAGTTCTCAAACTGCGTTTTGATCTTTTCCTGCCTGAGCCCCATGTGAATAAAATGCAATGTGGTTCTCATAGCACAGGGTCCCAGCCACTCCCTGCCAGAGCCTGGAAACCAGACTCGATTCCCTGTTTGAAATGTGGTGTTTAGCTGTTGTTGTTGCTTTGCTTTGATTGCTTTTTTTCCTCTTCCGCGGGCTGTCCTTTTTATTCTGAGAATGGTAAGCTTTTATCCAAGCATAGAGCACATGCTTGCCAAACACCTGCTATGCACTGACCTGGGCTCTACACGCTAGGACTCGATGTTCCCAACTTGGTGTTCCTGTCTCTTCAGTGTAAATTTTAATTAATTCATTCATTCTTTCTTTCTTTCTTTTTTTTTTCTTTTCTTTCTTTTCTTTTCCTTTCTTCCTTTATTCCTTTCTTTCTTTCTTCCTTCCTCCTTCCTTCCTTCCTTCTTTCTTTCTTTTTTTTTTTTTTTTTTTTTTTTTTTTTTTTTTTTTTGAGGCAGGTTCCTTTACGTAGCCCAGGCTGTTCTGGAATTTACTAGGTAGATCAGGCCAGTCTCCAACTGAGCGATCCACCTGCCTCTGCTTTAGAAGTGTTGATATAAAAAGTGTGCCCCACAATGTCTGGTTGGCTCTTTCTTTTTTTTTAATTTACATTGTTGTGTTTTGTTTGTCTATTTGGTTCATTTTGAGACAAGGTCTCTCTACCTATCCCTGGCTGTCCTAGAACTCACCTTGTAGACCAGGCTGGCTTTGAGCTTATAGAGATCCACCTGCCTCTGCCTCCCAAGTGCTAGGATTAAAAGCATGTGCTACCGTGCCCTGCTTTATCTCTTTTCTTTTTAACAAGTAGTTTAATATTTTTAAAGCCACTGAGTGTCCAGGATTTTTAAAATTTATTTATTTTTATGTGCATTGGTGTTCTGCCCGCATGCCTGTTCAAGGGTGGTAGATCCTCTGAAACTAAGGGTACAGACAGTTGTGAACGGCTATGTGGGTAGTAGGAACTGAACCTCTTCCAGAGGAGCCAGTGCCCTTAACCGCTGAGCCATCTCTCCAGCCACTCCAGGATTTAGTTTTAAAATTGATTTATGCATATGAGTGTTTTGCCTGCATGTATGAATGTGCATCTCATGCATGCTTGATGCCAAGGAGACCAGAGAGGGCATTGGATCCCCCAGTACTGTAGTGACAGAGAGTTTGCGTGTGAGGATCGGACCCAGATCTTCTGTAAGGGCAGTGAGTGTTCTTAGCTGCTTAGCCACTTCTTCAGACTTTGGGGAATGCCTGGAACAAGAGCTTCCAGCCTAGTTTCCCCATCTCTCATGGGACTAAACATGCTACCAGCCAGTAAGATGGTTGGGGAGTGAAAAAAAAATCTTAATTAGAAGACAGGAACCATGTCATGTACAGTAAAACCATCTACCTTCTTTGCCTCCTAATTTTTCTGTCTTCAAAAAGTTGCTCTGAGCCAGGCATGGTACTCTTGGAATTCGAGTAGGTAAGAGACTGAAGGAGCTTCAGTGAGGCTCTTTTTCCAAAACCAAGGGATGGGCTGGGGATGTAGATGAATTAGTAGCGTGCGTGCCTAGAACGCACAAGGCCTTAGGTTTGATGCCCAGCCATAGACCTGTCATCTCAGAACTGTGGAGATGGAGGCAGGAGGACCAGAACTCAAGGTTATCATCTGTGGCTGCATAGTGAGCTGAAGGCTAATCTTCACGACATAAAACCCTCTTTTTTTTTTTGTTTTTTTTTTTTGTTTGTTTGTTTGTTTTTTTGAGACAGGGTTTCTCTGTATAGCTCTGGCTGTCCTGGAACTCACTCTGTAGATCAGGCTGGCCTCGAACTCAGAAATCCACCGGCCTCTGCCTCCCAAGCGCTGGGATTAAAGGCATGCGCCACCACTGCCCAGCTATAAAACCCTCTTTAAACAAGACAAAATGTAAGAGAGGGCCAGGAAGATGGTTCAGCTGGAAAAGGTACTGGCCATGAGACCTGATACCCTGAGTTTGATTCTAGAAACCACTTGGAGGAAGGAGACAGCCAATTTCCAAACGTTGTCCTCTGACTTTCTCATTTATATGTACTGTGATAAACAATAAATAATCAGATAAATAAATGTAATAATTTAGAAAGTATAAAGAACAACACTAAAACCAAGTGTCATAGACCTGGGCTGCTGCTTATGTGTAAGTATCTAGGTTCAGTCCTGAGACACACAGACACACACACACAGACACACATAGAGACACATAGGCACACACATACACCCAGACACATATACACACAGATACAGACACACACACATAGATAGATAGATATATACACATAGATACAGACACACACATAGACACAGACACACAAATAGACATATACATACACACACAGACACACATGGGCACACACACATAGTCATACACACATACACACACACACACTGTACACACACAGACACACACACTGACACAGACACACACACAGATACATACACACACACATACATTGTATCTTGTCTTACTGTGCTTTCTATTGCTGTGATAAACACCATGACCAAAAGCAACTTGGGGAGGACAGGGTTTATTCTATCTTACAGCTTATAGTCCATAATAAATGGAAGTAGACCAGGCTGCCCTGGAACTCAAATATCCACCTGCTTATGCCTCCTGAGTGCTGGGATTTAAGGTGTGCAGCGCCGCCACCACCACCCAGCCCTCTACAGATTAATGTTATGGAGGCATTTTCTCAGTTAAGGTTCCCTCGCCCCAGGTGAATTAAAAAGAAATTAGCTAGCATGTATCTAAAGAGAGACAATATTTGATAATAAAGTAAGAGTTTAGAAGCAATCACTCCCAGTCTCCATAAGAAACAGACAGAGATAAAGGATAGCTTTCCTGGCAGGTTTATTCATCAGTTTCTAAGAGGATGATCCTGGTGAGTATTTGATTCTGTATGTATATAATTATATATCTTTAATTATGTAAAATGTATAATTAAATGCAATCGACCTTTTAGAATAAGCTGTAAGATTTATTAGTTAGTAAGATGAGGACCCCACAAGGGAGGAACTGTGGGGTGCAGAACCTACCACTCATCCAAGGGACCATAGTTGAAAGTGTATCTGACACTACATCCATCCAGGATAAGCCACCATAGCTTTACATTCATCTGTAACTGCATGTAGTGGCACCTACCTTTAATCCCAGCAGTCAGGAGCAGAGGGAAGCAGCTGTCTCCGAGTTTCAAGACTAGCCTAGTCTATATATGGAGTTATAGGACAGCCTGGTCTACATATGGAGTTACTGGACAGCCAGAGCTACATAAAGGGAAATTGTCTCAAATAAAAAGTCATCTGCATTAAACTTGTTGAAGCCAAGCTGGCCAAGATGATTTGTGTCCAGAATCCTGGCACACAGGGAGGAAGAGAAAGGATCATGGAAAGTTCAAGGCTAGCCTGGGATACAGTATGAATCTCGTCCCCAAACCACAAAAACCTTGGTGAAGAGCCACTTCTATTTTTCTTTCCTTCTGCACTCGAGTGCATGGCACCCAGCACATATGGAGGTCAGGGCACAACCTGAAGGAGCCAGTTCTCTCGTGGGTTAAACGCAGAGCACCAGGCTCTGTGGCAGCCCGTTTACCCACTTTTGTCACGTGCAGCTCAAACCTTGCACATTAAGCAAATGCTCTACCACTGACGCATTTTTCTCCTTTTTTATTTCTGTGTTTCTGTGAACACTTTGACACAAGTGTTTTGGTGGACATCTATAGACATTTCTGTAGCACGCCCATGGAATTCTAAAGTGTATGTGTGGACATCAGATCTTCTGGAATGGGAGTTACAGATAGTTGTGAGCCAAGTATGTGCTGAGAATCAAACTCAAGTCCTCTGGAACAGCATCCAGTGATTTTAACCACTGAACCATCTCTCCAGTCCACAGTGAAGTAGCATCCTATCAAAATTACACAGAGCTGGGAAGAAGATTGTCGGTAAAGTGCTTGTCAGGAAAGCAAGAAAACCTGAGTTCGGATCCCCAGTACCTTCATAAAAAGTGGGATGTGTGTGTGTGTGTGTGTGTGTGTGTGTATGTGTGTGTGTGTCTGTGTGTGTGTGTGTGTGTGTGTGTGTGTGTATTTTGAGACAATATCTCTTTATGTAGTCTTCAATGTCCTGAAGCTCCCGCTGTAGACCAGGCTGGCCTCAGACTCATAGAGATCCACCTGTCTCTGTCTCCTGCGTGCTGGGATGAAAGATTTGTGCCACCACATCCGACTGGCAGTGTGTGCTTGTAATCTCAGTGCCCTGGAGGTAGAAAGAAGATCTCTGGCTGTGGTGGTTTGGATATGCTTGGCCAAGGCGGGTGGCACTACTAGAGGATGTGGCCTTGTTGGAGGAACTGTGTCATTGTGGGCATGGGCTTTGAGACCCTCATCCTAGCTGCTTGGAAGCCAGTCTTCTGTTTGCCTTCGGAACAAGATGTAGAACTCTCAGGTCCTCCTATACTATGCCTGCCTAGATGCTGCCATGCTCCCACCTTGATGATAATGGACTGAATCTCTGAACCTGTAAACCAGACCCAACTAAATGTTGTCCTATTATAAGAGTTGCTTTAGTCATGGTGTCTGTTCATAGCAGTAAAACCCTAACTAAGACACTGGTGCTTGGTGGCATGCCTATCTAGTTGAATCAACAAGCTCCAGGTTAAGTGAGAGAGATTCAGTCTCAAAATATAAAGCAGAGAGCAGTTAAAACATATGACATTGATCTCTGGTTTCTAACACATGTACAAACACCACACCACACACACACACACACACACACACACACACACACACACACACGTATATAATGTATATAGTTCAGGGTCTGGGGTATAGCTCAGTGGTAAAGAGTTGCCTAGCATGCAAGGGGCCCTGAATTTGATTCTCAGAACCAAGAAAGAAAGAAAAATAAAACTTGTTTACAGCTCAACATATCAACTAGATCCACCTGTGTATTCTGAGTCTAGAGCAAGCACAGACCAACTAGCCCCCCCCCTTCTGGGCATTGTCCTGCATAGCAGGTAACTTCAATTCTCACTTAGAAGCATAGACTCCTTTTGCAGATTTTCAAACTATATATAAATGGAAACTATCTATGAGGTTAAATTATTCAGTTTAGTTTATTCTCATTGATGCACATTGTATCAATGTATGATTATAGTAGCGTTTATCTGTTTGGTAGTTGATGGGTATTTTGAGTCATTTCCTTTTTTTTGGCTGTTACACTCTTCCACAAATATTTTGGTGAACACCTGTAGGTGTTTCTGTAGAAATTCCATGGAATTGCCACAGTTCTAGTGTATTTGTATGTTGACATTTTAGTGGATATGTGCTCTCCAAAGTGATTCATACCAATTGACATGTGTATACAAGTTGTGGCTTTAGTATATTAGTCAACATGTTAAATGATGTCCTCTGTATTTAATATCTTTTTTCTCCTAGAGGAGGGGCCCAGAATTAAACCTAAGACCATATGCACCCTGGGTAAGAGCTCTAGCATTGAGCTATGCCCCAGCCCCAACATGTTTTTTTTGTTTTTTTTTCATTCATAGTCACATGTATTTAAAAGTTCTTCACACTTGCCACTTGAAATCTATCTCTAGCCGGGCGGTGGTGGCGCACGCCTTTAATCCCAGCACTTGGGAGGCAGAGGCAGGCGGATTTCTGAGTTCGAGGCCAGCCTGATCTACCGAGTGAGTTCCAGGATAGCCAGGGCTATACAGAGAAACCCTGTCTCGAAAAACCAAAAAAAAAAAAAAAAAAGAAATCTATCTCTAGAGAAGTAATGTTGGGAAAGGCTGCCTGGGGAGAAGAACTTTGATACTCAGAGGCCAAGCCATTTCAGGAATGGAAAAGGCTCAGATAGCTGAGCGGGAGTGTGTTAGTTCTCAATAAACCAAATGTGGATCAGAAATGGCTATCACATAAAGACTGAGGCTCACAGTTGGCCATGGTGGCCCTTACCGTTAATCCTAGAACTTTGGAGGTAGAAGCTGGAGGATCTCTAAGTTCTAGACCAGCCTGGTCTACATACCAAGCTCCGGAACAGCCAAGGCGACCCAGAGAGCCCATCTCAAAAAACAAACATAGTAAAAGCAATATACAGCAAGCCAGTAGCCAACATCAAACTAAATGGAGAGAAACTTGAAGCAATACCACTAAGATCAGGGACTAGACAAGGCTGCCCACTCTCACCCTACCTATTCAATATAGTACTGGAAGTCCTAGCCAGAGCAATTAGACAACAAAAGGAAGTCAAAGGGATACAAATAAGAAAGGAAGAAGTCAAAATTTCACTATTTGCAGATGACATGATAGTATACTTAAGTGACCCTAAAACTTCCACCAGAGAACTCCTAAACCTGATAAACAACTTCAGCAAAATGGCTGGATATAAAATCAACTCAAACAAATCAGTAGCCTCCCTCCACTCGAAGGATAAACAGGCTGAAAAAGAAATTAGGGAAATGATACCCTTCACAATAGTCACAAATAATATAAAATACCTTGATGTGAATCTAACCAAGCAAGTGAAAGATCTGTATGACAAGAACTTCATGTCTCTGAAGAAAGAAATCAAAGATCTCAGAAGATGGAAAGATCTCCCATGCTCGTGGATTGGCAGGATTAATATAGTAAAAATGGCCATCTTGCCAAAAGCAATCTACAGATTCAATGCAATCCTCATCAAAATTCCAAATCAATTCTTCATAGAGAGAGAAAGAGCAATTTGCAAATCCATTTGTAATAAAAAAAAACCCAGGATAGAGAGAACTACTCTCAACAATAAAAGAACTTCTGGGGGAATCACCATCCCTGACCGCAAACTGTACTACAGAGCAATAGTGATAAAAACTGCATGGTATTGGTACAGAGACAGGCAGGAAGATCAATGGAATAGAATTGAAGATCCAGAAATGAACCCACACATCTATGGTCACTTGATCTTTGACAAAAGAGCTAAAACCATCCAGTGGAAAAAGGACAGCATTTTCAACAAATGGTGCTGGTTCAACTGGAGGTCAGCATGTAGAAGAATGCAAATCGATCCATTCTTATCCCCTTGTACAAAGCTCAAGACCAAGTGGATAAAGGACCTCCACATAAAACCAGCTACACGAAAACTAATAGAAGAGAAGGTGGGAAGACCCTCGAATACCTAGGCACAGGGGGAAAGTTCCGGAACAGAACACCAATAGCTTACGTTCTAAGATCAAGAATTGACAAATGGGACCTCATAAAACTGTAAATTGACTGACATAAAACTGACACTGTCAATAGGACAAAACGGCAACCAACAGACTGGGAAAAGATCTTTACCAATCCTACATCTGATACAGGACTAATATCCAACATATACAAATAACTCAAGAAATTAGACTCCAGACAACCAAATAACCCTATTAAAAAATGGGCTACAGAGCTAAACAAAGAATTCTCAACTGAGGAAATGCAAATGGCTGAGAAGCACCTAAAGAAATGTTCAACATCCTTAGTCATCAGGGAACTGCAAATCAAAACAACCCTGAGAATCCACCTCACACCAGTCAGAATGACTAAAAAACTCAGGTGATAGTAGATGCTGGCGAGAATGTGGAGAAAGAGGAACACTCCTCCATTGTTGGTGGGATTGCAAGCTGGTACCACTCTAGAAATCAGTCTGTCGGTTCCTCAAAAAATTGGACATAGCATTACCTGAGGACCTGGCTATACCACTCCTGTGCATATACCCAGAAGATGCTCCAACATATAACAAGGACATATGCTCCACTGTGTTCATAGTAGCCTTGTTTATAATAGCCAGAAGCTGCAAAGAACCCAGATGTCTTTCAACAGAGAAATGGATACAGAAAATGTGGTACATTTACATAATGGAGTATTACTCAGCTATTAAAAAAATGAATTTGAGAAATTCTTAGATATTTCTGGAACCAGAAAATATCATCCCGAGTGAGGTAACCCAATCACAAAAGAACACACATGGTATTCACTCACTGATTATTGGATATTAGTCTAGATGCTTGAAATACCCAAGAGTCAATTCACAGACCACATGAAGCTCATGAAGAAGGAAGACCAAGTGTGGGTGCTTCGGTCCTTCTTAGGAGGAGTAACAAAATACTCAAGGGAGCAAATATGGAGACAAAGTGTGGGACAGAAACTTAAGGAGGGGCTGTCTGGGGACTGTTCCACCTGGGTATCCATCCCATGTGCAGTCACCAAAGGTAGACGCTGATGTGGATGTCAGGAATACATGCTGTCTCTTTAGAGGTCTGCCAGAGTCTGACATATTCAGAGGTAGATGCTCACAGCTAACCATTGAACTGATCAAGGGGTTCCCAATGGAGGAGTTAGAAAGAAGACTGAAGGAGTTGAAAGGGTTTGTGGCCCCATGAGGAGAGCAACAATACTAACCAACCAGAGCGCCCCAGGGTCTAAACCACCAGCCTGGGAGCACCATAGGGAGGGACCCATGACTCCAGCTGTATATGGGAGGATGGCCTGGTCAGGCATAGGTGGGAGAGGAGATCCTTGGTCCCATGACGGCTGGACACCAAGTGTGGGAGAATTCAAGGGTGGGGAGGTGGGAATGTGGGGGCACATCCTCATAGAAGCAGGAGGGGGCATGGGATAGGGGGATTCCTGGGCGGGGGAGTGTGTGTGTGTGTGTGTGTGTGTGTGTGTATGGTGTAATGGGGATAACATCTGAAATGTAAATATAATATCCAATTAAGAAAACAAACAAAGAAGTAAACAAAAATAATGGTTCAAAGCACAGGTGGGGCGTGGTGATGTCTGCCTTAGATCTCACCTCCCAAGAGACAAAGGCAGGAGCATCAGGAGTTCAAAGCTAGCTCTCAGCCGTTTGTTGAGATTAAGACCAGCCTGTGCTATACGGGATCTTGTTTCATAAACAAAACAAACAAATAACAAAAAGGAAGATTGAGGCTCAAAGTGAGCACACTTTGATTTTTAGAGAGAAGCCAGAAAACAGGATCTAAAAAATCTGGGCAATTTCCACATTTTGGAAACACATCATAGCAGTCAAACAAAACTTCGGAGGGTGGGGGGTGCAGGCAGGCAATGGCCTAGCCCCTTTTGGTTCCCAACCTGTGAACTAGCCCTTAGCACCTAGCTTCAGGAGAAATTTGACCCGCAAGTCGCCTTACTTGTTAGTGCTTAATTTCTTCCCTGGCCAGGAGCAAAACTTTTAAAAAGCTTATCCATTTGTAATTCTAGAGTACAGGAATGGCCCTCCCCTCCCATCTCTTGGGTAAGCTTCCTTTCATCACCCAGTCTCAATCTATTTAAAGTATTTAGGGGAATTTCTTTTTTTAAAAAAGGTTTATTTTTATTATGTTTAATTATTTGTCTCTGGGTTGGTGTGTAGGTATGTGCACATCGATATAGGTGCCCCGAGAGAGTCGGATCCTCCAGAGGCTGGAGTTACAGGTGGTTGTGAACCACCAAATGTGGAGTGTTGAAGATTCACTGTAACAGCAGTACAAACTGCATAACCGCTGAGCCATCTCTCCCGCTCGTTTTCCTTTTCTTACTGACAGTTTCGACCAGGGGAATTCCTGCCCATGTGCATTTCAAAAGTCTTGTAATTGGGATCCTGCTGGGATGCAAGGAGTTAAGAGGAAATGGCCTATTAGGGTCTTACTAATCCGAGAAATCCAGGACCTCAAAACTATGCAGACCGCCTGTAAGAACCATGATTCCACCAGGCGGGGATGGTTGGCCGAGAAGCCCCGGAGGTTCTTCGAGTAACTGCAGAGCAGAGCCTAGCACGGCCATGAACATCCCGAGATCCGCTGGACCAAGGCCCTGATCTAGCGCACGAGATAACGGTGGAGCTCTTCGGTCTGACACTGAAAACTCAGGTGAGGCGTGTCTCCATCACGCCGTCCGTGGCCGGCTCCTCCGGGAATCACGCCACAGGAAATGAGCCCGCGGTGCTCGAAGTCAGCTGCCCACCCGGGCTCCCCGCGCAGGGGTCCTCCCGCCACCGCGCGCCTTACCGCGTACGGGACCGCCCGGGAACGCGCGCGGCCGGCCACGGAAAGTTGGCGCCGGCGCGGGGCCGCGCGCCCCGGGCGCCCCCTCCCACTCGAGGCGCACGTGCAGCCGCGCCCCCGCTCCCAGGCCGAGACGGGACGCCCCCACCCCCACCGCGGCACGCAGTGCGCAGGCGCCTCCCCGCGGGTCCCGGCGGCGGGAGCGGGAGAGAGGGAGGCGGCGGGCGCGGCCGGAGCGGCTTCAGCCTCGGCTTGAGGGCTGAGGCGAAGAAGGCGGTGGCGGCGGCGGTGGCGGCGAGGCGGCGAAGGTGATGGCGACGCGGGGCCCATGAGGCGGCGGCCGGCGGGACGGGCCGAGGCCCGGCGGAAGAGGCGGCTTCGGGGGCGCCCACCGCCGGTGAGCGGCGGCTTGAGGGGCTCCGGGCCGGGCGCGGCCGGGCGAACTCTGAGGCGCCTCGAAAGCAGCAGCGGCGGGCCGGGCTCTCAGGGACGGCAGGGCGGGAAGGAGCGCCCGCCGAGCCCCGAGGGGCGTCGCCACCCGCGTCCCGCCGCCGCCGCCGGCGCGCCCGCCCTCTTTGTCCCCCGAGCGCGCGGTTCCCAAATTGGGAGGGAAACGGCTCGGGCGGGCCGGGAGCGGGCGGTGGCGCTCCCGCAACTCCTCGGGGCGGTTGGGGGCCCCGGGCGGGCTGGCGCTGGGCGGGCTAGTCTTTGTCTGACGGCCGCGGCCGCTCCTCGGCGGCGTGCTGCGGGGTCCGGCGGGTCATCCGTCCCCCTTGGAGGGTATTTTTTTTTTTTTTTTTCTTTTTTTACTGGAGGTTTGGTTCGAGCGCTGCGGAGCGGGAGAGGGGCTGGCGGGAGAACCCGTTGCCTCTTGCTGGACGCCTTTTCTTTACTTGAGATGACTTTATCCTCACTTCGTAAAACTTTGGAGCTCTGCTGTGGATTTTTTTTTTTTTTAATTGTTCTTCGTTGACTCTCCAGATTGAAAATAGGGAGGAGGCGCTAATGCTGTGATTGGGTTGGCTGCTGCGTTTGGAGTTTCGAGTTTAAAAGATTTACGTGACTTGTGTTTAGAATTTGGGGTCCTCGCCCCACTCCCCGCCCCCGCTTTGCGGATTATTTGGGATTGCTTTTCTTTTGCGAAGTGGATGAGTTTGTTTTTTGTCCTTTGAGGACATTTTTGGCCCTCGGGGACTGGCAGCGCTACAGATTTCATTGTGCCCGGGCTTTATTTTGTTCTGGCTCACACTAGGTGCAATCGAGGAACTCAAGGTAGACCAAATTCTGGATAAGTTATCTTGTATGTGTCTTAAGTCTAAACGTAATTGTTTTTGTTGTGCACCCTTACAAGTGGATATATGTGAAAGCGATGCACAAAGCCATGTAAACGAAAGATTTTAATTCTCTGTTAAGCAGAAATCAGTTTGTCTGTAGTAATCAGAGTGTCTGTGAGAAGAGGATTAATAATGTAATTTTGGGATCAAATCCTTTCCCCTGTAAACAGTTTGTGGGTATTTTTCAGAGCAAGGATGCAAAACAAAGAGAAACAAAAAGTCTCCACAAATTTGATTGCTTAGCTTATAACTAAATTAATTGTGAGTTTTTGTTAAAATTGCAGTGTTTTGTTTGGGGCCATCAGGGATTTATTTGCATTTACTTTGAGTTTCTTAAGGGCAGAATGAAAGGAATTAGAACGGATTCTTCTGGGTAAAGGGTAAAAAGCTTTGTTACACCAGATCTTCGGTTGCAGAGTACTGTGGGCAAAAGGCATTTTGGAGAGAAAACTGGCATTATAAGTTCTGCACATGTGTTGGTTTCATCCTATTCTGTTCTTTGGAGAACCCATACTACTAAAGAAAGGGTGAAGAGGTTTTGAATGCTGGCTCACATACAGCAGTAAATTCTTGTTTTACAAAGACTGGAGTTGGCTGTCGGCACACCTTGGCAAAGGGTTAGCTTACAGACCCGTGGAATGTGTTTACCCAAAGGGTTTCCTACAACAGTGGGATGATCTCATTAAAGATTACATTTTACTTTTTAGTTTTATTCTTTGAAGCAGGGTATCATTGTGTGGTGTGGGTTCATCTGGAACTTGGTATGCTGCCCAGGGTGGCTTTGAACTCCCTACTGCTTGACTCTCCAGAATGATGTGTTATAGGTAGTTCATTCAACAAACATTTTTGTGGTCCTGGAGACGGTACCAAGGGCTAAGTATGTGCTGTCACTAAGCTGTACCCCAGCAGTCTTTTTCCCCCATTAAGTACTTGGATGGGACAGAGCTAGGAATTTAAGAGACAAAAGATGAGGACCAGCCTTTTTTCCCCTCTCAGTGTCTTTAATGGGCAAAAAAAAAAGTTTAGCAATCTGGAAATTATCTAAAATTCTTGAAAAAAAAAAAAAAAAAAAGCCATGCACAAACTTTTTAAGAACAAGTTTGTTTTCCCCTTATGGAAATGAAATAAATTTTACATAGTATTCGTATCCTCTCACCTCTAAACAGTGTTTAACTCTCATCCTTCTGTGGCTTGCTTTATCCGTGTCTTTGTGGGATCTAACTGGTTGTGACTGAATTAATTGTAACCTCACGATGACTTGTAACATACCTTTTGAGGATGTTTGGAGTTAAGTGGAGTTAGACTCTATTTTTAGGGAATTCCTTTGGACTGATTCTTGGACCTGGGATTCCTAATTGCCCATCCAGAGTAGGTAGTTATGTGGACTTAGATTCCACTCTCTCCTCTAGAGCTCTGCTTCTGCTCCAGCTCCTCAGGATGTTGGCCCCTCTCTGATGTTGGCCATGTCTTTACCTGAGGATCTTGGTCTTACCCTCTTCTCAGTCTAAACCTAGCTTATCTCTGTCTTTGTTACCAGATATATTCTGAGTTTTTTTGTTTTTTGTTTTGAGACAGGGTCTTATTCTAGCCCAGGTTGACTGCAAACTCATGGCAGTCTGCCTCTTTTTTCCCATGTGCTCATAGAATTAGAATTGCTGGTATATGCCACAGTGTCCCTTTGGTAGACAGTGTTGGAGATGCAGCCTGCACCATCTTTCATGCTAGAGAAACATTCTACTAAGCTACACCTCTAGCTTGTCTATATAGTTATCTCCTTTTCCTTCTGTTCTGTACTAGAGACTGAACCCAGGGCATGCTGGACAAACACGGCCACAGCCCTGCTTACACAGTTTCTCTTATTCTGTGTATCTGTGTCATAGTTGTCTTTTCCCTACTTCCTGAAAGTTCACATCTCAGTCAGAGTCTTTGTGTGTACTACATCTGTTTCCTTTCCTCCAGAAGCAACTCTTTGTCCTTTACTCCTGTCAAGAAACCTTTCAGGGCTGGACAGATGGTTCAGTGGTTAAGAACTCTTGTTCTTGCAGAGGACATGGGTTCAGTTCCCAAAACTGACACGGCAGTTTACAGCCATCCATAACTCCAGCTCGAGTGTATCTTAGTGCTGGTTTCTGACCTTGTAAGCACCAAGCACATAGGTGTTTTATAGATATACATATGAGTAAAATACTTACGAAGTAAAATTAAATAGAAAGAAACCTATTTCCTCTTTCTAGGTTAGCCTAGGGACTAAAAATACAGTACTCTTCTAGGAACTATTGCTCATTTGTGTAATGTTTATGTCACCATTAGATTGTATAGTGTGTTCTGTAAGATTTAGAGGAATATCTTGTTTTTGCTCTTAGTACCCTTAGCAACTAGCTTATAACTACTTTATGTATTCAGCAAGTTGAGGCCCACTATTTATTTTCTTTGTAGTTGTTTGGTGTAGTAAAAATACTTCTGACAAAGCTTTAGTGCATCTACTTGGAAGCCTTGCTATTATTACATTCTGTATATTTTTCTTGTTTTTTGTTTGTTTGTTTGTTTGTTTTGTTGTTCTTGTTCATTTGTTTTGTTTTTGTTTTTCCAAGATAGAGTCTCCCTTATACAGCCCAAGTTGACCTCAGAACTGGTCTGCATGCTTTCACCTCTAGTGCTAAGGATATAGGTGTGTACACTTTGTTTATATGCTATTTTTTGTATGTTAATGGTCTTATATATGTATATAGTGCTGTTTTGTTGTGGTTGGTCAGTTTAAATATTTCTTTTTAATTGGACATGTGGCCCTTGCTTTCACTTCTGGCACTTTGGAAGGGAGAGTCAAGTGGATCTTGTGAGTTCAAAGACACCCAGGGACTACATAGTGGGACCCTATCTTAACAAAACAAAATAAGACTAAAGAAATGGCTCAGGGGTTGAGAACACTGGGTGATGATAATGGACTGAACCTCTGAAACTGTAAGCAAGCCCCATTTAAATGCTTTCTTTCATAAGAGTTGCCATGGAGGGGGCTGGAGAGATGGCTCAGCAGTTAAGAGCACTGACTACTCCTCCAGGGTTCCTGAGTTCAATTCCCAGCAAGTACATGGTGGCTCACAGCCATCTGTAATGGGGTCTGATGCCCTCTTCTGGTGTGTCTCAAGATAGCTACAGTGTACTCATATAAATAAAATAAATAAATCTTTTTTTAAAAAGGTTGCCATGGAGATGGTTGTTGGAGGCTCACCCCTTTAATCCCAGCACTCAGAAGGCAGAGGCAGGCAGATCCCTGTGAGTTCAAAGCCAAACTGGCCTACAAATGGAGTCCAGGACAGCCAGGGCTCTTACACGAGAGAAATCCAGCCTGGAAAACGAGAGGGAGAGGGAGTTGCTGTGGTCATGGTGTCTCTTCACAACAATAGAACACTAAGACAGGAATGGCAGAGAGATCTCAGGTTAGGAAAAAATGAGTTTTGTGTATCTGAAGCCTTTGCATCCTATTGTACTTAAACCTAGAATATAAAAGTGAACAATATGTCTATGAAAAATTATGTATGTATGATTTATGGTTTGTATCTTGAGTGTTCCCCTAAGCGTGAGTTGAAGGCTTTGGTCTGTAGCTGATGGTGCTGTTGGGAAATTATGGACGCTTTAGGAGGTGACAGTATGCCTTTGGAGGTGTACTTTGACCCTGGTCCCTTCCTCTGTCTTTGCGCTTCCTGGGTGCTATGTGGGTGCTGTCCTGTTCTTCCACACACACTCTCCCATGTATGTCCCGAGAAATGGTGCCTCATGATGCTGACTGAAGCTAATACCATAAGCAAAGCCCATCCATCCTCCTTTTTTTAGTTTGTCTTTGTCATTGAAAGCTGATGATGCACACAGGTTGCAAAGCCTTTTCTCTCTTTTCATTTTGGGTATTTAGAGGCAGGGTTTCGTGTAGCCCGGACTAATATGAAACTTAGCATGTAGATGAGTATAGCCCTGAATTCCTGATCTTCCTGCCTCTACCTCTCAGGTTCTGGAGTTCCAGGTGTGCACCACATCTGTTAAAATAAATAGTTTTATTATTTGAACCACAACAGAACTCTCAACAACTAATAGCTTTGTTTCTGATGGCTTTTTGTATGTTTTTCAAGGGGAAACTTACCCCTGCACACACACACTCTGGAGGTTTGAAATTGCATATATATGTGCATAATTTCTTAAGATAGGAAAAAGAAAAAGGAGATCTGTACACACAGTAGTGTTCTTAAATTCTAATAGCTAATTGTAAAAGCTGTAAAGTAACATTTGGGTTTTTTAAAGCATGTCTGAGACCATATATTAATACTACAGAATAGGTCCATTGAGCTTAAACTGAATCTTGTGGCATGTTGATATTCCAACAAAAGAACCATTGATATGAAGGAAAGTGATTAGAAGATGAAAATCGTATGACATTCATGTTGCAAATAAACATTAAATGGAACTCGTGTTTGAAACTGATTTTTTTAAAAAACTGTCTATGTGTAGAGGGATTAAGCCCTGAACCTCCTGTGTGCTAAGCAAGTGCTCTGCTCTCCTGATCTAAATCCTTAACCTCTGGTGGCTGTTTTAATCAGTTTTTCAAATAAAAGTAAATTCCTTCCAAATACTCACTACTGGATGAAAATCAGCAGAGACTGGGTTTTCAGGACTATTGGGTTGAATGTGGCAGCACAGACCTGTAATGTCAGCAGCACAAGAGACAGAGGCCAGGAAGTGAGATCAGTCCTTCTTGGCTGCATAGGAAGTTTGAGGCCAGCCTGGACTACGTGAAATGCTGTCTACAAAAACCCAGCAATTTAAAAACAAAACAAATACTAGATGTGATAATTTCCCTTTTTTTAAATTAGAAAATTAAATCGTGTATTTGTGTGTGTGTGTGTGTGTGTGTGTGTGTGTGTGTGTGTGTGTGTATGTATGTATGTAGACAAGTTCATGGCATGATGCACAGATGAAGGTCATAGGACAACTTTTGGGAGTTAGTTCTCTCTTAACCCTATTGAGACAGGGTCTTTCTTGGTGTTCTGGTGTGTAACATACCCAGGTTCACTGCCTTTGAGCTTCTGGCTCTTCTCTTTCCACCTCTCATCTCCACGTCGGCATGCTGGGATGACCGATCCATGCCACCATGGGCTTCCTCAGGGTTGAGGTTAGGTTGTCAGGCCTGTGCTACCCGCTGAGCTGACTTCCGAGTAGTGTTTTTGCTTCCTCTCCATGTTGGTCACATGAATCTGTTTAATTTGTGAAATCATGAAGGAGTGTGCTTGTATTTGTGCATCTCCCTCCCTGTTGCTGGAATTAAGCATAAAGACGTGTACATGTTAGGCAAGTGCTCTACCATTGAGCTATACCTTAGCCTCATTTCTTCATCTTACCATATTTTATTCAGTAAGTTTACCAAAAATCAAAGTTGCATAATATTTCTGGAGTGGGTGGTGTTTCATTTTACACTTCCTAGTAACAGTCCATCACTGAGGAAGGTCATGGCAAGAAGGAAGGAAAGGAACCTAGAGGCAGGAACTAAAGCAGAAGCCACTGAGGAGCACTGCTTACTGGCTTACAGATAATGTATTTAAAATAATATTTACTTGATTCGATGTGTATGTGCCTGAGTGTGTGTTATGTGTACCACATGTGCTCAGGAGTCCTCAGAGGTCATTAGAGCCCTTGGCACTTGAGTTACAGGTGGTTTTGAGCTGTGGTGTGGGTGCTGGGAACTGAACCATCATCCTCTGCAAGAGCAGCAAACACTTAACTGCTGAGCTATCTCTGTAGTAACTCAGAAAATAATTATATATACTTTTTAAAAGTTGTAGATGTAGGTTGACACACAGCTGTAATCCTAGCATTTAGGAAGTAGAGGCAGGAGAGTCAAGGCTAGCCAGGGCTACACAGTGACATAGTGAAACTCTTTTTTCTCTTACCACTACCCCCTCAAAGTCATTGTATAATATTTTATTACAGAGGTTTATAACAAGTTATATAAAATATTCTTATAGCAAATATTCTGTATTTATTTAGGAATAATTACAAATGTAGTATTACTGATCAAAAGATGGTATTTTAGAGTTTTTTCTTGGGGAAGGGTAGCTTTTTGAGAGACTGTGTAGACCACGTGTCCTTGACAGAACAGGGACTATCCTGCCTCTGCCTGGAGTATGCCACTGTACCCAGTGTTATTTCAGTTCTTGATAAAGATTGCTCTGATATCTGCAAGAGGAGTGCCAGATGACAGTTGCCATTGTTGTATGATGTGAGAACATCCACAAGCTTAGTTAATATTGGAAATGTTTATTTTCCAAGACTGAACATTGTTTAGAATTCTTGATTTGATCTAAGCTTAGGCTGTTTTAGACATGGAGACCAATACTGTCCTTTTTGAATGCAGACAGCCCCACTTAAGAGGCATTGTGGATGAATGTGCTATCCCATACTTTTCCAGCTGGTTCCTGAATGTTCTTGAATTCAAGGAGAATGGCTCTTTGCCAGTGTAAATTGGCACTTCAGCCCACAATGGTGTGTTTTATTTCCTTGTTGGTTTATAGAGCCAACATTTCAGATGCCTCTCTTTTCAGAAGGTTTTATAATTTGATTCATAATAAATTATATTTTGTGTTTCTCAAATGTTGTTCATAGCCAGGAACACTTTAGAAAACAAGTTGTTTTCATGTTTATGCCACATAGATTACTGTTTGCCAGTTAGTTGCCATAATTCTTTTTTTTTTTTTTTTTTTTTTTTTAGAAATTGTCACCAGCTAGTTATTAGGCATCTATTATCACTGATGTGCAATTAACTTCCACTTAAAACATTCCAGTTAAACAAAACTTCATTGTAAACCCTTTAATTGATTCTTTGTCTACACAATAAAGCATAGTCATCCAGGGATGAGTCACTGGCTCGATTCTTAGTGGATTGCTCAGCTCTTGTTATGGGATGCCCAGATCGTTGGTCCATACCTTGGGATCATGGTAAACCCATTTTGAATTTTTTAAAATTTAGTCTTTTCTGGAATGCCTGTTTGGGAAATATCTCTATGAAAATTTTACATCTTGTTATTGTTAATGTCACCACTGTTACATCGCTTCCTTCCTGACTCTGGAGTGCTGAATTTTATGTAATTTTTTTATGAATTTTATTGTGCCAAAGATAATATTAAGTAATGGGAACCTTAGGAATCAATTAGTTTGATATTCTCCGTTTATGTCATAATTGGAACTATGGAAAGAGGGGCTGGAGAGATGGCTTGGTGGTGAAGAGTGTGTTCTGCTCTTGCGGAGTACCTCAGCTCAGTTCCCAGCCACCTGTAATGCTCCAGGGCCATTTGGAGCATGCTCCTCTGGCCTTAGTGAGTACCAAGAAAGACCTGATGCCCGAAGCTGTGGCTCACATTCTGAAATCACTGTTCTTGGCTCCTAGTACATTCTGCTCAATTTCACAAAATTTGGGCTTAAGTCAATCACCTAGTTCATGTTAGATTTTGTTTTTATTTAGAAAAGAAATTGGAATTTTAAGGTGTCGACCACCAGGCCAAGGGTGTGGCACCTAATGGGTCCATCTTTTGCATAGCATCCACCAAGCCCTTGGGTTCTGTACCCAGTGACACATAAAACTCTTGGCTGATAAGTTATCATTAATTCCAGTACTTGGGAGGTAGAGATGGGGAGGAATACGTTAGCTATACATTGAATCTCAGGTCTAGCCTGGAATACATTTGACCCTGTCTAAAAATAAAAAAGAGAAAAAAGCAAAGACAGATATGGTCAGGAAAAAAAAAAAATTAACCTGATAGAACAAAGGAAATTGATAAGAGTTTGAGATTTTTTTAAAAATATTTTTATTTATTTATTTTTGAGACAGTCTGATCATGTCTCTTACTGACTTTAAACTAAGAGAACTACCTATGTTTGCTTCCTCAGTGCTGGGATTAAAGGTGCACACCACATTCATCCCAGGAAAGGTGCTGACATAAATGGAATTGTGTGGTGTTCCCACCTTCAGCCTGTTTTTCATGATCTAGTGTTCTACACTATGAGTTCCTCCTGCTTCCGCCTGTCTGGGCTGTCTCCTCCACTCAGTGAGTCTACTGTGCTTTGTGTATTTCTTCCTTCTTGCTCTAGAAACCCTCTAGTTAGCTTAGATAATTAGAGGTCTTGTGTTGTTTCCCTCCTCTCAGGCATCTCTGTCCTGTATTGTCTATTATTTAAGGAGTGAATAACTACTGTTTTACAGATTTCCCCCCTAGTGTCAATTAAGACATACAGACATACATAGGATCATGTTCTATCCCAAACTTGCCTCAAACTAATGATGTCCTGTTTCAGCAGCCTGAGTGCTGTGATTATAAACTTTGCTGCCATAGCTAACCTGTCTGACTTTGAAAAAAAAAGATTTATTCTGCCAGGCAGTGGTGGCTCATGCCTTTAATCCCAGCACTTGGGAAGCAGAGGCAGGCGGATTTCTGAGTTCAAGGCCAGCCTGGTCTACAGAGTGAGTTCCAGGACAGCCAGGGCTACACAGAGAAACCCTGTCTTGAAAAACAAAAACAAAAAAACAAACAAAAGATTTATTCTATCTGTAATTCTGTGAATATGTGTGTATCTCTGGGTGGGTTGTACGTGTGAGTGTTAGATCTGGAGCTGAGGGTATCTGATGTGGGCACTAGGAATTGGACTCTGGGCCTCTCTAAGAGCAGGCTATACTGTTAACTGCTGTTAAGTGCTGAACTACCTTGGGTTCATCTGGCTTTTAAAAATTAATTTTAAATTTACTTAATTTGTGTGTATAGGTGTTTTGCCTACATGTATGTCTGTGTACCACATACATGTCTTACGCCTGCAGAGGCCAGAAGGGATTGGATCTCTCCTAGGACCAGAGTAACAGGTGGTTATGAGCCTGTTTGAAACGTGGCTGTTTGGTTCTCTGGAAGAGCAGCTAATGCAAGAGTAAAAAAAAGAAAGAAAGAAACATGGAACAATAGTTACTGCCCATCCCACAGTTCCCTTGACTGTTTTCAGTAAACTATTGTTTTTATTCTGGGGGTAGGAAGAGGAAGCTAAGCAAGTTCTAGGCTAGCCTAGGGCAACACAGAGATGCTGAAAATCCAAAACCTAAATATGTAGATAAATAGAGAAGGCTAATCACATTTCTGTTGTTGACTTTTTTTTCTCAAAAGAATTTGAGAGCCAAATGACTTAAGGTACAGGTTTTAAAGAGCCATTGCCAAAATGAACTGTCTCGGGGGAACCAAACAAACGGGTTTCTGAAAAAATGGTGAACAAAGACGAGAAACTGAAACTTGAAAGTAAAATGCTTAACTTGTAGCCTGACACTAGATTCTGTACAGCATTTTGTTCTGCCTAAGCCAGCCACAGAAGTCACTGCCTCGTGGGTGTGTACACACTTGCACGCACTCTCTCTCTCTCTCTCCCTCTCTCTCTCTGCTATTTTTGTTTTTTGTTGTTTGTTTTATTTTATTATTTTGAACACAGTGAGGTAGGGAGGGTCTCCCTGTGTGTCCCTGGTTGTCCTGGAACTAGCTCTGTAGACCACAAAGGCCTTGAACTCACAGAGATCTGCCTGTCTCTGCCCCGGAATGCTGTGCTACCACTGCCAGGCTTACTTTCTTTTTGACACAAACTGATGAAATAGGAATCAAGAAGAAAAGTATAAAAGATTGTAACAAAGGGTATGAAGCAGGTGCTAGAGAAATACATCTGTTTCTTTATTGAGTAGTGTAGTTAGCACTTCAAATGTATTTTTCCCTGATCTGAGATGCTGAGGTAAGGGTCTGGCATTTGTCTTTTAGGGGCACCCAGTCAAGTTAAGGTGTCAAGATAAAAAGTTGAAGCACTCATAATAATCATGGTAATGTTTGGTTTGCCTTGAGTCCGGACACAGCTCTCAGGACTTGGTATGAACAGTCTGTATCTCCCCATTAACAGTTGACTCAGCCTTGCTGTTTCCAAACTGTGAATGTACTAATTTCTCAATGGCCAGACATTACCCTAGCTAGCAATTCTGTCCCTACTGGTTGCAAGGAGTCTTGGAGAATTTTCATTTTGTTTTTAAGCTTTAGGTTGATTTATTCTACATTTAAGATCTTAAACTCTGAAATTTCCTGTTCTTAGCAAGTATTTTTATGTTTTTTTTTTCTTTTAAGGAAGGTCAGTGTCCTTTTTTTCACATGTATTTTATTGTATGTCTATTAGTGTTATGCATGCAAGTCCACCTGTGCATCGCTTGCGTGGTGTACCACTTACATGCCTGGTGCCCAGGGCGGTTAGAAGTTGTTAGGACCCCTGGAACTATAGTTCCAGAGGGTTGTGAACTACCATGTGAGTTGTGGGGACTGAACCCGGGCCCTCTGCAAGAACAGCAAGTGTTCTTCACCACCGAGCCATCTCTCCAGCCCTGAGAATTTATCTTTTATAAATCAGATCCCAAGGACTGGGTTGAAGTCCTTTCTACATGAAACCTGTATGTTGTCCCTTTGTGCTGGGTTTGTGAGTGATGCTGGGAATCCAACCAGGTCCTTGAGCATGTACAGTGAACACTGCTTTTGAGCTGCACCTCAGCTGTAATAGCACATGTCATCACTAGGAAGTGTCCAACTCTAGAGCAAGACTGACTGGCTTCAAATGCTGGCTTTATGGCACTCAGTCATTAGATAATCTTGGGCAACTTGCACACATTGTCCAACTCTTGCTCTCGAGTTTATGGAGACCCAGGAATAGATGACCTGAGAATCTCCTAAATGTGTGCTTTATACTTAATTTTGAAAAATTCTGTGAACTCTGTTTAACAGAAAAATGCACCAAGATTTTGCTTGATTCTAATAGTATATAACAGAAAATGTTATGAATTTGGGGTCTAATGTAACTCAATAGTAGACTACTAGTAGTATAAGACAAGGTAGATTTATGTCTTAAGTTACTTGAAAAATAGACTAAAAATAGTATATTTGGTTTCTGGTCCAATAATTGTTATATAAGCAAACATGATTCTTTTTTCAGTGTGTGTGGGTGTGTGTGAATTGTTTTAACTTATGGGCCACCATGAACTTTAGTAGTAGTATTTTTTAAAAAATTAGTGGTGGTTCTGCTAGTCCTTTGGAAGCCTATGGAAGTTCTTTAGAAAGATTGCCCATTACCCATTTTATGAGGTGTTAGAATTAGTTAATAAGCACATCATTTCTATAGAAAGAGACAGAGTAAAATGCTGTTTGTTTGTTTGGTTTTTTTGTTTGTTTGTTTGTTTGTTTGTTTGTTTTTTTCGAGACAGGGTTTCTCTGTGTAGCCCGGGCTGTCCTGGAACTCACTCTGTAGACCAGGCTGGCCTCGAACTCAGAAATCCGCCTGCCTCTGCCTCCCAAGTGCTGGGATTAAAGGCGTGCGCCACCACCGCCCGGCGAGAGTAAAATGCTGAAACGGGCTGCTTTTTAGAATCAGGTTTATATAGCAGGCCAGTGGTGGTGGATGCCTTTAATCCCAACACTCATGAAGCAGAGCCAAATGGATCTCTGATTTTGAGGCTAGCCTGGTCTACAGGAACTAGTTCCAGGACAGACAGAGCTATACAGAGAAACCTGTTTTTGAAAAACCCAACCCAACCCATCCCAACCCAAACCCAAAAAATCAGGTTTATAAGATAGGCAAGGTGGCCACACCTTTAATCCCTGCACTTAAGAGACAAGCAGGCAGATCTCTGGATTGGAAGAGAGACAGGGCTACAACAGAGAAACCTGGTTTCCAAAAACAAAGAAAATTGGCTCATTTAGCACAGAGTTTTGGGCTTCAAGGACATGGTGCTAGTTTCTGGTGAGCGCCTGAGGGTAAGTAGTACAGCAACAACAGCAGCAGGAGGACGAGATTGTGACAGCAGGTCATTTCACCAGATAGGAAGCAGGAGAGACTTGGGGCTCAAGATCAGACTGTTAAAACTCCCTCTCCCCAGAATTGAGGGCAAGAGACCAGCATTTGCTTCTGAGGCCAACACCCCTATCGAGCTTCCACTTGGCCATTATAAGACTCCCAACACGTGAAGTTTAGGAGGCAACACATTCAAATCATATATTCAAACACATATATTTATTCTTAAGGTTCTTTGTACGATAATGCCATTTAAAAGTAAAGATTTATTTATTTTTTGTATATCAGTGCTCTATCTTCATGTACACCTACGTGCCAGAAGAGGGCATCCGATTTTATTACAGGTGGTTGTGAGCCACTATGTGGTTGCTGGGAATTGAACTCAGAACCTCTGGAAGATCCGCCAGTGCTCTTAACTGCTGAGCCATCTCTCCAGCCCTGATAATGCCATTTTTTATTGTAGAAAGGTATTTTTAAAGATTTTAAAAATTTTTTATTTTATATGCATGAGTGTTTTGCCTGAATGTATACATGTATATCATATGTGTGCCTGGTGTCCCCAGAGGTCAAAAGAAGGCCTTAGATCCCCTGGAATTGGAGCTAGTTGTGAGCCACCATGTGGGTGCTAGAAACCAAACCTGGGTCCTATGTAAGAGCAACCAGTAGGAGTCATCTCTCCAGCCCCTAGACATTAATTTTATTTGAGTGTTCAGCTGTATATATATGAACCATGTGTATACCTGGTGCCTGAGAAGGTCAGAAGAAGACATTGGATCCACCAGAACTGGAGTTACAGGTGGTTGTGCGTAACTATGTGGGTTCTAGGAGCTGAACCTGGATCTCTTACAAGACCAGCAATTATCCTTACCCACTGAGCCATTTCTCCAGCCCAGGTAATGCCGTCTTACACTTGGGGTTTATATGATAAAGACTGGAGGAAATAATGGAAAACCAATGCATTTTAAGGGGTTTTGGTTGTGGGGTGTGTGTGTGTTGGTTTATTTTAAAGTTTTATTTCATATGTATGGATGCTATGTATGTATGTGTATGCATGTATGTGTTCCATGTGTGTACTCTGTGCTGTGTGACCATGTAGGCCAGAAGAGGACATCCGATCGCCTGGAAACTGGAGCTTTACAGAGGCTGCATCAGCATGTCGGAGCTGTTGTCCTGTGGAGATGTTCTTAGCCTTTCAGCCATCTCTCCAGAGCACTAGTGCGGTAGTTTGTCTTACGTTATTGGTGTATCTCACCTCTACAGAATTGAGAAAAAAGGTGAAATTATTTGTGTGCATTTTTATATAGGACCAAATATCAAGATTCTCTTCTCTCAGGCATTTGTGGTCAAGAGCATCAACTTCAGGATGTAGCTACACGATGCTGGGATCCTATAAAAGCCCATGGAAAGAGAGTAAGGCTCAGATGTTTCAGCCCTCTCTCTCTCTCTCTCTCTCCTTTTCTCTCGCTGTCCTTTCCTGGGTCTCATGTATCCCAGGCTGGTCTTGAACTTAAGCACACCCCTGACTCTCCTGCCTCCGTATCCCAAATGCTGAGTTAAACATGTGATGTGCCATCGTGCCCCATTTGTGTGGTATTGGGATCAGATCAGGGCTTTGTGTATGCTGGGCCAGCACTCCACCAACTGAGCTGCAACCTTAGCCCTTGGCCTGGCTCAGTGTTTCTAAGGTTTCAGTTTTAAGTAGTGCACAGGACTCAATTCTGGGTGTGTTAAAATGGCTGTTTCATGCCTTACAGTTTCTTCTACCAAAAAAGTTAGGTTATTGTCTGAAATGCAAAGCCGACAGGAAATATTTTTGTAGCTATAAATCCTCAAGGCTACTCATTTGTTAGGCTACAGAGATGGCTCCTGGGGGTCAAAGCCCTTGCTGCAGAAGCATGGAGATACAAATACCCATGTAAAGCTGGACATGGAGGGCTAGAGAATGGGTCAGCAGTTACCGGTGTGTGCTAGTCTTACAGGAGACCCGAGTTAGGTTCCTAGACTCCTGTCACACTACTCTAAGGAGATCCAACTGCTTTTGGCTTTCATAGGAACCCACACATGTGGATTATAGCTTGTGTATTCAGTGACAGAAGAAGTGACAGGGCCAGTTAACTCAAAGTCCTATGGTAATATCTGATTTTGGTGAAATTCCCTTTTTAAAAAACCCAAACCTGTTTATTGAGTGAGCTGCAAGAAGGCAGGCAGCAGGCTGGCTCTTAACTGTAGTGCCACCTGCCTGCTTTGTTCGTTGAGGGTTTTCCTGTATAGCCCAGGCTGGTCCTCCTCCTTCTCCACCCGCTTTCTTTTTCTGGCATGGTCTATGTAGCCTTGGATGGCTTGGAACTCACTCTGTTGACCAGGCTGTCCTTGAACTCAGAGACCTGCCTGCTTCTGCCTCCAGAGTGCTGGGTTTAAAGGCGTGCCTAGTCCTGGTTCTGAACTCTTTTCTTTTAAACGTGTAGGAGTGTTTCTCCTGCTGATATGTCTCCGTAGTCTATACGCCTGGCACCAGGGGAGGCCAGAAGAGGATGTTGATCCCCTGGGACTGGAGTTACAGATGGTTGTGAGCCGCTATGTGAAAGCTGCAGATTAAACCCAAGTTCTCATAAAAGCAACAGTACCTGCTCTAAACCATTGCCTCAGCTCTCCAGCCCCTGGTCCTGAGCTCCTGATCACCAACTCACTAGTCACCCACTAGTTTAGTGTCATGTGTCAGCTTTTCACATGTAAATTTCGACATATGCTGTGTCTATGACTCTTCTACTTATTGTTTCATAAGTGTTTTGGAAACTCCTCCCCCCATAGTAAAACAACAACAAAATCCTAAGTTACTGTTAAATTACCATGAATATTTAGGGGTTCTTTTGTTTTGAGATAGGTCTGTATTATATTACATAAACTAGCTGGCCTCAAACTCCGGGAGATCTGCCTGCCTCTGTCCCCTGAGTGCTGGGATTATAGGTGTGCACCACCAGGTCCTGCCTCAGGAATTGTTTTATCTGTTAAATAAAATGATAGTAGTGAACAGATTGGCATCTTATGGGTGGCATTTGGCCTTAGCTTCTCAGAGTTTAACAACGGACACTGATTTCTCCTTCATGAGCTTGTTTTGTTGTCTTGAGACAAGAGTCTCGCTATGCAGCTGGCCAGCCTGGGACTCTCTGGAGACCAGTCTGGCTCAAATTCATATTTTATGTTTTGAGTCACAGTCCAGGTGTTTTGTTTCCCTGACTTTGTGAGGCATTGGATCTGTAAATCACCTCCTGTGGGTGGTGTCCCAGTGACTGAGCCAGCTGTTGGGTGTTTGAGCTGAACAGCTTGCTCCTGCCGGGCTGCTCAAACCCTAGTGAGAAGTCTTGGCTGTGAGGAGGCAGGGCCTCCGTAGCCTGCTCTAACCTTGAGTGCTTCTGCTTCTGTTTTCTGCTGGAGTCTTCAAAGTTGATTGGTGGCTTTGTTGGCTTCTTTTTTTTTGGGGGGGTTTTTTTTTTTTTTTTTTGGCTTTTCGAGACAGGGTTTCTCTGTGTAGCCCGGGCTGTCCTGGAACTCACTCTGTAGACCAGGCTGGCCTCGAACTTAGAAATCCGCCTGCCTCTGCCTCCCAAGTGCTGGGATTAAAGGCGTGCGCCACCAAGGCTTCTTTTGAGTCAGGACTTCACTTTTAACCCTGGCTGGCCTGGAACTCTAAGACATCTGCCTGCCTCTGCCTTGCTCTTCCAAATGCTGGTGTTAAAGCTGCACTCCACCCTGCCCAGCAGTTCTGATGATTCCTTTTCACTATTAGGTTTTCTTTTTCTTTTTAAGTTAAGTTTATTTATTTTGACTGGGTGATGTATGTGTACTCTGTGTGTACCTGGTGCTTGCAGAGGCCCAAAGTGGGTATCAGATCCCCTGGAACTAGAGTTAACAAAGAGAGAGTTGTGAGCCTCTAAGTGGATGCTGGGAACTGATCCCAGGTCCTTTGAATGAGCAGACAGTGCTCTTAACTGCTGAGACATCTGTCCAGCCCCTATCAGGTTTTCATAGATCCTGATGATTTAAAAACATTGAGATCACTGTTAATTTCTCTTGTCACTTGTTTTTGGAGGAGAGAAGAGGGTATTCACAGTCAAGCCTGTTTCCATCTCATTCTGAGTGACTCCTGTGACAAACATAAAACTTTGTTTCTTCCTGAAAGTGACATGTTAGTGACTCACTGTTTTCTGTGGAAGTTTATGACCAGATCTTTTCTTTTTCTGTTCCAGAGAGAAATTGGGAAAGTAACAAACAAAGTACAGAATCTGAAAGAAGGCTTTGGGTAACAGGAGTTCTGGCTAATAGGTAAGTGTTGGAACTTACTTGGTGTTGGTGATTTCCCATAGTCTGCAGTGCAGCTGGAGAGAGAGAATTTGGAAACTACATGTGCTTTGTGTCAGATGTTTCAATAGGGATCATCCTGTGACCTGGATTCTAGACCTAGGTCTAAGCATATTGGAATAAAATTATCCTTTAAAATGCTGTTTTAAAAGGTGGATATGATAAGCAAACACCTATAATTCCAGCATTTCAAGGCTCAGGTAGGGAGGTCTTGAGTTCAAAAGTCAGCCTATGCAACAGTTGATCCACTGTCTGAAAAACAAAATACAAAATAGGAGCAAGGCATTGTGCGCACCATTAATCCCAGCACTCTGGAGGCAGAGCTCTGAGTTCCAGGCTAGCCTGGTCTATGTAGCAAATTCTAGGACAGACACTAGTACATAGTGAGACCTTTTCTCCAAACACAAACAAAAAGCTGTTTTTTAGTGAGTTTGCCTACTGGTTGGATTTGTTGCTTTCATAGATCAGTTTAGCATATGTCGATACAGGGTTTCCTGTAGGGAAAAGTATTTGTTGTAAGACAATCGATTGTGGACTTTTAAGCAAAACCAGGGCCTGTTCTGCTATGTGGCCTAGCAGGGAGTGCCCCTTGGTTCCTTTCTCTTTAGTGCTCATTATTGCTTGTTTGCAGCTGCACCATTCACTAATTACTTTTGGAAAAAAAAACTTGGGAGAGGGGCTCACTATGTATCTCTGGCTGTCCTGGAACTAACTGTAGACCAGACTGGCATTGAACTCAGAGATTCCCTTGTCTTTGTTTCCCAAGTGTTGGGATTAAAGGCCCAAGTCACCACTCTTGGCTTCCTTAATTACTTTAATACTTTGTTACCTGCTTTAAAACGTCAGCTTTCTAGTAAACTGCCTCTTCAGAATAGATCCAGTTCAAGGGTCATGACGGTAAGCTCTGTGACTGGACCAGAAGCTATTCCAGTGTCTGCATGTCCCAGAACATACTAATGTATGTAAAAACACAGTGTGCTGCGTCTGAGAGATAATATCAATGAAGTAGGAGAGCAAACAAGACCTTGTATGTGCAGACACAGAGTAGGGTGCTGTCTCACCCAAAGCTGTTGCTGTAAGGTGCAGTGAGAGTCTAATGTCTGTTCTACTGTGAGTCTTGAAATGGGACGTCTCAGGCTACATGTCCTGAGAGATACTATGAATTTACATTGTTAGGGTTGGATTATTTGTTGGGACTGGGCACCAGAAATAGAAAACTATTTTTAGCGTTTGTTGATTTCCCCTGCTTGGTACTTTCCACCTACCAGGGCAAACCAATTCCACCACCATGAGTTGGAGCTTCCTGACCCGCCTGCTAGAGGAGATCCACAACCATTCAACATTTGTAGGGAAGATCTGGCTCACTGTGCTGATTGTCTTTCGAATTGTCCTAACTGCTGTAGGAGGAGAGTCCATCTACTATGATGAGCAAAGCAAGTTTGTGTGCAACACAGAGCAGCCGGGCTGTGAGAATGTCTGCTATGACGCCTTTGCCCCACTCTCCCACGTGCGCTTCTGGGTGTTCCAGATCATCCTGGTTGCCACTCCCTCTGTGATGTACCTGGGATACGCTATTCATAAGATTGCCAAAATGGAGCATGGTGAGGCAGACAAGAAGGCAGCTCGGAGCAAGCCCTATGCCATGCGTTGGAAACAACACCGGGCTCTGGAAGAAACGGAAGAGGACCGTGAAGAGGATCCTATGATGTATCCAGAGATGGAGTTAGAAAGCGAAAAAGAAAATAAAGAGCAGAGCCAACCAAAACCTAAGCATGATGGCCGACGACGAATTCGCGAGGATGGGCTCATGAAAATCTATGTGTTGCAGCTGCTGGCCAGGACTGTGTTTGAGGTGGGCTTTCTAATAGGGCAATATTTCCTGTACGGCTTCCAGGTCCACCCATTCTATGTGTGCAGCAGACTTCCTTGCCCTCACAAGATAGACTGCTTTATCTCCAGACCCACGGAGAAGACCATCTTCCTTCTGATAATGTATGGTGTCACGGGCCTCTGCCTACTGCTTAACATTTGGGAGATGCTTCATTTAGGGTTTGGGACCATTCGAGACTCACTAACAGTAAAAGGAGGGAGCTCGATGATCCGGGTGCTTATAATTACCCTTTCACTTGGAATACACCATCTGCTCCCCTGGCTACAACATTGCTGTCAAACCAGATCAGATCCAGTACACTGAGTTGTCCAATGCTAAGATTGCCTACAAGCAAAACAAAGCCAATATCGCCCAGGAACAGCAGTACAGCAGCCATGAGGAGCACCTCCCAGCTGATCTGGAGACACTGCAGCGGGAGATCAGAATGGCTCAGGAACGCTTGGATCTAGCAATCCAGGCCTACCATCACCAAAACAACCCCCATGGTCCTCGGGAAAAGAAGGCCAAAGTGGGGTCCAAATCTGGGTCCAACAAAAGCAGTATTAGTAGCAAATCAGGGGATGGGAAGACCTCCGTCTGGATTTAATCTTGGTTGGGCTTAAAACTTGGGTTTTCATAGTTAATGGTAAGCAGCAACTTGCTGAATAATGACTTCCATTGAGTAAACATTTGGCTCTGGTTATCTTCAGGGATGCTGTTGGCTCATGATCCAAACTCAGGGGACTCTGAAGGTGGAGCTGAGATGAGTCGGGAGAGGGAAACACAGTGTTCCCAGGCACACGTTCTCAGCAATAATGCAGTTGCAGAACTTTAAGTTTGTGTCTTCCAGATCCAGAGAAGAACAGATATATTTAAATCATTCTTGTTGAACAGTTTTTGTATGTACAGTATTATGGTACATTTTTTTTAGTATGATAACTTTTTTTTTGTATTTGTACATTGGACTGCTGTAGTTACACTTTTTTTATATTAAAGGAAAAAAATCCTTGTAAATAATGTCTGTTAAAGGGTAATGTTATTACTTTGTTTAGCAAATATTATCTTGTGATTGGAGTTTTAGTAGATGGTACACTTAATAAAAGTGCCTCTCATGTTTCAGGAAAGATTTAAGATCTATAGGGAAATTGAGGGAGAAACGCCAGTCTTCAAGTGTTTGGAAGAAGATCCCTGTTAGAAAGAGGTTGAGATCTTGGAGTCTCCTTTCTGTGACCAGAGTTGTGGTCATTCTTGGAAAATGTTTCCAAAGGAAGTCAGTGATTTACTGCAGATTTCCTTTTAATCACCCAGCACGGCTGCTATGTGCTTTGATGGTGTGTATCTGATTTAAAAGACATAAGGATGTCTGGTCAAAAAAAGTTTATTTTTACCCTCTTGCTAAAGATACACAAGGATGCCCCTGGTCAGATAGCAGTGTGTCGCACTGATGGCTTGACAGGGCTGAAGTCTGGAGTATGAGCCACGGGAAGTTAGGTTGTGAAGCTGTTCCACTTGCCCTAAAATCTCTGTCCAGAAACCTGACTCTGGTTTCTGAAAAAGTTGGTCATGAATATCTTCTGTATTTGTTAACATTAGAAATACAAACAAAATTTCTCAGAATACTCAAAGCTACTTGTACTGAAAATGATGAAAGGCCTAAATCCAGATGCTTTGTTTTAACAGTATGCTGTAAAACAGGTATGAGTGGCCCAGGTCTGCCAGTATGGATTTCTATCTGAATGGCCAGTCTTTGAGATGAGTGCAGTATTTATTCCCTATTAGCATATGTGTTTGTTAATGGCAAGGATTGATGTTCATAAAGCTAATAATTTGCAGTGTTTTCTTTCCATCTTTACTCTTACATCACATTGGAAAGCTTTATCTTCCCATCAAGTTCATGTTTGTCTGGAAGTGCTGAGTCTCTCTCTGCACACAACTTGGTACCATGAGCAGAGCTTTAGCTCCAACAGCAAGCATGGTGTGTGGGTGTCTTGCTCTTTCTAATAGAAAGCTTTTGCAAGACAACTCTCATTTTGAAATTCTGAAAGTATTATGTTTGTTTCTTAAATCTGAGGTACTACCAGGCAATAGTGGTGCACACCTTTAATCCCAGGAGGCAGGAGGCAGAGGCAGGCAGATCTCTGAGTTTGAGGCCAGCCTGGTCTACAGAGTAAGTTCCAGGGCAGCCAGGGCTACACAGAGAAACCCTGCCTTGAAAGCAAACAAACAATCTGAAATGCCTGTTCTCTGTTACCCGCAGCCTTGGACGGACCCAGTGTGTGTCCATTCGCCTTTGCTGCTCCCTTCTCTTCCTCAAACCCACCTTACCATCCAGGCATTTATTTATTTACATTTGCTTTTTAAAAGATCTTTGAACTTCAGCCTAGAGAAGATCCTCATCGTCCCTAACCTTTTCAGCAGGTGGAGCTAAAAGGAACTTTTCAAAAAAAATAGTATATTTTTATATATCATGAGTAATTGATAGACAATCCTTCCAAACCAGTTCACTAATAGGGAAATGCATATAATTCTAATAAGACAAGCATGATTTTAACCACCTAAGTCTAGCTAAGATAACCCCCAGCTCTTGCATTGCTAGCTCATTCAGCAGACCTCTTAATTGAAGGAGAGAAAATGCACAAACACTCTCAGCCATCTACCAGAGCCTAGGGGAGAACAGAGGGGCCTGTTAGCGGAATGGTTAGAAATTGGGGTGAAGAGGAAAGGACTGGAGCAGAAATGCCAAAAAGAACCAGGCAAAGGCATTTGATGCCAGGAGCATCCATTGGTTCCTAACAATGCCCCCGGTGCTGCTTCTTGACCCAGAATGATGAGGATGTTATTTTTTTTTTTTGTCTAGCTAATTCTTCAGCTTCTCAAAGTCTATAGAAAGTTATTCTAGGTCACCTCCTTATGTTCATACACTGTAAAGTTTATTTTTACCCTCTTGCTAAAGATTTGATCATGACAAGGATTTCCCAACTCCTCATGCCTTCTTAGCATATTTCTTCCAGATTTTGAACATAGACTTTTACAAAAAACAACATTTACCACTTATGACATTCTGTGGACCTACATTAAGAAAAATGATCCTGGGGCTGGAAAGAAGGGTCAGCAGTTAAGAGCACTGGCTGCTCTTCCAGAAGATGGGTTCAAACCCCAGAACCACATGGCAGCTAACAACTGGCTGTAACTTCAGTTTGAGGAATTTTTGGCCTCTGGATACTGCACACGTGGTACACAGGCATGCATATAGGCAAAATACCTGTACATATTAAAAAAAAACCTTTACAAATAAAATGAATTTTAAAAGTCATGCTCAAAAAAATAAAGTAAAATGATCCTGTCACTGTCTGGTTTAACCTGTTCAGATCCTACATAGAATCTGTAAATACGTCTTTTTATCAAGTGGCAGTTGAGTGCTCAGTCCTTCAAAGCCAGCATCAGAGTAGATGTCCTTATGAGCTTGTTTTCCATATCTGCTACAGCAGTGAGTCAGATGTGTGCTCATACCTGGTTCTGCCAGGACCTTGTAGTCAGAAGAGATATATAAAAAAGCAGGCTTTGCTGGGCAGTGGTGGCACACACCTTTAATCCCAGTGCTCAGGAGTCAAGAGGCAGGCAGATTTTTTGAGTTTGAGGCCAGCCTGGTCTATGGAGTGAATTTTAGGACAAAACCAAAAACCTAATTATTAGGACTTAAGTTTCAACTTGAGGTGAAATGTTTTTACCTGCCATACATGAGGCCCTGGATTCAGTCCCCAGGTTTGGAGAGCAGAACCCCAAACCAAAATAACCATTATCAATTGGATATGTCTGATTTTGGACCTTCAAAAGCATGGTCAAACTAACTGTGGTGTCGAGGTGTTTAGGTAGTTCTTGTCATGGGCATCTACAAGGGTTTAGAAGACCCAGTCATTCATACCAAGAATGTATTTCAGTTAGGCAGACATCTGATGTACTTGTCAGTTTTGTTTTTTGTTTGGTTTTTCGAGACAGGGTTTCTCTGTGTAGCCCTGGCTGTCCTGGAACTCACTCTGTAGACCAGGCTGGCCTCAAACTCAGAAATCTGCCTGCCTCTGCCTCCCAAGTGCTGGGATTAAAGGCGTGTGCCACCACCGCCCGGCTACGTGTCAGTTTTTATGTGTGCATGCTTTGTGCTTCTGTCTTTTGAGAGATGATCTACTTCTAAAAATAACATGTATGAATGCTGATATATTTTAGGCCAGCCAGCTTTCAGTAAAAGGCAAGTATGTTATCTCCTTTAATGTCCTTTTGTAAATCAAAGGTCTTTTCCAGTTATGAAAGATAACTCTTTTAAACACACAACTGCTCGTTGTTTTGGTTTGGGTCTATGAGGCAAGCTCTCATGTAGACAAAGCTAGCCTCAGACTCACTATGTTGTAGCCAAGGATGACCTTGGACTCCTCATCCAGAGTACTAAGATTTCAAATGTGTATTAATTGTCCCCTCCTGGTCATTTTGAATGAAAGGTCCCAATATCAGGATACTTCATCTCTGTACAATGATGTAATCTCTTGAAGCCTTACCACTTCAAAATAAAACCTCTGTACCTGTCCAGTGTAGCTTGGAAAGAATTCCCACCTAGTCTCTATGTGACAGATGAGGGTCATTCACAGACACCATCCACTGTAAGAACCCCTGGGCTGAGTTCCGTGTTTACCACTCTGTCCAGCCACACATCATGGAGACTTGAAAGGTTTTATGTGCTGATGTCAAAATGACAATGTGTAGTGGGTTTGACCCATGCACCTGCGTTGTTAGAGGGGACCCACCATTGTAAATCCAGGTGTTTACACGGCTTTCTAGGTTAAATTCTGCTTTTCAGGGTTGGCTTATTGGGAATTGGCTAATAATATATTCTTCCAAAATTGATACAATTATTTTTTTTTTTTTTTTTTTTTTTTTTGGTTTTTCGAGACAGGGTTTCTCTGTGTAGCCTTGGCTGTCCTGGAACTCGCTCGGTAGACCAGGCTGGCCTCGAACTCAAAAATCCGCCTGCCTCTGCCTCCCAAGTGCTGGGATTAAAGGCGTGCGCCACCACCGCCCGGCGATACAATTTTTAAAAATTGTTTTCTCCATGTTTTCTTCAGTAAAATCTCTACCCCAGGCACTAAGTGTTGTTCCAGGTAGCATATTGGTTCCAGAAAATGTAGCCAGAGGTGATAGCTGCACACAGCCCAGCACTTGGGAGGCAGGGCCAGGTGGATCTCTTGAGTTCAAGGCTAGCCTGGTTTATAGAACAAGTTCCAGGACAGCAAGGGCTACACAAAGAAAACCTGTCTGGAAAAACCAAGATAATAATTTGAATGTAAAAGTCAACTATTAGCCAGCAATCTTATGTCACGTGGTCATGTGGAGTGGCGCTTGGATGTTGCATGAACAGCTAAGGAATTACCTGTGTTAGTGTCACAGAGTTAGCAATTTGTTCTGTCTAGTGTGTCATCTGCCCATGTTGGAGACAAGCACTGTACCTGAGGGGCGTGGTCACTGGGGCAGTTCCAAATACAACATAGGAAATTCCTCTAATCCACTCATCCTTTCTCAGAATGCAAACCTATTGGCAACTAGGATGTCAGGAGATACCACTGGGCCATTTCCCTGACACTTTGTAGAAAATTGCTCCCAAAGAGCTCAATGGCTAACACAGAAAATGATGTATAAACAAAACCCCTCTTCCTGCATTCCCCAAGTGTAAGAATACATGGGTGGAGAAATTTCTTACTACACAGTTGGACTCAAATGAGGCTCTTTTTCATGGCAGAGCCAGTGGTCTTCTGCGACTCTGAACTGTCGCAAACTGGGAGGAAGAGCTTGCCCTGTGAAAGCAAGGTGAAGCCGTACCCTGAGCCCAGGAACTGGGAACAGACCCCCATCTTCGTGTGCCTTTGATTCATAGACACCTTTGTAAGAGGGGGAAGGGAAGAGTCAGAGAGGGGAGTTAATCTCCAACAATACTCTTGGTTCCCAGAGAGCAGACGCAGGAGAGTTGACTGGTCACACAGGGCCTGACCTCAGCAGCACAGACTGTAAACTAGTCAGCCAGCCATATTTGGTCATAAACTTGAGAGCCATTTAAAGCCGCTGGAGCGGTTAAGCCTCAACTCTGCTTTGAAAGTGAATCTTCGGTAGATTTGCTGTCAGGTAGTGAGTGGCTTCACAGTGAACCTGAGTATTTTAAGGCAGTTTTGGGGATTTAAACGGTTTACATATGACGTCACACTGTATGTATGCATACATGTGCTATGTCATATGCATGTATGTGAGCCAAGGAGTAGAAGTTGTTGATCACTGTGACATGGTCTGACGAGGCAGGAGGCCAGCTAGTCTGGGATCAGCCTGTCAGTCCCTCTGCAGAGGTTAGATACGCAGCCACTCCTAGCCGTTTGCGGGTGTGTTAGGGATCTACACACAAGGCCTTGTGCTCACCCAGCAAGCTCTTCACCCACTGAGCTGTCTCCCTTGTCCCCACTCAGTCCAATACTTTTCATGCTTTCTACTGTTGGCTATCTGATGTGGAGGCAGTTACAGAGCTTCAGGAAAAAGGTGGAACTGAGGCAAATTGATAACAGGATCCAGGCAGGCTTGTGGGATGGTTGTCCCGTGGCTCATCCAGTGTTTGCTCATTTCCAAGATAGAGTTTGAGAGGCAGCCTGAGTCAGGGTTCATTCATTCTCATGTGTGCACTCTCTCTCTCTCTCTTGCTCTCTCACTCTCTTTCTCTCATTTTGTTTTTCCTTCCTCTCTTTCTTTCTCATTTTGTTTTTTCCTCCCCCCCCTCTCTTTTTCTTTCTTTCTTTGAAACAGTTTCTGTCTGTATCCCTGGCCATCCTGAAACTTGATCTGTAGATCAGACTGGCCTTGAACTCAGAGATTTGCCTGCCTCTTCCCCCTGAGTACTGGGATTAAAGCTAAGGCGGGGTTTTCTTAAGGGTTCAGGGACAGCTTTGCCAGACCCGTGTCTTGATATTTTGTTCCCCATACCCCACCCCCCAATAAAAATGCAGCCTTTAGATCACCTGTTAAACGAATTTCTTAGGCCTATTTCAGTCCCATACAATCAGAATGATTCCTTCTCTGGGTGGTTGACTGAGTGGTTGGTTTTTCGAAACCAGGTTTCTTTGTGTAATAAGCCTATCCTGGACTCGCTTTGTAGACTAGACTGACTTCAAACTCACAGAGATTGAGTGCCTCTGCCTCCCGAGTGCTGGGATTAAAAACATGTGCCACCACATCTGGCTTGGTTGACTTTAAGTAGTTTGGTTTTAGTGCTAAAGGTGGAACAGAAGGTTGGAGTCAAGCCAGGAGTGCATTTTACCCCCAGGTTTGCCCAGAGACCACCCCTCAACACACACACCTAGTATGTTTCCAAAAAAGATTAAACCCAGGGCCTCAAACATGATAAGCAAGTTTTCTACCATTGACTTCCACTCTCATCCCTGTGTATTTATTTAACTGTGAGACACGTTCTCAGCCTACAATGCCTGGCCTCAAACTTGAAATCATCCTGCCTCAGCCTTCTGAGTAGCTGGGACCATAGATGTGTGCCACCGTGCTTAGTCCAAAACTTTAATCATGGTATACTTTACATGCAATAAATATATAAGTCTCTAGCAAATCTGCTATATTATGGCTTGAGAGCCAGAAGTCTTAAGAGAAAGTATTTTGAAATGTGGGCCATAGTGAAAGGGGGAGAGGTGGTTTAAGATCTTCATTGCAGAGGTTTAGACCTGCCATAGTGAGTGTACCTGAAGGGGCAGACTTTGTCCAGGGCTCTGACTTGTCTGAATTAAAGCAAATAAACCCAGAGTGACTTTGCAAGCCAGGCAGAGGGTACACAGGATAAAGAGTTCCATCTCCAATTAGTTACTTAGGCCTAAATTTTCGGAGCATGAAGTGTTGACTTCCTGGTTTGTGACCATAATTAGATCCATGGGAAAAATCACCCCTTGATTGTTCCTTGGTGGGGTCAGTGTCATTACCTAGGGACTTCTCCAGCCTGGGCTGAACACTGAGAAGTCAGACATAGGAAGCAACTCGGTTGGAAAGCAAGGGGGCAAGATGCCGGGGAACACTCATTACCAGTTGATCGCCTCTGCTCCCTCAGTCCTGGGGAAATGGGACAGCATTTCCTTGCCCTGCCCTTGCCATGCTATGCCAATCTTTAAACTAGATTAAGGAGCTGTGAAAGAAAACCTTAGGAAGCTCGTGTCTGGAGGGAAAATGGACTGGATTCCCTCGTTGAACCTCAGGCAAACAAGTGTCTTTATCTGCTCTGCTGTCCCTGGGGGCCCAGGGAGGCTGGCAGCCCTGAACCCGAGGCAAGGCAGAACCAAGCAACTGTTCATAACGACTGAGCTCATGGCCAGTGACCTGAATGCGACCTGACCATGGGGGAAAACATACAGAACTGGATAGCTTTTAAAATATTTTATTTTTAGTATGTGTAGTCTTGTGAAAGTGAAATGTTATCTTTGTGCCAGGGACATTAAAAACCACTGACAGGATGCAGATGAGGCGTGCCCTGTCTTTCTGAAGGCATGTTGCAGCTGTACCCTCTACCCAGCAGGCAGTGGCCACCTAAGATCCTGGACCCAGGTGCTGTTTAGAGCAGTGACAGGTCTTAGCCTCTTCAGAGAGGTCAACATCACGTTTGAGGTGCCTAACGTCACGGTGCCTGAGAAGGCCTGGCCAGGCTAAGTGCAGGCTGTCCAGACTGTGCACATTCCTGTTAGCAATCGAAAGTAAGCAAGACTCCTGAAATAGACCTGGATTTATGGCGTCTGGACCAGGCAGAGTTTTTGGGCCAGGCAGAACCTTTGGTTCCAGTAATCTGCTTAGGGATGGGGCATTGTGTTGGATGTGTTTGTTTTTTAATTTTTATACGTGTATAGTGTGCATGTATATGCATGTTCACAAACATGTATCATATCTGTGTGTGCATGTGTACTTGCATGCACACACAAAGGTCAGAAGTGGATGCCTGCTGTCTTTCTCAATCGATTTCCTTCATAAATATTGAGATAGGCTCTCTAACTTGAACCCAGAGTTCACCAGTTCAAGCTAGCTAGTTTCAGAGATCCAGTATACCTCCAGAGCACTGGGATTGTAGTTGGGTCCCCATGGATGGCCTCTTAGTATTTACCTGAATGTTGGGGATCCCAGCTCTGCTCCTCACACCTGCATGGCAAGCACGTTGTTCGCGGATGTGTCTCTCTAGCCTGCCTTTTCTGTTTATCTATATTGAATTTATTTGCTTTCGTAAGGGTGGGTGGGTGCTGTGTATGTCGTGGGTGTGCATATACCACGTTACATGGGAAGGTCAGGCTCGGTTCTTCCTTACACTTTGAATGACCAGGGAACAATGCAGTTCATCGTGGTGTGGTGGGGGTCGGGGGACAATGACAAGTGCCTTTACCTGCTGAGCCATCCCTCAGGCCTGTTTTTAAAATTTGTATGTTTGTTTTCCAAACAGGGTTTCTCTCTGTATCCCTGGTTGTCCTGGAACTTGATCTGTAGACCAAGGCTGGCCTCACACTCAAGAGACCTGCCCTCTTCTGGCTCCTGAGTGCTAGGGTTAAAGGTGTGCACCATCACTGCCTGGCCTTTTTTTAATTTAAAATTTTTTTAAAGATTTATGTGATGAATGTTTTGTCCACATGTCTGTATATGCATGCACTACTTATATGTGCATATAGGCATGCACTTCTTGCATGCCTGGTGTCCACGGAGGTCTGAAGATGTCATAGGATCTCCTGGACTAGAATTATGGGTAATATAAACCTCATGTAGATGCTGGGAACTGAACCCAGTTCCTCTACAAGAGCAACAAGTACGGTTAACTGCTGAAGCATCTCTCCTTAGCCCCTGTTTTGCTGAGTCTAAGTATCACTCTGTAGTTCATGCTTGCCTTGAGCATCTGCCTCACCTTCCCATGTGCTGGGATAACCATGTTCCCTTTATGCTCATACTGGGGACTTACGTAGCTAGGACAGGCATGGTACTGGATATGGACTTTCATTTATTCCCTTTATGCAGCAAGTGGCCAGTTGAAGCTGTGTCTTCTGAGTAGTCAGTAGTTCTGGGAAATAGCCAGACAGCAATGTGGACTACTGAGCATGGACAAATGAAAGGTGTTGGGGCCAGCTCTGCCAATGTTCATACCATAGTGGAATCAGGTGCTGTAAGAGAATTGGTCTGGGATTGATGTGTGAGTATATACAGATGCCCCTTGGTTAGAGTTGCCAGATGAGATGCAAGGTACCAGGATACATTTGAATTTCAGCTCACCAATGAATAATTTTTTTTGTTTGTTTTGTTTTTCAAGGCAGGGTTTCTCTGTGTAGCCCTGGCTGTCCTGGAACTCACTCTGTAGACCAGGCTGGCCTTGAACTCAGAAATCCGCCTGCCTCTGCCTCCCAAGTGCTAGGATTAAAGGCGTGTGCCACCACGGCCCGGCACCAATGAATAATTTTAAAAATAAATTCCCCAGCATTTCCTCTCAAAAATTAAAATGTAACTGTGGCCTGCATTTTTGTTTGCTAAATGATTTGCAATTTATAATACTAAAAATTCTCCAAGGTAGCCAGGAATGGTGGTACACACTTTTAGTCCCAGCACTAAGGAGGCAGAGACAGGCAGATCTCTGATTTCAAGGCCAGCCTGGTCTACAGAGTGAGTTCTGGAGCAGTCAGGGCTGCACAGAGAAACCCTGTCTCAGGAGACCAAAAATAAATAAAGTCTGCAAATTGTTATTGTTGATACTTGGTGATTTTTAAAAATGTGTGTGCATTCATCTCTATATGGAAGTTTGTACATGTGAATGCAGTTACTGGAGGAGGCCAGATGAGGTTTTATCCCCTTGAGCTAGAGATGCAAGCAGATGTGAGCCACCAGACATGGGCAGTAGGAAGAGCAGTGTGTGCTCTTAACTGCTGAGCCATTTCTCCAGCTGCTGGTGGCGTGGTGGGTGGCGGTGGCGGTGGCGGTGGCGGTGGCGGTGATGGTGGTGGTGATGGCGGTGGTGGTGGCGGTGGTGGTGGCGGTGATGGTGGTGGCGGTGGCGGTGGCGGTGGTGGTGGTGGCGGTGGTGGTTGTATATGTGTGTATTGCATGTGTGCATACACTATTGGGAGGGAGAGCAGGAGTTTTAAGATACTTCTACGCTGTAGTCCTGGTTATCCCGGAACTCCATAGGTAGATCAAGCTGTCCTTCAGTTTGCAGTAATCCCGCTGCCTCTGCTTCTCAATTACTGGGCTTACAGGCACCTACCACCAAATCTGCACATTTCCGTTTGACTGACACGAGACCTGAAAGCGGTGACCCAGAAGGCAGGGAAGGATTGATTGTAATCATTGCAGACTGGCTCTAAGTGGAAGCTATCTGCTGAGTCTGAACTGCTTTACATTGTTGACGGGAAAGCATGTGGCTCCTTCCTGTCCCGGCAGGTCTCCTTCAGAGTAGGGAGCATTTTTACTTCTGTAGTTATCAGTAACAGTTGAATACTGTGTCAGTTCAAACTCAGACCAGCAACCCATTTAAAAGTAATAAAAAAACCAAAAGCTGGCCATGGTGGTATATACCTTTAACCCCAGCACTTGGGGCAGAGGCAGGCTGATGTCCGTGCGTTTGAGTTCAGCCTGGTCTACAGAGTAGGTTTCAGGACAGCCAAGGCTACATAGACCCTGTCTCAAAAAAACAGCTAAATAAATAGATGGATAGACAGACAGACAGACAGACAGACACGTTTAATTCAGCAACCCCACTTCAGGGAATGTATCTGCAGTATTTGAAACAGGATCTCCACAAGCTCTTTGCACACCCATATGTAGCATTCCTCCCAGAACCTAAGATGTACAAACAGCCCAAATAATCATGGAGGAATGACTGGATTCAGAATGAACTGTGGGGGCTGGAGAGATGGCTCAGCGGTTAAGAGTATTCTGCTCTTCCATGGGCTGCAGTGGTATTCCCAGCACCCTTGCTGGGCTGCTCATAACCACCTGTAACTGCATCTCCAGAGCATCTCACACAAGCTTGTACGAAAACATATTCACACTTGCACACGTAAATAATTCAAAGTTAAAAAAAAATGTAGAAACTGAGGAACTGAGGAGATTGCTCGTTTGGAAAAGTGCTTGCCTCACAAGCTCAAGGGCCCAGCTTCCCTCCCCGTGTAAGAAAAGACGGCATGATAGCTCTAAGAGAGCCCCAGCTCTGGGACAGAGACACTGGCCATTGCCTGTATATTTCATGAGGTCCAGGGTACTGAGAGACCCTGTCTGGAAAACAAACCAAAGCGGACGGCTCTGAGGAACCCACATCTGAGGCTGAGCTCTGGCTGCCACACTCAGGTACCTCCATGAACACATCCCCTCCTCCTGCATAAACTGTGTGTATACAGTGGAATTGTATGCCGCTCTAAAAGAGGAAATCCCCTGTGCTGCACACGGGTGAGATTAGAGGCCCTTCTGCTAAGGGAAATAAACTACTCACAGAGAGATAAGTGCTGTATGAATCCACTTAGACATTTAAAATAGTCAAAACCATGGAAACGAGATAGAATGGTGGTTGCCAAGAGGCTAGGAGCAGAAACAGATTTGATAGATAGGGAATTTTAGTTTTGCATGAAAATTGAGTTCTGTTATATATAGTGTGCGTGTCTGGGTATGTTTACTATGTATGAAGCGCCAGGCTTGACCTCGGTGCCAAAATAACAAAACTAAAAAGAGGGTAAAGTTTTGGGCTGATGAGATGACCCAGCAAGTACAGTTGTATGCCACCAACCCTGATGGCCAGCTCCTGTGAGCTGTCATCTGCCACACGTACACTGTGGAACATGCACGTATGCGCGTGCACACTCGCAATGTAATTTTTTTTTAAAGTAAGGATTCTTTTGCTATATTTTTCATAACCATAGTAAAGAATTTTTTTGCAAAACTTATTTTTAAATTGTATTTCATTTTGTTTTTTAGATGGCTTGCTCTGTAGTCTTAGCTGGCCTGAAATTCTGTGGAGATTGGGCTAGCCTGGGACTTGAGGTTTCCTCCTGCTTCTGCCTCCCGAGTACTGGATTGTGACATGGGGGGAATCCCATTGTTCACATGCTCAGAAGACTGTCCTGGCGAGGGGTGCTAGTGGGTAAAAGTTATGGGCGGCAGGATTTGGTTACACCAAGGCCAGCGATACAAAAAGATGGAGGGAGGGGCTGGGTGGACTCTTCGGTCTTCATCTCCAGCAGACTCCACGGTCCAGGCCAACAGCACTGTAGTCCCCATCTCCTTTCAACAGCTCATTCTTAGAACTTTTTCTTCAACTTCTTAAAAAGAAATTCATGCCGGGTGCTGGTGGCGCACGCCTTTAATCCCAGCACTTGGGAGGCAGAGGCAGGCGGATTTCTTTTTTTCTTTTTTTTTTTTTTTTTTTTTGTTTTGTTTTTTTGGGGGTTTTTTTGTTTTTTGTTTTTTTTGGCAGGCGGATTTCTGAGTTCGAGGCCAGCCTGGTCCACAGAGTGAGTTTTAGAATAGCCAGGGCTACACAGAGAAACCCTATCTCGAAAAAAACCAAAAAAATAAAAGAAAAAGAAATTCATAGTGTCTGTGTATGATGTAGGTGTGTCACGTGCCTCGGTGCATGCATAGGTAAGTTCTCCACCACTTTTCTCAAACTTTGATCATCAAACTCCTGAGGCAGGGGCCTTGTCAGCCGCCGGAGACTTTTTAGTCTGTTCCCTGTGTGTCCGAAGATGCTGGGCAGGTGTTTTGTTTGGTAAGTAAACACCATGAAACTTCGACATTTATTAAACAGGAGGGGAGCCAACCCATAAAAACCCTGTGAGGGAGTAGTCGGCTTCAGTGTTGGGGCAGCAGGCCCTGTCCACCTGAGTGCTGTTTCTACTCTGGCTGTGGCAGTGTCCTCCGATGCCTATGCTTGTCCCGTCAGGTGATTCTGAGAGGCAGAGCTCAACCTTTCCAGCCAGACTGCCTTGGTGCTTCAGTGTTGCACAGACAGGAGCATTACATAAAAGTGCCCTTTGGGTGTTGCTGGCAGCATAACAAGCAGCCTCAAGGCAGGTGTGACTTCTACGCTGTTTTATTATTTATGGAGTGGTGGTGGACAGGATCTTCTGAGATGCTGTGACCAGAGCAACTTGGTGCAGGCGTTCCCTAGCCTCCTGGATGGGACACTTGTGACTTTAGGAGCATTGAGGTTCAGTTGATGAACCCAGAAGGGCAGGGAAGAGAGCTGGCTAGTGGGGAAGGTGGGATAGGGAGCAGACTCTCAGCTTTCTTTACAGCAGTCACTGCAACTGTGAAATAAGAAATGTCCCCACAGTGCTCGTGACTTGCTATTACACCCCAGAAATCACCAAAGTTCCGGATTAAAGCCTACTTACAGTATTTGTGAGCCACTCTGTGTCCATGTCCTACTGTACATCTCCCCTTGATTCTAGTCCTGCCACCCATGACTGCCCAGCCTGCTTTAACTGTTGGGTAGCTGGGAACCAAGATCTGGGGGCTGTTGTTGGCAGCCAATAAAGAGAAAATGCTACAGGAATGCGGAGCCCAGACCCCTGCAATCACAGTCAGGTAACGGGAGAGGTCAGCCCAATAAGTAAGAGTAAGACAAAATGAAGATCAGGCTATAGATGGAAGGAAAGTCCATGGATGAGAACCTTCAAAGAGCTGAAATGCCCAGGCTTACAGCCTTCAAGGAAAGCTGAGCCAAGATGAGCAGGAAGGAGGGAGGGAGGGAAGAGACAATATGTCAGAGCCCCGGGTGCAAATGTGTTGGGGTAGCCTGGCTGGAAAAGTAGAGCTGGCTGGTGTCACAAGCTAGGTGGTTGGGGGAGAGGGGGAGGAGGTGGGTTTGCAGTTGACGACCCTCAGGTTTGCTCCCAGGCTTGGATGGGTGCTAAGGAGCTGCCTGCGGGAACCTGGATTCTGTGCCAGGCTGGGATTTGAGGGCACTGGTATGCGATGGATTTGATGGAGGGTTTGGCCTTTTATTTATTTGTACTTTTTTGGTTTTTCAAGACAAGGGTTTCTCTGTGTGGTCCTGGCTGTTCTAGAACTTGCTCTATAGATCAGGCTGGCCAAAATCAGAGAGCTGCCTGTTTCTGCCTCTCGAGCGCTGGGACAAAAGGTGTGTGCAGACGCTGCTGTCACCACCCAGCTGGGGTTTTGGTTTTTTATTTAATTTTTTGAGTCAGACTGGTCCCCAACTTCACTATGTTCAAGTTCACTTGAACTCCTGCACCTCCTGCTGCGCCTCCCGAGTGCTGGGGCTGCAGGAGTGCCGCCTTGCCCAGCGTAGTGGGTCTCTATAAAGGACAGAAAGGTTCATGGCAAGAATTAGAAGCTATTTGGGGTACGGTAAGATGGGAAAAGGGACTGAGGCTCAAAAAGGGAGGGAGGGTAGCCCTTGTGACTGGTCGGTGTCTTGTGTGGGAGGGGTATGAGGAGTGGTCCAGGGCAGAGCACTTGCCCAGCGAATCCTCAACATCACAATAATAAAAGGCAAGTGAGGAGCTTTCCGGAGAAGGAGGGATGTTTTTTGGATAAGAGGAAGTGACACAGAATACTGAAAATAATAACAAAGGCACAGAGCAAGGAGAGCCACTCTGTGGTGTGCCCAACAGAGAAGGGAGCTGCTTCTGTGGTGACATCAGTCCATCCTGACCCCTGACCGAGGATAGAGTTCCTCCTAAGAAACAGCCCTGCCTCCCAGCACCTGTCTCCCATGCTTTGGTCCCTACCCCAACCCCCGCTCAGGGGTGACTCCACCAACTTGTGTGGTCAGCTGACACTGGGAGAGTGGTCTCTGCAATGCTGGGTACATCTTATTTTCAGGGTCCATCTGGATCAGGCTGGGTGGGAGAGTTGTGGGGGGTCAGCTGAAGGAAAGGGAGATAGTGAGTTTATTTTAAACCCAAGTGGGCACTGGAGCTGCAAACAAGCAGGCAACTCTTGGAGAGAATGGAGATTGGCAGCCTCTCAGACACTTGTCCAGAGTCTGGAGGCTGCCCAAGCAGACAGGGCCCTGCTGGAGGGGTTGGACGTGGTGAGAGAGGCAGAGAGACACCTTGGAGCCCAGTCCACGTGCTGGCCAGTGATGTCCAGAGGGCTGAGACCTGAAAGCCAGAGGCCTCCCAAGATAACACAGACGCAGGCTATGAGGACTGTCTGGGTCCCCTCCCCAAGGGGTGCCACTTTGTCTGCAGCCAGATGGAACATGTACATAATTTTGTGTAGGAGTGGAGGACAGCCAGGATCTCTTAGAGGCCCCTGGAAACTAAAGCTTCCTCTTGAAAGTGTTCTGCCAGCATTCCAGGTAACGGGGTGGCGGTTCACCCTGAGCACTGACTCGGACTGTGGCGTGTGAGCTAGTGGGAGGCCATCCCCTGGGTTCTTCATGGAAGACATCATCCATGGCTTCCCAGCCCAGCACCACACTGAAGGTGGGGTTTGAGGGGAACGGACAAATGTATCTCCTGATGGCAAGGACCACCAGGGCCCGATTCAGGGCATGTCACTGGAGATGGCCTTTGGGTAAGGGCAAGACAACTGTAGCTCAGACCCCAGCATCATCAAGTGTTTATCTCCCTCATGATTTACTGTGAACACTGGAGTGCCTAAGAAACTCAGGCTTGTTGGAACTTCCTGGGTTTGGCTAGAGATCATCAGGAGTCCCCTGTGTACCAGCCTCAGCTAGGCCACTGTCTTCTGCTGACACAGAAAGGCCACACGATCTCATTGCACCCCAGGGACAGGGCAGATCTAGGTCTTGCCTTACTGCCTGTGAGTCCCTGGGTCTTCTCTTTTGAGATGGTTTCATGATGTGTCCTCGTCTGTCCTTGAATTTGCTCTCTTCCCACCTTAGCCTCCAGCCTTAGCTCTTTTCTTGCCTTCTAGCAACGGTGGTACACAGAGGTCCCTTTGACATCTGGCTGACCCAGGTCTGTCATGTTGTGTAGCTGCTCTTGCCTGATTCCAAGATTTCTGGGTTTCTATATTGCTCCTTCATGGTGTCAGTTACAGCCACACAAAGGCCACTGGGTGTTTGATTTGACATGTGGTTAGTCCAAACTTAGACATGCTTCAAGTGTAGAACGTATTTCTGATTTAAAAGTTCTGCTCGCTGGAGAGATGGCTCAGTGGTTAAGAGCACTGACTGTTCTTCCAGAGGTCCTGAGTTCAAGTCCCAGCAATCACATGGTGGCTCACAACCTCTGTAATGGGATCTGATGCCCTCTTCTTGTGTGTCTGAAGATAGCTACTGTGTACTCATATACATAAAGTAAATAAAAAATTCTTTAAAAAAAAAAAGGTTGTGGTCAACTTGACACAAACTAAAGACTGAGAGGATTAAGAAACTGATGCTATTAATCCCAGCACTCGGGAGGCAGAGGCAGGTAGATCTCTAGGTTCCAGGTTGGTCTGGTCTACAGAGCAAGTTCCGGGGCAGCCAGAACTACACAGCTGGGGCTACACAGAGAAACCCTGCTTTGAAAAGTCAGAGAAGGGGTCGTGGTGGTGGAGAATGCCTTCATAAAATTGGGCTGGAGGCAAGCCTGTAGGGCATTTTCTTCATTTGTGATTGATGGAGGAGGGCCCAGGCCATTGTGTGCCCACTGTGGGTGGTGCCGTCCTTAGGCTGGTGATCCTGGGTTCTATAAGACAGTAGGCTGAGCAAGTCATGAGTAGCCAGCCATTAAGCAGCACCCTCCACAGCCTCTGCATCAGCTCCTGCCTCCAGGTTTCTGCCCTGCTTGAGTTCCTGTCCTGACTTCCTTTGGTGATGAACAGTGGTGTGGAAGTATAAGCCTATAAACAAACCCTTTCCTCCCCAACTTGCTTTTTGGTCATGTATTTTTTTTTTTTTGTTTTGTTTGTTTTGTCTTTTTTTTTTTTTTTCCACAGCACTAGAGTCCCTAACTAGGACAAAGGCTTTCTGGGTTTAAAAAAGAAAAAGGCTGAAGAAAAGGAATGTGACATCTTGGCTCCTGGATGTGACTTTGGGAGAGAGAGCACCTGCCTACACGCCCTGGATTGTTTTATGTTGAGATAATTCTGTATTGAAATGAGGATAATTTGGGTAGACTGCATTGAATGAAATAGTCAATCTTTTCCTGCTTCTTTTAAAATAGGCTGTTAAGAAGTTTTAAAATATGTATGTAGCGTGTCTGTGTGGCCCAAATGGTATCCATCTGGACGGGACAGGCACAGTCTTGATATAGACACTGGGACAAGCTATAATCAATGTATAGTTCCTTCAGCTCAACAGTGAGTTCCGTGTCTGTGAGGTACACAGGAGCTACCTGACCCCAGCCTGGATCCTTCCTGGCCATCCGCAACAGGCGAGAGAGAACAGTGGGGACACTGTTAGCTAGAGATGTAACTGGGAGGCACAGCTGAATGAATGCCTTGCCCAGAAATCCTGACGGGGGAGTACTCAGTAGTTGAGGGACAGAGATGGAGACACAGTATGGGAGGTGATCCAAACAGGACGTTTTTATCTTTTTTTTTTTTTTCAGTTCTTTGAGACAGGGTTTCACTATGTAGCCCTGACTGACGTGGAACTTACTGTGTAAAGCAGGTGATGACCCTGCTTGTCTTCCAGAATGGAATGCCTGTGCCCTCTCTCTGCCCTGGCCATCCTGCCATATTCCTCACTACCTCTGGGGCCAGCGATGGGCACATCCAATAAAAGCTGGGGATGGAGAAGGGTTAAGCAGGAGATGGATGATCTGAGAGACAGGAGCCGTGGAGAAAGTTAAAAATAGGATGATCCAGCCCAGAGCAAGGAAGCAGGGCGAGCCTCGACTGTTGGGGGTGACTGACGGGTTTGAGGATGACTTAGGCCTTTCCTCTGTGCACTGAATGGGAAGAAGTTGCCCTGGGCCTCCAGAGATACATCACTGAGATTTTCTTTATCCTGGGGGTCTGAGATGGCCAGAGAGCCGAGGACAGGCAGATCGGCAGTCTAGGTTGGATGTGACCCCGCACCCTATTTCTGCTTATGAACCCAGGGAGCTACAATCCTGGACAAGTTGCCTGTACCTGCATCCCCAGGCCTGGTGTGTTTCTGCTGGTTTTCCCTCTTTTACCCGCTCCTCCACTTCTTCCCTCCAGTCTCCTCTCAGCAGATTGGCACCTCCCGTAGCTCTCTGTACCCGTTTCCCCAAACTAACTGCCTCCCGAGTAGGAATACAGCCGGAGGTTCCAGGTCCATACCCGGCCTTTTGGCAGTGATGGTTCTGTTTCAGCCCACCGCCACCCTGCCAGGCTCAGAGAACAAAGGTAAGTGTCAGACAAGTCCCGAGGCTTCTCTGGCTTCAACTAATCATGAGGGCATTCAGTCCTAGTGTCCGTGTGCCCTGGCCCCCTCCTGCCTGCTTCCCCCATCTCTAATTTTGCTTGTAAGAGACCAAGGAGGGGCAGTGTCATTGTGGCGACTGTGAGGAAGGGAGGATCTCGCCTCTGCCCACCGCCCGTTTCCTCACTCGCTGAGGGAAACCCACCCCTTCCTTCTGCTCCCCCAACTGTCCTAGGTGCTCTTGTCGTGTCCTCTGCAGCCAAGTTGTCACAACTCCAGAGTCTGGGCAGAGAGACTGACTCAGAACGATCACTTACAGAGAGAGCGAGCGAGTGAGAGAGAGAGAGAGAGAGAGAGAGAGAGAGAGGAGAGAGAGACACGGGCTGGTGTGAGCTCTGTGGAAGCCCAGAATGTGATCTTTAATCTTTAATGTGGGCCCCCGGGCCCTGCCTCCCCACCCAAGCCCAGATGACATATTTACAGGATGTGGAGGGACCCAGGTCCAGGCCAGGTGAATGCAGCCCCCCCTCCCTCCTCTCTTTCTTTCCTAGGTGCTGCCAGGACAGGCACTGCTAGGGTGGGGCAGGGGGGATGCAGGAAGTTGGGGGCCCCGGGTGGACTGGTCACAGGAAGTCTTGTGTTCTTCACCAAGGACATGTGGACACATATGGTCATGCCCTTGTATGCAGAGGCCTTCACAGTGGTGCTGAGGTGGGAGTCACATGTCTGCACCCAGGTGCACGGCCACCTGTGTGCGCATGTGCCACCTGATGGAGGGAGGTCTCAAGGTATCCCAGCAGCAATGCAAAATCCAGCCTTTCTCCTGTCCTTAGCTAGTGGGGCTGGTGGCCTGAGTCTGTCCTGTTGTCACTAGGACAGTGGCAGCTGGGGCTCAGTGCGGAGGACCCCACTGTGGCCAACACCATCTGGCCATCCCCAAAGCTGCCAATGGGTCGTAGGCTCCAAGGGGCCGCTGGGTTGGTTTAGATAATTGAAGCCTTTTTCTCCATCGGCCTTCCTTGAAGAGTCCTCAGACATAGGAGGAACACAAAAGGGCAACTCTCTGGCTCTGGGGTGTCCAGAACTACTACTTAGCCTGAGTGGGGTGTCCCCAAGAAGGGGCTTCCTTTCATTGTGGCTTTCATCCATAAGGGAGCCTGCTCCATCCTGCCCCACCAGCTGGCTCTTAGGGCATGGAGCCATAGCTTGTCTGTCTCACAGAGGGTTGTGAAGGCAGGCCCTGTTGGACTGCGTGGGAGGGCTGAGCAGCTCTGCCAGCCTTGGTCCAGCTCTCAGGCTGGGCGGCAGCATGGACCAGAGCAGGGCAGACAGGAACATCTGTAAACTTACTACTCAGCCCTAGACTACAGGGGATGAATAAAAGTTTTGATGGGGGTGGGTGTGGGTTGAGGATGTGAGGATTTTCCTAGTAGCCTATAACCCATCCATGAGTCCTGCCTTTTCCTGATCTCCTCTTACACATCACAGGCACTGACCCTGGGCTACAGGGTCACCCGTGGTTCTCCCTCCGAGAGTCCTCCCTGCTAAGACAGCCTGCTCTGGAGCAGACAGGCCACATCAGGGGGCACCTGAACCCTGAGACAGCCCCAGAATCACCCTTCTTGAGAGGGGAAAGGTGCCGTTTATTTTAGGGACTATATTTTTCTATACCCCCACGTGCATGCACCTGGCAGGGACAGGATGGTCAGTTTGGAATCGAAGACCGTCTGGGACAGAGAGTCCCATGAGCTAGGCAGTGGGCACGGGACAGGCAGCTTTGGTTTGAATCAGCACTCTGACTTCTACTAAGCTGGGCGGAGGTGGGGCGAGCAGGGCTGCCCTGCCCCCGCTGGGTTCCCTGACAGGATTCCAGTTTGGGCCTCCCAGAGAGGGATGTGGGAGGTCTCAAGGCCTCAGGCCCTGGAGGCCCTCGTGTAAGTGTCAAAACATCCCTACAACTGCCCCCTGGTCCCAGCAACCCAAAGGTTACATTCATCAGTTAAGATTAAGTTAAAAAAAAAAAAAAAGATAAACTGTAGATCAGCCCCTTCCCGTGAGGTCCAGGGGAGCGACCACCCTGGTTCCAGCTGCCTGGTTTTGAAGAGGGGCCACCCAGCTGCTCCCAGCAGGCACCAGTCCAGGCCCCAACATGAGCTGTGGTGATGGAGGCTACATTCACAGGGGGACACGTGTGCAAGGCCAAAGCCGCATGAGGTGAGATGGGGAACTGGGCAGTAAGTGCCCTCCTCCAGGCCCCTCTACCCAGGTGGTCTGAAAGGCAAGGCCATAGTCCCAACCCTCAACCCCTGTGCAGCCAGGAGTTGAAGGGTGGACTTGGAAGACATTTGCATGGTGCCTCCCTCTGTAGCTGGGTGGAGGCAGCCTCGTGGTTCAGGGCCGAGACGGTGGGTGCCAGGCCTGGAGGGAGCAGGGTGGCACTTAGGCCCCTCCGGACCTGGAATGGAGAGAGGGCATCAGGAGAGGACATGAGACTGGGCTCTGAGGGTGAGCCCTCCAGATGCCCCGCTCCTCCCCAGAGGTCCTGGAGGCATCAAGTCACAGGCTGGCCAGGTGGGGGTTCTGGCAGAGGTCAGACAGCGGTGGCATGGTAGACAAAACAGATGGGCAGGACGCAGGGGGAGGCCCCCTCCTAGGGGTAGGGGTTGCAGGGCACAGTTCCAGCGCCCACCCGGCCATGGGACCTGGCGGCAGAAAGGACAGATGAAGGTGGACCAGGGCCCAACAGGCGGGTAAGCAGGAGGAAGGGCCTGAGGGCTCGCTGCCCAGGCTGCCCGCGGGGCTGCGGGAATCGGATCGGTCCCAGCTCCGGGTCAACAGAATGCAAAGGGACAGATGAAATGGAGACAAGGACAGCGGGAGGGATGACGTGGCCAGCATCACACTGCCCCCTGCTGGGTCGGGTCATACCTTCCACGACGGATGTTTCTTCAGGAGCCAAGGAGAGGACAGGCAAGAGAGATAGGAGAAGAAATTGTGTGAACCTCCTGTTCTCCAAAAGAATGGCCTTCCATCTCGGGAAGACCTGCCCCATAAATGGACCATGGAGATCTATCCCAGCTTGGTAGAGGGTTCAAATCCTAGCTCGGCCACTAAGTCACCTTGTGACCTTGGGTCTTGGGGCTCTTCAAGTGCCCAGGGTGGGGCCTAGATCAGACCCTAACTGCAATGTCCTGGAGTTCCTGAGCTGAATGTGGACAGGGACTGGGGGACATCTCAGACACGCCCTGGCCACCTCTCCCCTGGCAGTGCTGGGGTGCAGTCTTCAGGAGGCTGGGAGTCAAGGTTGTTCCCGTAAAGTCTGGTGTTTAGACATGAGCAGGTGAATTCTTAAAATGTTCAAACCAGACCCCGAGGGCTGGCTTGCAGGAGTGATGTGTGACCTCAGGCTGAGCTAACCTGTCAAGGGAGGCCATTAGGCTCCAACAGTCTGGGGTGCCGAACCCCCAAGCACCTGGAGGAGATCTAGGGAGCATGTGTCTCTTACTTAAATCCCCAGCCCGTGCCGCCCAGGACGATGGCTGCGACCAGGACAGCCCCGGCGATGGAGCCAATGATGATGTTGGTACCGCTGGGACCTGGGGAGGAGGGCAGGGCGTGGTTGGCAGGGACAAGCATGGAAAACGGGCAACACAGACGGGGCTGGGCAGCTTCAGCCTTACCTTTGTATCTCTCAGTCTCCCCAGTGGGAGGGGATGTGGGCAGTGGGTTGTGGATACTGCAGTCTTTGCCTGTCCAGTCTGGCTGACAGATACACTTTCCTTCGTTGCTGCAAACCTACAGATAGGTGAGGCCAGCATGGGTAAGCAAGACCATGTCCCTATGTGAGCCTCCTCCAGCAGGCTCCCCCTGGCCTCCAGACACCCACCCCATGATGGGAGCAGATCCGTCGCTCTCCACTTCCAGGGCAGGTGCTGAAGTTGAAGGCAGAGGCTGGCAGGCAGCGGTGACCTAGGCACAGCATGTTGGGTCCACAGGCCGTGCCATCCTCCACATAGCTCAGGTCTGAGCCATCCGCTAGCTGCACGTGGCCTCCCCTGGAGAGATGGTATAGTTAGCCTCAACCCCTGTCCTCTAGTCTCAGTCACAGTTGTCCCTTCATCCTCCCCAGCCACGGTCCCAGACAACACCTGCAGTCCAACTCCTTGCCCTGGTGGTAGAAGGTGACACTGCTGATGTCACCCCCCAGGTCCCCTAGCCGAGGAGCTCCAGAGATGTTGACACACAGAAGGAAGCCACAGAGCACATCCCTGTTGGGACACATGGGCACGATGAACCCAAATTTCACTGTAGACCCAAGTACTGAACCTGTGTTGCTTCCCCTCGGGCCTCACAGGCTCTTACTGGAGCCTGCTGCCTTCACCTTTGGAGAGTCCCCAACCTTGGCAATGGGATGCTACTCACTGCTTAGTGCATTGGACCCAACCAGACCCCTTGCGCCCACAGTTTCCACGCTCTGTCCCTTCTACATTCAGCTTCTCATAGCAGAAACGATCAGCAGCCACTAGAGAGAGAGGGAGTGGGGAATGAAGCATCACCCCACATACCCCTGGACCCCTCTAGGACCTCAGACCTGCACCTCTAAACCTCGGGCCTAATCCTTGGGCTTGATGCCTAAGGTCTTCAGAAGCCACATGTTGTTTGTAGGACATGTTCAACTGGAAGTTGTCTCAGCCTAACTCTTGAGTCTTGTGTTTTCCCGAGTCACTGTTCCCTATACCTAGCTGGACTCACCATGGCCCCATAGGGCTTGGCACTGCCGGTCCCGGGTTTTACAGCGGCCTCCATAGCAACGACCCTATGACCAACAGGAGAGGAAGCATGAAGACACTGAGGGATCATAGTGGAGACACAACTGCACTGAATTTGGACGGGAGGACCCCACCACCATCCCTCATACCTGCTCATGATCACAGTAGTAACCATCCAGCTTGTGAAGGTTAGGGGGACACTGTAGAGAGAGGGGCTGGCTTAGCAGGGTAGCCCAGAGCTGAGCTGGGGAAGAATGCAGGGTACCAAAAGCTTCCCAAAGAGGCCTCATGTTACATGAAGGACAGGGGCCTGTTTGGCTCTGGATTTGACTGGTAAGTCACCCAGGCTTTTCCAGGCTTCCCCAGTTTCCTACGATCTGTTTAACCATCTAGTTAACCGATGTTGTTAGCATTCTGTCTAAACTCCACCTCCACAGTTACCTGGCAACAGCCAGGTATGCTCCTCCCCGCAGCTACCTGGCAACAGCCAGGTAGCCCTGCCCACTATTATAAAAGGGGCTGTTTGGCCTCTCCTCTGGCTCTTGTTCTTATGACCCTCACCTGCAGGCTGTCTCTGACCCATTCCCCCTTCCCTTCCCCCTCTCTCCACGTGGTCATGGCCGGCCACCACCTCCACCTCTCTCTGCTCTCCCTGTCTCCTCTCTCTCTCTCTCCCCTCTGCCCTAAATAAACTCCTCTTCGTGGAACCCTCTGGCCTGGCGTCTTCCGTTCCAAGCTGCCTGCGCGTTAAATATCAACAGATGTTACGACCCATCTGACCCCTAGAATACACTAGACGCCAGTGCCAGGCAATGGGAGCCTCACTACAAATGCTTATTTAATGATTGAAGGAACGGAGCTAGGTGGTCTGACCCCTTTCTCAAAAAAGAAAAAGCTGAGGCTGGTTAGCGGCGGGCAGTGTGGCCGGCTAAGCAGAGAGGACACAGAGAGTAGTCAGCTCTTCAGAGCCAAACTTCTAAGGGAGGGGGCTGTCTTGCTTTGAGCTTCCACAGGACAGCTGGTTTAGCAGACCTGGCTTGAGTCGCCGGTGCAGGTCTCTGCGATGTCACACTCATTCACCGCTTCTCGGCAGGAGACACCTCGTGGCTCATACTAGGAAAAGCATGCATGTGTTTCTGGGAAGGATAAATATCTCGCCACTGCCCTTCCAGGGTTACTGTCCTGGAACGTGGGTCCCAAGGCCTGTTTCTCATTTCCTGTCCCTCTTCACCCTCAACAGTAAGGGTGGCTCCCCACCCCCCCGGCCCCCAGCTCCAAACTCATCCCCCATTGGTGCTTTCTTCGGGACAAGACCCGCCCACACAGACTCAGCTCCTCCTCATTCCCGCCTCTTGTCGAGGGCATCCAATCGTTTCTTTGCTCTTCCCCACCCCTTGCTCCCCGCCGCACGCTCTGTTGGTCCTCACCTTGCAGCGGCGACAACAGAGCCCATCGCTGCACATGGCGTCGTGCGTCAGGGTACATTTCTTGCAGCAGTTGCCCCCCGCTCGGCTGCACTCCTGAGGGTCGCGGGGAAAAGTGGAGAGGCGGGTTAGCCCCTTCTCACTCTGTGCTCTCCCTTCCTGGAGCCCACCAGGACCGCTCACCTGCACCGACCCGCAGTCGCACTCCTCCCCCGCCTCCACGAAGCCATTCCCGCACTCGGGAGGGTCCAGGAGCTGGAGGGAGAGGGAATGTCGGGAGCCTGGCTGGGACTTGCCCACCCCCGCTTCCCGGTTCTCTGCGCTGGTACCTTGAGGGGCTTGTTGAACAGGCAGCTCCCGCCTCCCTCCTGCAGAAACTGGTTGTATTCGTCGATGCTGCAGCGCGAGAACTTGCGGGGCAAATAGAACCTGGGCGGGCGTGAGGGGGACTGTGTTGTTGGGGGCAGCCCTCCCTCGGGAGATTTGGTTATTACTACAAGGAGACCGAGGAACTGCCCTGAGGTTGCACGACAGTCAATCCCAGACTCCCTTTTGGGAATGGGTGGAGGACGCCCCTTGCGTTCGCTCCCCTGAACCTCGGGACAAAGAGCCTAGTGTTGGAACGCCTGGGAGGGACGAAGCCTCGCACGAGGCTCGAGCGCCTCCCAGTGGCCAGAGAGCGCGCTGCAGTCTGGCCGTTTTTTGGTATCCTAGTGTCCCTGAGCTATTTACAGATAACTTCTATTCTTGGTTATCCTGAGTGGTCCCATGAGCTGGGTCTCTTGAAGCCACCCATCTAGACTGCCAGTGCTCCCTGAAGGCCCCTTCCCAAAGTCTGTCTCCAAGAACTCACCCAGTGTCCTCCATGATGCAGCCCAGCCAGATGTCTGGACACTTGCAGTCCCCTAAGAGGAGATTTAAGAATACATGAGACAGGGTGGAGAAGCACGCCCCCCACTGGCCCCTGTGCTGCGTGCGTCTGGGAGGGTTGTGGGTTTCAGGGTTGGTACCTGCCGAGCTCCGGTGTTTATTCCACATCATGCCCAAGTTCTGCCCTAGCGTCTGGGCCAGGGTCACTGCCATGGCACCCATGTTGCCATACTAGGGATGAGGAAGATGGAGCACAGGATGTCTCCATGCTCCCAATAGCCACCGTGTCTAAGCAAGCCTCTGTCTCGCCTGGGACCCTATGTGCTCACCTCGTTCACACCTCCACCCCTGGACAGTGAACAGATGCCTCCTACGTAGGCCGCCCCGCTGCTGGTGCTCTGGAAGGTTCTACCCCTAGAAGGGAGAGAGTGGTCAGGATGATGTCGAAGGAGCAGTGGGTTTTCGGGGCCTTTAATTGGGTTTGCCCATCACTAGGGTACTTCATCACCGAGGAACGGGTGATGGGCAGCCTGGCAAAGAAAGACGAAGAGCACGTCCCCTGCACAGCCCCAGGTGCAGAGGACGCGCAGCTGGTGCTCGTGGCTGGAAGCAGGTGGCAGGCGCAAGGTGAGCTCCACCTGCAGGCCCCGAAAAGAGCACCTGGCACAGGCGGTAAGAACTAGCAGCCAGCAAAAGCTGGCAGGGTACAGTGCGGGGACTCACGAGAAGAGGTGGGTGGCATCACTGGGTTCAGGCAGACCCTCCCGCCGGTAGACCATAAGCCGGGCCAGGGTCTCCAGTAGGTCATCCTGCACCTGGATCTTGTCCCCATCTGCCCACGTTTCCATGGCAACCAGCACAATTCTTGTGTTGAGCTGCTCCTTGTATATCTGGACCCAGAGAGAAGATGGGGGAGGGGGCTGGAGGGAGGCTGCGATCTACATTTTCAAGAAGTGGGGGTCAGTGGCTGACAAAGGACCCCTGGATGCCTGGATGTGGGGGAGGAGGGGGGAGGGTAGTAGAGATGCAGCTCACCACATCTGCCAGGTTCACAACAGATTTTGCAAAGTTGCTGGTGAGGACCACCGACTGCCGCATCTGCTCAAACTGCCAAGAGAGGTGGGGTGAGAGGGCAAGGCTCCCCCAGGCCCCCTCTTCCCAGGCTCCTCCCTTAGCCCGGGAACTTACCAGCTGGTGGTCGTTGATCACAATCAACTCTACATACTTGGTTTCGCTGTGCACTGTGGGGTGGCCCCTGCGGACCTGGAGGGCGGGTGGGCACTTGGAATCAGTCCCCTCCATGTCTGGACTCAAGGCAAACCATGAGCAGACTTGTGGGGAGGAGGCATTCTGGTCTCCAGTCAGGGATGGTGCCAGCCCCCAACTGGCAGAAAATGCCATCCCTCCCAGCCTGGAAACGAGAGCAGAGGACATGCAGTATCTGAGGGCCCCAAAATGGGACCTGTTGAGGTGGCCCTCTCTGGAGATAGTTCCCTGGCCCCTGACCTCAACGATGTGCGCTCTCTTTTGCCCAGCCATAGGTGGGGATGACCTGCCTTGGACCATTCTCTAAGGTCTTGCAGCCCGAGGCTGTGCGGGCCCCGTACCTGCCTTTTCCTTCTTAGCTTGGGCCAGCTGGGAGAAGCAGACTGGGCAGGGACAGCAAACAGGCAGCCTGTGGGGAGCAGTAGGTCAGAGGGGCCTAGCGTCCTGCCCCACCCCCTTCCGCTCTCTTACCTGGTTCCCTGCATCCAAGGGGGGCTGGGAGGAGAGGGGTCCGGTAAATGAGGTGGGGAAGGGTCCCTGCAATGAGGGGATTTAGTTCTTGGGGAGCCAACCAGATCTGCTGAGCCCAGATTGGGGGCAGCTCCCGCCCTTCCCCCACCCCACCCCAGGGTGACCCAGAACTGGCCAGAGCTCCCATGTCGGATCTGATCTCCCAGATGCTCAGATTCCAGGGTCAAGACCTGGGGGCGCCCTGAGAGACAGGGGCAAAGGACACTGGAGCCCAGTGAGAGGTCACTTGGGGGACAGAGGGGACATTGGAGATGGGGGCAGAGAAGGCAGGAACCAGAGCTGGGGTCATCCGGGGCAGTGAGGCTGAGATTACTGGAGGGGAGGAGGAGGCACCACAACTGTTGGGGGGCAGTCACGGCATGGTCATCAGAAGGAAGGCAGGAAGGCCCTGCAGGCCTTGTTTACCTGTGGGGGTCCCCAAGGCCCAGCCATCTCCTTAGGCTCTACGATGTAAGTCAGGTTGCCATCAGAGAAGACCCCACTGTAGAGAGAGGTACAGTTCGCCACCATCCTGGGCCAGGCACAGGCCCCCACTGCCACCTAGTGTCCCCCTACTCACTGAAGCCCCTGGCAGGTAGAGAGCGCAGCAAAGGAGTGTGGGTTGCCCCGGAGTTTCCCGTGGTAGTAGCAGTGGTCTCCAGCCCCCTGTGGCGTGGAAAAGCTGTGAGTAGGACCCCCCCTGCCCCAGCATGGAGGCAGGGGGACAGTACAGGGAGTTCTGTACTGTCCTGCGGTCTCAGGAACACCAGAGGCTCTAAGCTGGTGGAGCTTCTAATGCCTTCTGTCACCTGTGAGCAAGCTCCTAACACTTTCTGGGCCAGCTTCATCTACCCCATAAAATGAGGACACTAGGCCACAGCAGCAGCTCCTGGCTATTCTTTGGGGCTGGTAAAAGATCCCAGACTCCTTTGAGACCAATAGCTGGCTCTTACATAGAACCTGCCGTACATACCCCAGGCCCTGTTCTGAGCACGACACCTACAGTGCGTCATTTAACCAGGGCCCGCTGTAGATGCATGTGGTCTGCAGCTGAAAAGCTGTGCATGGCTTCTCCTGACCTGCTCACAGGTCAGAGGGGACCAACAGCATCCGCCTCTCCCAACCCCCGCTTCCTGCAGAATTACTTGTGCTCTAGTTACAGAACTGGCTTGGGGGGAGTGGGGGGGAGCAAGCTATTTATAGCCGCTCATTCATCTTTGTTCAGGCTCCAGGGCTTCCAGGACTGGGACCCTAGTGTGGCAGGCATCTGGGACTCCCAGAGCAAGAGGAGGCATTCTGGTCTGGATGTTGCTCAGGGATGGAGCTCTCTCCAAGGATGTAGGAAACCCTGAGTGTGGTCCCCAGCTCTCCCCAAACAAGGGAGGGGTTGCTGTCCCTTCCAAAGCTAAGGTGATATAAAAAAGATCCTGTTATATCACCATGCAAGGGTCTGGGAGTCAGACCACAATCTGAAGCTGGGGGGTGGGGCTCAGGGTCCCACACCACCCAGTCTCTGGTTCCTAACTGCAGGTCCACAGAGTCACAAAGGCGGGGAGGGTTGGGGGGTTTCCAGACACCTGGCCATGCTGAGTGTGTCCCTGACACCCCTCTGCCATCCGTCTCTCTGTCCTCAGTGTTCCTCCCTGCTGGTGTTCCGGGGATCAAAGCCTCACAAACGCCAGGCTGGGTCTCCGCCACTGTGGCACTCCTACAGCCCCTCCCTTGCCTCTGTGACAACCTCTATCCCCCCCTGACCCTTCCAGAGACACTCACAGTGCTGTGTTGTCTTGTCCCCTCCGGGCTGAAGTGTCGCTCCACATACTGAGAGGACAGGAGGTGACTGAAACCGCAAAGTAGCAGGAAGAAGGGGGGGGGTCACCAGGTGAAGCCAAGTCCTGCTTAGGTCCCACCCAAGCTAAGGATCCACATTCCCCAGGAACCCCCAGCCAGCCACACCCCACTGCCCACTGCCCACCCTCTGGCTCCAGGCCACACTCACTGGTTTAGCTCCAGGTCCAGAGTGAAGTTTGAGTCGAAGGCCGGAATGACAAAACTCACCTGGGCCAGGTGCACAGGCTGGTGTGGGGAAGACCAGAGAGGGGTCAGCCTGAAGCGAGAGTGGGGAACCCCAGAGGAACCCTGGGGAGGGACAGTTAAGCCCCAGAAGCTGAGGAGACCCCTTTCTTGGGTCTTTGTCCTCTGAGGCTCCTTTCTCGAGACAACTGTTCAACCTTGGTCACAGCCCCCCTCCCCCACCCAGGTCCTGGGCACCCTCTGTGCCCTGGCTGCTTTCTGGGTTAGTCTCCTTGAGAATCAGGGACACAGAGGGCCAGCTTGGCCTTGCCCATGGCCTCATGTCAGGCTCTCAGAGCTGACGACACGGCCACCCAGCTTCAATGGAACAGAAAGAAGGCCCCAGACATACCATGGGAAAGTAGCCGGTCTCAGCTCATGGCTGGACAGGGAAGGGGAGCAGGCCCCTTGCTACCCCAACCCCAACCTGTACAGGACTCAGGCCTCCAGACACATGGGAGACTGACCACTGGGGCCCTAATACTGGGCAAGGGCAGGTGCTACTTTGACAGGAGGGTGGGGTTCCCACACCCCCAATCCATTGCCCTCTGCCTACCCAAAGCAGCTCATCTTTAATATTTCAATCCAATGGTTAATTTTTAAACATGGAAGTTTTCCTGATAAATTTTTCAAAGGGGCTTATGCAGTAGGACTGAGAGGCTCCAAGTTGCTATGGCAATGGACTAGGCCTGAGCAAGATGGCTGCCCTTTCTGTCTAGATGCCCAGCTGCCTGTGGGGGTGGGGGAAGGGAGACATCAAAGGCTGGAGGGAAAGTTTCACCCCCCCCCCCCAGAAGGGTAGCAGAGCTTGGGCTAAAGGAAGGGGGGCTGGCCTGAGCTACAACCACTTTAAGAACACACCCAGAGCCCAACCCCCATTCAAATGCTGGCCTTCCAAATCACTTTGCAAGCACAGGAAATGTCTGGGGCTGAATTTAGGGGCCGAGTCTTTCCTATCCCATCTATTTAGGACAGACCTCCAGATGTCTCTAGAGCAAGACTTTGCCACTCTGTCATCCGTCCAGTTAGGACTGGCTGACTGTGGTGTTAGAGGGCACCTTGCAGGAAGAGAGTCCTGACACTCAGGTCCATGGGTCTCAGAGCCCGTGCCTAGTTGGGTCCTCTCCCACCTTACCATAACTGCTAAGGCCCCTGAGGTGGTCTGAAGTCTTCATGAGCACTGCTATATTTGATCTCTTCAACCACCCTGTGGGCCAGCTGTTCCTGCCCTTCCTGCCCGACACAAGCAAAGCACACAGATAGATGCAAACTAGTACGCACAAGGCCACACAGGTAAGAGATTAATGCCTTGTGTGGCAATGCAATTTGCAATCCCAGGAGGATGAGGCAGGCAGATCATGAGTTCGAGGCTAGCCTCAGCTCCATAGTTCCATACTGTCTTAGCTGCTGAGACCTTGTAACCCAAACAGAAAAGAGAGAAAAATTAAAAACTAGAGGCTGATAATCAACCCCAGGGACTATACTTCCAAGCCTTCTCTTCTGGAAAGCTGACAAGAACCGAAGTCAGCCCAGGGCCATGCGAGCCTCGGGGCATGCAGACAATGTGGAACCAAAGGCCAGGGCCTGCAAAGGCAGACCTGTGAGCCCCAAGGACATAGACTCACCCCATCCCAGGCTGTCTGAGGTTCCAACCTCCACCCTAAGCCCCCAGAGCACCAGAATAGAACACCAAGGGCAATGAGTCCCCACCCACCCCCAACCTGGCCAAGTCTGCTGTCCCTCCTCATGCCTGGCCTGGCTCTGGTCCTCTCTCCTTCAGCTCTGCCCTTCCCACCTCAGGACTGCCCCGGCTTGTCTGTCTGTCCCTATCCTGGCTTCTCGGAGAAGTAGCTTTCTAGGCCCCTTCCTTTGATCCAGTTCTAAGCTGTGCAACCTTAGGGATGACCCAGAAGCCTCCGTGAGCCCTAGATTTTCCCTCCGATGAATGTAAGTTGAGTGGACAAGGCTGGGAGGTTTCTTCAAGGGACACACTAAGCCCACTCTGGGGAAAGCAGGGACCGATAGATAGCAGTGAGAGACACTGTGGGGTTCTCTTTCTCCAGTTCTCTGCAGCCAGTGAGGCTCAGCTGTGGGCACACCACCCTTCTCCAAGGGACACAGGGCTCAGCACAGAGAAGACCAGCCGGGCCTGAGGGGTGGAACAGGGGAGGGGCCGGGGCGGGCTGGAGTAGACTCTGTATAAGGTGGTGGCAGATAGCTGAGAATTCAGGCATTAAGGTATGTTGGCCTGGCCTAACTGTCCACTCTCAGAGGGGAGCGCCAGATCAAGCGAGCCCTGCCCTATCCCAGGCATGGGGCAGCTGGCCCCAGGACCTACAAGTTCCAGTCAAGCTTTTGCCTAATGTTTCTACCAAAGTGGATAGCTCTCCTTGCCAGGCCTGGCCCACTGTCGCAGCCCTGTCTCCTCCGGTTACCCTCAGTCCCTAGGGCCCTCCAGACCCGAGGTCACAGCAATGGACCACCTCAGCCTATGCCCCAGCTCAGCGCTGCTCATGACTGCTTGACATAGCCCCATGACCTGCGCTTGCCTCTTACTTCTGGGCCACCTTGACTCTTAGATGCCCTGTTCATTTGATCTCACCCTGCCCCAGGCTGGCAGTTCCTTGGGGAGTGACACCAGGTGGTGACAGGCCCAGGGTCATGCTGGGGAGGTGCCAGGCCACATCTCTCCCCTGGGAGGGTGCTTCTGCTTGTCAGCTGTGGTGCCTGGCAGGTGACTGCCCCTCCGCCTGCCTCTCTCCATGGCAGGTCCTCCCTGCCTCCCAGGCACCTGCTTCTGGCAGCCCACACCTCAGTTTCTCTCACTTTCTCCATGTCCTGCGTTGGGCCAACCAGATCATAGGGCACAGAGAAAGACGGAGGTCTCACACCTAGAATCTCAGTGGTACGAAGGGCTGCTAAAGATCACCAGAGTTCCAGGTTGCCCCAGAAAACTGTGGCTGCAGATTCTGGCTCCCCACAACCTCCAGGCACTGCCCCACAAGGACTCTGAACCCCACCCCTCTAGCCCTCATCAGAGGAGCCAACCCCTGCCAGTCTCCAGAAGGCTCAGCCCACTCGCACCTCTCAACCTCTAAGTGTCCAGTTTCTACACACACACATACACACCATATACAGATATGCACACATACACTCACAAACATACACATACGAACATGCTCAGACACATAATCACAGACCGCATATAGATATATGCACACGTATACTCACAAACACATACACATATAAACAGGTACACACATATAATCACAGACCACATATAGACAGATGCACACATATACTCACAAACACATACATATACAAACATGTACACATACATAATCACAGACCCCATATAGATATATGCACACATATACTCACAAACATGTATGTACACATACAAACATGCTCACACACACAAACACATACCACATACAGACTTGCATATATACACCCATGCACATGCGATCCCTAATTCACCTTTTAATGACCTTTAATGGTTTGGAGCAAGGGCTATCACCGCCTTCCTCCCCATCCAAGTGCTCTTCAGGGAGGACGGGCAGTATGAGACCTGAGGAGCCATTCACCCTGCCCTCAGTTTTTCTACCGTTAAAATAGGTATTATGAGTGTGGTGTGAAACTCAGCTCAGCACAGCATTACAGTTAGGGTCAGTAATCACAACATGAAGACCCTCCACAGCCTGAAGCCAAACAGGGCTTTGAGGGTAAAACACCTCCTCAGTTTAACTCCTGTGGATGGCGACATGAATGGGGCTTGGTGCTCCCTATCTAGGTAGAGTGATTTATTTACCTGTGAGGGTCTCCCCCACTCTCTGTGCTTGCAGACACTCTTGGGGCTGAGTGACAGCAAATGGGAAGAAGTCAAAGAGGCATGGGCCTTGCCTGGGAGCCCCCTCATCCAGCACCCCCCTCCCGCCCAGCAGCCACCAGCATGGTGGACAGGCTCCAGTCATCAGCAGGGCATCGGCCACAGACAAGAAGAACAGGTGCATGACTTCCGATGATTGGATTTGACCTAAATTTTTGAGGACAGAGTCACCTCCTTACAGGGTCATCAGTCCCTCTGGGGACAGACTCTGGACAGCTGGGCTCCTCAAGGCAGTCAGGAGAATGCTGGGTAAGGCCAGGCCCACAGGCCAGAGTTTAGTGGGAGGACTGCAGATGTCACAATGCTCCTCTTAAATTCCCACTTGGAGCTGGACAGGTAACCCTCAAATGCCCTGTCCTTGGCTTCCAGCCACTGGTCCCCTCCAGAGAGCCTCTCTTCCCCAAGACCCACACAGAGCTGTGTTGCCGCTCTGCATAGCAGCAAATCACAACATGGCCTTGTCTCTGGGGGGGAGGGTGTGAAGGGCCTGGGTCCCTGACCTTGTTGTTCCCTGTGTCCGGCTCGAATGGGTTGCGACGTTACTTATTTGCACCCTCGCTCCTGTGCAAAAGCACTGCCCAGCAGTTAATGCTCGGGCAGCTCTTGAATGGGGCTCTCCCAGGGATAGCCTGGCTCAGCTGAGTTGGCTGCAGACCTTGGACCCTGGGTCCTGACTCTGCTTGCTGCCCACAGCATTGTTTCCCTTTGGTTCCCTGAAGCGTCTGGGTTTCTAAGGACCAGGCGAGATGCACACAACAGCTTCCTGGGCCCATGGACTCGGTCAGCTGGCGTACTCTTTGTTGGGACGGACTTCTGTAGTGGATGTCAACCTAACTGTGCACCATGGCATCTTGTCTTCCTCCCTCAGCTGCAGGCTCTCTGCGACCTTGACTTTCTGGGTTCTCCCACTTCTTCAGGCCACAGGCCCAATCTTCCAACTAAGAGAGATGAGAGCCTTGGTGGAGAGGAGCCACATCTGAGAGATGGAAAGAGACGCTTCGGCTTCTGGAGTTCCGATGAATCCTAGTCAACCCAGACCTTCAACAGCTGAGGAGGTCTGCCCCAGCAAGGGGTGTCTGTGACACCTGGGGTCTAGTTCCTGTCCCAGCCCTGCCTTCCCCAAAGGGACCCCAGAACATGAAGGCCTTTCCCACTGCTGTCACCTAGAGAGGGCTGAGATATCATCACCCCTAGATTAATAATCAAATTCAGATAAGACTCAGAAAGGGGACATGACCAGCCTCCAGCCAGGGCAGGCTCCCTGTGGCTAACACAGGCCTCTATCCATCCACATCACCAGGGATGCTAGTCACTGAGGCCCAGCCTGCAGCACAGTGACCCTTGGGACAGGGTCTGGGCAGAGGCAGAACACTTCCTGTAGAGTCCTGTTTCCGCCTGCACTGGCACCATCATTCTTCCACTTGTGACCCTGGGAAGCAGTGCCAGGTGTGTGTGTTGGGGGCAGGGGTGGGGGTGGTGACGTGTCAGGGCATGGTCAGGACATGCATTGGTCTCCTCTCCTTCTTCCATCCTTCTGACTTGGGGAGAGTTGGACATATTGTCCCTCGGGCCTAAATTTCACAATCTCTAAAGGTAGAATAGTCCAGTGGAAAGCGTCCTGGGCTTGGGCAAGACTATTCCCATCACCGCTTAAGGTCTATTAACTTTGGACAAGTGGCTTAGCCTCTCTGGGTCTGAGCTGGCTAATCTGCAGAGAGGCAGGTGGAAGTATCTGCCTATGGCCTTGTAGAAAGAAAGGGATGTAAAATGTACCCAGCAGCCCCGTGGCCTAGGAAGTCTTCCCCTTTACCACCTGAACAGGTCTCCCACCTTTGGCACCTTTGAGGGATGAGGACACCAGGGTGCCAAGTGATTCTCTTGGGGAAGATGCATGAGGTCCCCCAGGGGGTCTCAGGCCCAGAGAAACAACCAGAGACAACAACTACCCCGGATCCACAGAACTCTCCACCCCGTGCCTTGGCCACTTCTCACGCACTGGATTCAGTTACTTGTTTATACCTGGCTCCACACACAAGCCAACACATTCACCTAAAAGAACAACATCCAGAGTCCAGCTCAGCCCCACTGTACTTCACCGTCTCTGCCCACAGCCCGGACCTGCTGTCCTGAGGAAGAGCTAGCGGAAGTTGCAGCCTACTGAGCTGGAGCCCCCACTTCTCATTCCTTATGCTCCTCAACTATACCTTGACCCCATAGCACGGATCTCTTGTAAAGCTCGAGCCAGAGTCCCAGTGGTCAGGCGGGGTCAAGTGTGCTGCGGAGCACGCAGTTCATAGAAAGCTACGCGAGGAACCAAAGAGAGAGCAGGATACTCCACCCCTGGGCCTGGGACATCCCCAAGGCTCATTCAGCTGCCTCCCTGGGTGCCGGAGTGGGTGCTGAAGTTGGCCTCTACCCCCACCCCTAACCCTGCAGCAGCTGCCAACTCAGGACCATTAGCCCCCTCCCCTCCCCTCCTCAACACAGCCCTGAGTGATGGCCCATCCATTATGCATGCTCCTTCCTGCTCCACTCCATTCTCAACTATTCCCCATCCCTGCACCACCCAACTACCTCTCCCCCCCCTCCCCCTTAAGGGCTTTTAACCAAGTACATTAGGCAGGGCCAGACGCCAGTCTCCTCTCTTCCCCTCCTCCCTCTACCCCGCCCAATTTACCTCCCACCACTCCCAGCTGCCCCAAACTTCTCAGACTTGGCTTGGCCCTCCTTTGAGTCTCTCTACACCTCCTGTTTCTGCCTGGCTTTCCCGGTACAGCCCTCTGCCGCCCCTGTTGGCCTGGCTAACTTTCGGCTTCAAGCTCCTGGAGAGCTAAGCTGAATGACTATTCCATCTGGATGGTTATTATTCACATGATATTAATTAATTATTAATTGCACTTAATCTCCTTCATTCCTAACCTTCCTCTGGGAAGCAGGGGCCCAGCAGCTTGAAAGGGACAGGGCACAGGTAGAGCTGGCAATTTGCAGATGAATCCTGGGCCTCAGGTCATTCTGCAAGGCCCCAGCTTCAGCTAGGACAAGAAGAATAAGCCTGTGTGTGCACAGGGGGAAACTGAGGCAGGAGTAAACATCAGGCTGTTCCAAGAAAGTCCACTGAGGGGTGGCTTTGCCGGGACATCAGAGCATGAATCCCTTACTGCGTGATGCTGTCCTGCCCCCAAGACCTGTTTTAGGCAGAACCACTGTTTCTGGTGGGCAGTGGGGGGCTGGTTGAAGGATGATCCCAAGCAAACTGAAACCTGAGTTTGCCAATGTCTACTGATATGCAGGGCAGGGGGTCTCCACAGTGAGAGGAGGGGCCGAGAGCTGGAGAGTCCCGGAGTCCCCACTGTTGGGCTCCAGCCCCACCTGATGGCCCATTGCACCGAGAGGGAGGCTGCAGGAGCTGCAGCCTCAGCGGGTGGCACTGCACCCTGGCCACTTGGCGGACTGTTGTGGGCTATAAGGCCTGCTCCAGACCCCTGGCTCACCACCCAGCCTCACTCACCGTCCCCCTTGGCGGATCCTGGCGGACCCTGGTGTCCAACTGTGGCTTTCGGACCTCTCCCCCGGAGCTCTCCCTTACCAGCCGGCTGGGCTCTGTGACCTCAGGGCCCTCTGGACTCTCTGGGCTCCCCACATGGGCTGAGCTCCTCCAGTGCAGAGCTCCATTGGGACCCAGGGCCCCAAGACCTGAGGAGACAAGGCCATAGCTGCAGGCAGATGCCCTCCACGGGGCAGGAGACTTGGGATGGGGGGGCACACTCCAGCCCCCACTCGATCGCGGCCCTTAGAGCCCAGTGGGCATATGGGTGGGAGGATCTGGCTGCCTTGCTAAGGGAAGAACCCTCACGGGGAGGGGGCCGAGAGCTTCCTTCTGCCCAACAGTCACGACTGCCCCCCCCCCACTCCAAGCCCGCAGAGACCTGCAGAGTCCGCCGGTCAGCTGCAGGGGATGGCCGCGGTAGGGCCGGCCGGATCCGGACAGGTGGGTGGAAGCACCTTCCCTTCTCTCCCACTCCCCTACCCTCCCGAACTCGGGACCGGCTGTCGCCCGGAGCACTGCAGGAAAATGTGGCTGCAGCAGAAACCGCTGCAAAAGCCCGGGGCGCGGACTGGCTAGGGGCGCGGGGGCAGGGGCCAGGCGGCCGGGGTCACTCACCGGGCGGGGGGAGCAGCGGCAACAGCAGCAGAGCCGCGATCGCCCAGCGCCGCAGCCGCCTCATGGTTCGCTCATAATCCTCCGGGTCGGGGGCTGCGGCTGCGAGCGGCGCGGGGAGGGAGGGAGGGGAAAAAGGAGGGAGGAGGGCGGGGGCGGGCGACGCCGGCGGCGAGCGGGGCGGGCGGGTGCGCGGGCCGGGCGGGGGTCGCGAACGAGGCGGCGCGGGGCTCAGTGCGCTCTGGCCGCGGCCATCCCGGCGGGGCGGCGGGGCCGGGTTAAAAGGCGAGCGGCAAGCACGTGAGCTTTGGGCCCGCCCCCGCCCCCTAGCCGGGGCCCGAGTCTCCGCTGCAGTAGGACAAAAGGGGCACCGCCTGAAGACCCCCTCTTCCGGGCACTCCCTTGGCAGGTGCACCCATCCTGAGACCCCTCCGCAACCACCCCTTTGCATAAGGAGCTGCCACCCGTAGATTGGCAGGTGGAGGGTGGCAGGGTAAAGAGGGTCCCTGACGTCTGACTCAGTGATGCCCATCTGGGGAATTGGGTGCGGGGCGTGGCTGATGGCCCTAGCTCACCTCCAGGACTTAGTACTCTTAAATGGAGTACCCCAACCCTGAGGTCTCTGTTGGCTGAAGGTTGTGGCACTTGGGAAGGTAGGGCATGGTGTTGTGGAGGGCAGAGGTCCTGTTGAACACCATGTCACACACACACACACACACACACACACACACGCACACACACACACACACACACATTCCTCAGTGCCTCCTCCAGGATCCTTAGATCATCCAAGGCAGAGGTGGTCACAGGGAATCTAAACCCTGTTTCCTAGGCTGCTTTCTCTTGACAAAGAGGTCCCTGCCTCCCTTGTAGGGCTCCTGAGTTCCATGTGGGGCATCCCCGTCCTTCTCCCTAAACCAAACACTAGCTACCTGGGTCGTTTATATATGGCCAACATGTTCCATTTCTCTCCCATGTCCCAATCTTAAGGGGCAGAAGTTCCATAGAGTCCTCCAGATGTGTGTATGGTCAGAAATACAAGTGACCCCAAGTTTAGTTGCCCCAGTTGACCCTTCAACCCAGTTCCTGGGCTTCTTGGGCATGATAGACCCATTGTGAGGGGCTTGGGATCTCTTGGAGAGATCCTAAGACCCAATCAATATCTAACTGAAATGTCCCTGAGCCTGTGGGGCATGACACGGGTCCCTGTCTCTGGTTAGTGATACTTGCTCTGGGGAATGAGTATGTATGGTCGTGTGACAATAACTAGACGACATCCCGACCTCCCAAGACCACAGTACTTTTTAATAATTTGGAACCACGGGTCAGTGAGTGGATGCAGGGAACCACTTCCTGGGTCCTCTGTTCCCTTAGGGCCTCTGCTGGGGACTGGGGAGCTGCCTCTAGCTTGTGACAGCACCCCCACCCCCTGCTCTATTTTAGGCCCAGGAGAGGTGAGAAGGCGTTTCCCTGGAAGCGCTGACATCAATGTTGGGAATGAGGTGACTTCCCCCCATCCCCAATCACCTGCCACTCCAGCCAGCCCCAGATGCTCAGCAAAACCAAATAAATTCTTCCTTCACTCTGGAACCATCTTGAAAACTTCCAGGATGCTGGGGTGAAGGGGCTTCCAGTGTGAGCCTTCCCCGCCCCCATGTGGTATTCCCTTGAGACAGTTTCTCAGGAGGGCAAGATTTTGCTTCCATTTTACAGAACTCTACATCCCCCAGCTGCTAAATGAGAGGCCCCATTGCTGCTTGGTCTCCACCTCTGCTTCCTTCTCTGTAGGGCCAGAAGTGACTGCTACATCTGATTCCTAAATGTCTAAGCCTCTTGGTATTTCAGATCTCAGGATGTCTGTCCATCCCACCATCCTGTGTTAGGTACCATGACCCATTGGCAAGCCCTGACTAAATATGCCTTCGAACAGGCTAGGTGGGGTGTCTTCACAGTGGACAGCCCTGGGTCTTCCCATATATTTAGTCTGAATCCAAAGTACAGAACCTAAGCTACTGCAGTCTCTGTGACTGATTCTTTTGCTTCTCTTGGGGATACTTTTCCTTCTCCTGAGTGTCTTCGTGTCTTCTCCTTCTCCTTCTCCTTCTCTTCCTCCTCCTCCTCCTTCTTCTTCTTCTTCTTTGATGGTGGCCCCCTAAGGCCAGTTTGGGTTCAATTATATGACTCCCTGCCCCCCCCCCCCCGTAACATTTGCTCATCTCTTTGAGTTCCTGGCTCTGTTCAGAGCCAGCTGGATTTCTTGACTGTCCTGTTACAGCATCTCACTTCCCAGGGGAAGGATCCACACCCATCCTGAGTCCTTTCTGCTCCACTACAAGGTACCAGGCCAGGCTTTCTTGCTCCACCTCCCCTCTCATGGGTCAGGAGTTCTGTCTGTCTTCAAGCTGGTGGCCCTCCTGTTGGGAGCTTCATAAGACTAGAGACTGTCTCCCTCAGACAGGCCCCAGACAGAAGTTGCTGTTTTCTTGAGTTGAGGCTTGCCTGTGCCCCTCTTAGAGAGTTGCCTATGGCATTCCTGACAACACCATAGCTATGGCCTGCCCCTTTGGCCTCTGCCCAGCTAAGGAGTCCCCTAGCCAGTACCCTTCCTGTTTTTATGCCACACTTAGGGTTCCTTTTTGCCCATATTAGAGGGAGAGTTCTGCCCTCCCTCAGGAGCCCCACCACCAGGAGGCCCGAGGTCCCTTTTTCCGGTAGCACTTTCTGTCCTTTGGCCAATTTTCTCAAGTTTTCCTGCCAAAGGGCCAAGCTGGGTGGGTGAAGGGCCCAGATCTTGCTTTGGAAACTCCAGGTAAGGGGGGTTGTCCTGGGCATGTGACAGTCAGGGACTGCTGTTGGGAGCCACTCAGTCCTGGTTTCCAGTCTGAGGCCTAATAACACAGGCTGGACCTATCTAGGTGACAGAACAGTACAGTGGATAAGAATAGGCCTTGAAATTTAGTTAAATTTATTTAAATACTGTGAGCTCAAGCCCAGCCAGGACTACATAGGGAGACCTGTCTCAAACAAACAAGCAAACAGACCAAACAAACAAACCAACAAACATATTGGAGTCAGGCGTGGTGGTAAACGACTTTAGTCCCAGCACTCAGAGGGCAGAGACGGTTGGATCTCTAGCAAGCTCCAGGACAGCCAATGCTACATAGCGAGACCCTTTCTACAAACAAACAAACAAACAAAATAAAACAAAACTAAAAGAAAGAAAAGAAAGGACCTGAGCTCTAGATTGGGGTCCCAACCCTGGTCTCCTCATTTATTACATATTTGTCCCCTTTCTGAGCCTGGCTCAGAGGCTGCAGGGAGGGAGCAACAGTGGCTGAATGTCATGCACTTATAGAGCCTGATGTGCAGAGAGGTTCCATCAACTGAGCCAGCAGTATAGGTGTGAGGAGGAAGCAGCTCTTGGATCTTGTTGAGAACCTTCAGACCTGCAAGCCCCAGGACCTCTCTATACCCAGTGTGTGTGACAAGGAAGGCATGGCTCTAAGGGGTTGGTTGGGGCACGGATGTGCTATGGCACTTGTATAGGACGTCATCCTGCTTCATCTCAGTGCAGGCCAGTGCAGAGTGCTCCTCTCATAAGAATAGCCTCCCCAAGACGCCCACCCCTACATTCTCATCTCCTGACCCTCCAGGAGTCTCTGCATCTCTCCGACTTTGCCCAGGGAGAAAACAGCTATACCTGGGTACCAGGATCCCAGACACTGCAGCCTTTGAGGGACTTGTGGGATATCTAAGTCAGTCTCAAGGGCCCAAATGCTGTTCCTTTCCCATGTAGAGATCTTCCCAAGAGACTGGAGAGGTAGCCTCAGGAGGGCCTGGGGGCAAGTGTCACAGTGCCCCTTAGCAGCCCCAACTACAGGTTTACTTACATTTTATTTTGAGACAATATCATCTCAAATATTCATGACTGACCTCAAACTTGCTAGGTAGCTGCGGCTGACCTGCACCTTCTGAAGGCTGGGATTACTGGTGTACACCACCACTCCTGGTTTACACAGTGTTGGGGCTTGAAACCACGGCTTTGTGCCTGCTAGGCAAACACTCTTAAGGACAAAGCTGCATCCCCAGACAGTTGATCCACAATTTATACTATAGACAAGGACATAAGTTGTGGGACAAGAAAGATGGAGGGAATACGCCAATCTTAAGTTTGTGGAGGGCGAGCACACTGCTGGGTGTTCACACCAGTCTGCTGAGACAATATGCCAGGCACTTCACACATGTGCAGTTTGATGCTTGTAACTTCCTGATGGGATGGGAACTACCATGGCCTTCATTTCTCAAAGCTTATGGAGTTATGAAGCAAGGCTGGGACTTGAACCTGGGTCCAGGTAGCTGTGAAGTTCATATTAAGGGCTAACAGACATAGCTGGGGACGCAGCTCAGTGGTACAGCAACTGCTCAGCATGTGCAAGAGTCCCTAGAATCAATTCCAGCGGACAATAAAGAACAGTCACAGAGGCTGAACAGACCCTGATGCAAAGATTAGGATGTCACTGGGCCACATAGGGGCTGAGGAGGGTCGGCAGAGATCGAGCAGGTGGGTGAAGTAGGCAGGAAGATCAAGAGATCGAGGGTGTGGGCCTTGATCCAGCTGGCTGCAGGTGAGAGGTACAGAGCATTTCAAGAACAGAAGGCAGAGGGAGCCAGGTCTTGTATTGAGGATGAATTTTGGGGAGGACAGGGTCATTCGTGGGATTTGATGAGGTCAAGATATGTCACCACTAGCTAGGAGAGACTCAGAAACCATCTCACCCAAACCCTTATTTATTTATATCTCTTTCTTTCTTTTTTTCTTTCTTTCTTTCTTTTTAAAAAAAAAAATTTTTTTGAGACAGGGTCTCACTATATAGCCCTGGCTGGCCTAGAATTCACTATGTAGACCAGGTTGGCCTTGAACTTGAAGATCTGCCTGTTTCTGCTTCCCTAGTGCTGGGGTTTAAAGGCTTGACACTATGCCTGGCCAATCCCCTCACCTCAAGGTGTGAAGGAGTAAGTAAGTAGACTTGTCCCAGCCGGATCCTGCCTCACTCAGCAGATGCCTTCCTGACACTGACAATCTGCAGGGTATGGGAAGGTTTCGGGGACAGCTGCACAGGTAAAGTTCATGCCGTGCATTAGGACCTGAATTCAAAGCCCAAAATCCATGTAAAAAATACTGCACATGGTGGCATGTGTTTGTAATCCCAGCACATGGGAGAGGAGAGGAGACAGAACCCCTGGGGTTCTCTAGACCAATAAGACCGAGTCTCAAAAGAGACAGATGGTGGTTCCTGATGACATCCGAGGCCGTTTTCATCTGCCACATGTACACATATGTGCCCCGGCACACACGTGTAGCCGCATATGAGCATACACATGCACATACAAAATGTGTTGGGTAGAATTACCGATGTAGGCCATATGAGCAGAAGTGAAGTTCCAATGAGAGAACGGTCAAACAGTGGGCCTGGGAGCGGACAGAGCAGGAACCTAACTAAGGCCTGGACGGAATGGACAAGTCAGTGGACGATGGCCAGGAAAAGGGCAGGAGACCAGGCTAATGTCGGGTTTCTGGAACCAAGGTTTGAAGGAGAAAGGAGGCCTGACTTAGGTAGGTCATGATCTGGCTCTCAGATAACCTTGGACTAGACAATTGCAATGTCATGCTGCAGGCAGAGCCACCTGAAGCTCAGGACAAGGACGGTAAGAGGACACAAGAAGTCACCAAAGACCAGGGACTGTCGTCTTGTTCAGGCTGTTGAACCCACTTCCAGGATGGAAGAGCCTCAAGTACGGCAGCACAGGAAACTGACAGAGGTGTCAGGTAGGCCAGAGGGCACAGCGCTGGTGGGACTTGGAGACAGCCATGCTCTTCTAAGTGAGCCACAAAGTGCCACGTGATGAAGAGGGATGATGGTCAGATATGTTGGCATCTGGTTCCAAGTCTAGCTCATGTGCTGGGGAAGAAGGGTCTGCAAAAGTGGACTTGAGTCTCTGATCAAGGAGCTACAAAAGGGGCCTGAATGCATCAGGCAGCTGCCATCTGCCCGAGTCAGGTCTTGGTGTTCAGGACTCCCCTTAAACCTAAACCTACAGCTGGAAATGGAACAGACAAGCCACTGAGATTTTAGCCTGCCAGGTGTTCAAGGTCACACTTGGGGTGGAGCAGATATGAGGTGGGCGTGGGTCTTGGTAGTGTGAGAGGTGAGGGCATCAGACCTGGTTCACGGGCTCTGACTCTGAATCGTGAAGCAATGTAAATGGGGTCTCAGGAGGCACAAGGAAATCTTCCCCTGCCTCTCAAAGGCGTCACCCTGGGGAAGGTGGCAGGGAACAGGTCTTCCACATACTATAAAAAGAAAGGCATGGCCCCAGTAGGGTCCAGAAGTAAGTCACTTCCTGGGCCCTGGGGAGGGAGAGAAGGTCTTGGGCAATAATGCCCACTGGACAGGTTTTTGACAGCAGGTGACAAGCTTCTTTCTGCAGGTGACTACTCACTAAACAGCAGAGCTTAAAGTGCCAGACAGGATAGGGAAGAGAGAACAAGGCAGGGACAGGTGCCTTAACTGCTCCTGGTCCGGGCTAGGCTGCAGGGTGACTGTGCTCACACAGCCTCCTTTTGCAGGGGCCTATGCTGTTCTGCGGTGACTGTGGACGGCAGTTGGCTGGACCCTGACCTGTGTCTAGGGTTACTGAAGGGCAGCCTGGCCACCAATAGACTGAACTCCAGCCTGGCCCTCTCCACTCTAAGTTATTAACAATTTTATTGACATCTCCTGAATCAAGACTGTAAAACTTAAAGAAAATGGCATAAAAAGGCCAAACAGGGCCTCTGAGGAGCTTGGCACACAGTTGCTCTGTTTCCAAACTGATAACTTAGGTCCTCACCCACAGTAGGCCCTCACCCACAGTAGGCCCTCACCCACAGTAGGCCCTCACCCACAGTAGGACCCCCCCCCCTTCTGCCTCCGAAAGGAGACATAATAGCACCAGACTTCTGGCAGCTTCAGCATTTAAAGAGACAAACACACAGGCAGAGAGGGCGAGAAGGGCCACAGTACAAACTGTAATAAGAAACAGTGGCTAAGGAATCGATAGCAAACCCATTTCTGTCTCCAGATTAATGGCGTGACTGTAAGAAATGGGAGGAGGTCCTGGGGGAGGGAGGGGAGAGGGTGGCGCACAGTTGGCAGGTGAGACACTGACCCTGGGACAGCAGTGCTCTGGGTGGGACGCTCCAACAGACCGACTGGGGTTCAGGGAAGAGATGAAAGGGTTCCCCAGAGGCCCCCAGCCTCATCCTGAGCTCAGGGGAAAGGTCGGTTGGTCGAGGGGGGTTCCAGCTAAGTACAGGGGGGAGGGTGTCTGGGTGTTCTGCAGCCTAAGCCCCTCCTCTGCTTCATATGTTTCCCGAGGATCTGTGTGAGCGTGGGGGTGGGGGTGGGGGAGGGGACATAAACAGCCATTTCAGAAAGCAGGAGAGACCACATGCTTGTGGGAAAGGAGGTTGCTGTGGGGGTAGGCAACACCAACTAACCCTTGGCTCTGAAAAAGAGGCAAGTGCTTGGTGGGGGTGGGGTGGAGTAGTGGCAGCAGGAAGCTGGGATTCTGTTCCAGCTTCTTTGAGCACTCCCACCCCCACCCCCTTAACCCCCCACCCCGCCCCGTGCCAACCTGTCTCTGAGTAGCCAACTGCAGAGTTCTGTCTTGGTCTTGTGTGTGGATGGAGGTGGAGGGCACTCCCAGTCCAGAATCCTTTAGTCAAGACCTGGCCGACTGGCAGTGTGTTGATACCACAGAGCTGAGTGTTACACTTGCTTGCACCCCAAGGCCTGAGACTTCTGGCTCTTTGGGGGTGCTTTTCAGCTCTGGTCCCCCTGCTATCTCAGCCAGCCTTGGTCTGTGAGCAGTACCAACTAAGGTATACCCTGTACCCCGCCCTATCTGTCTCTGGAATTCCTAGGGACAGTGTTCTGAGCAGTGGGTGGGCCTGGGAGACAGGGACCCGGAGACCTGGGGTCCCAAAGCAGTGGGGAGCAGTAGGGTCCGATAGTGACTGGCTAGCAGAGTGAGAGAGTAAAAGGGAAAGGGGGTTGTCTGCAGGCCCACCTGCTGTTGAGTGCCAGTGAGCTGACAGCTGGTCTGAGACTGAAGCAGCCGCTGGAGAGCTGGCCAGCCTGTGGGGAATAGAGCCAGGGGCTGCACAGTCAGAGTCCTCAGGCTCTAGGGGCCATCTTCCCATAGGCCCAGGGGACGGGAAGGTCTAAAACTCTGCTGCAGTCTGAGGGCTGCCAGAGAATGGTGTCTGGAAGGGAGAGGCAGTTCTGTGGGTGGGTCAAGGGCAAGCAGGAGGCTAGGGGTCTTGACTCAGGGCATGGAAGAGGAAAAGGGAAGCCATGTCTGCTACCATTTGTCTTGGCACGACAGAGACTAGAAGCTCATGGGACAAAAAGGAGGTGCGTGGCCAGAAGGCCTCTGGCTTCTTCCCAGCATCGCCACCATGGAACTGGATCCTGCTCTTGTGGCCAGTGAGTGCCAGGTCTGGGTCGGAACAGACATCCCTACAGGCAGAGCTGGTCCAAAGTCACTTTAGGGAGGGGACACAAACACATCGACTGGTACCCCCAAATCCTGACAGTTTGCTTCTGGTCTAGGCATCTCACTAGCCCCTGAGGGTTAGGCTGGTGCCTTTCTGCTATCTACTGTCCCACTCTGCCCTGGGATACCTGAGAGTCTGTCTGCTACTTTCCTTCATCCCAGGAGATGCTGCTCCAAGGAGACGGCTGGCAAGAGGGTGGAGATTCTAGACAGAGTGGCTCTCAGTCAGAAGCCAGGGAACCCTATAGCCTGTACAGACAGAAATATAGCCTGTAGATGAAGGCCCCACCTCTAGAGCCCCTAATGAGGGAGCCTGCTGAGCTGGACTGAAGACAATGATGTGGTCCCTGATACTTCCCCTGCTGGGGTCTGCATGTGGACGGTGGAGGGCTTTGGGTGAGTCTCCACTACAGGGATAGTCAGGGCTGTGTGTGAGTCTCTTGGCTCTAAGATCTGTGGTTAGAGTTAGCCATAGGTGGATCAGAGGCTGTTCCACTTGGTAGCTGTGGCCTTTGGTAGCTGCAGAGCCGGCTGTCTAAGCTGAATCCACAGGTAATGATTCAGGTGACAGTGGAAAGCCCAGCTCCAAGTAGGAGAGTGTCTGTACTTTGTTGGGCAGTGGGGAAAGCTGAATGCAAAAGGCCCCGAAATTCTCATTATGCAGTCTTTCCCGGGGGGGTAGAAAACTTCTGGAAAGTGAGAAGGACCTTGCTTGTCACCCATCTTGGAGGGACCCGGGAGCTCTGTACACCCATTTCTAGCTAGCCAGAGCTACTCGCTCTCCACCATGCCAATGGCCACCCCTGATACAAACTGGACAGAAGAGAGTGGGAAGGAACGGGGAGGGGAGAGAACGAAGAGGACAGTCTGGCTCCTGATGCTGTTAACCTCAGGGTTCCTTCTACCTGGAAGAGGGACAGGCTGTGCTGGGGAGTTTGGCCCCAGAGGGCGTGTCCATAAGTTGTGGCTGAGCTGGGTGATGATCTGATCTACTGCTGTATATGATGGATGGTCTTCTCGGGCAAAGCCCTGGTGCTGGGCACTCTGAAGATGCTGTCCAGGAGGAGAGGCAGGGCATCAGATACAGCTGTGGTGGGGCAAGCGCTTCTGGCACTGGAGAAGGCAAAGAGGGGACTGGGCAGGCAAGAGTCAATCTTGACAAACTGGGTCCCTCAGAACAGTGTGGGGAGTGGTGGTCTGATGGGGAAGGGGCTCAACACATGGAAGTCTGCAAAGTCTTCTTGGAAGCATTCACAGAACCCTTCTTCCTCAAATGAAGTAAGACAGACGTCTATAAACGTCTCTCTGGAATTTCAGCCCTATATTGCAAAGAGCCTAAAGGGTGTTGATGTTTGGCTGTCTTAGCAGATTCAGCAAGTCCAATCCCTTTTAGGGACTTTAAAAGTATAACACAAATTGTAGGAAGCATGCAGAAAAGCCGATAAATTCGACTGTATATAGACGTATACAGGGTAGAGGTCATAAGCACAGTTCAATGAGAAGCCACTGATTACAAAACTTTGTACAAGTTAATTTTAAAAGGCCGATGCCCTAATGCATGGAGGGCTCCTTACAAAGCATCAAGAAAGTGATCAATAACCCAGGAAAATGAGCAGAGGGTATCCAGAGGCCTCACACAGAAAACCCAAATGTCCAGACAGAATGATCTGTGTCAGAATGTATGATTGTGTATGTGTGAGTGTGTATATGTGTGAGTGTGTGTATGTGTGAGTGTGTATGTGTGAGTGTGTGTATGTGTGAGTGTGAGTGTGTGTGTGTGGAGTGTGTGTATGTGTGAGTGTGGGTGTGTGTGACTGTGTGTGTGTGTATGTGTGAGTGTGTATGTGTGAGTGTGGATGTGTGTGAGTGTGTGTATGTGTGAGTGTGTGTATGTGTGAGTGTGTGTATGTGTGAGTGTGTATGTGTGAGTGTGTATGTGTGAGTGTGTGTGTGAGTGTGGGTGTGTGTGAGTGTATGTATATGTGTGAGTGTGTGCATGCATATGTGTGTATGTATGAATGTGTATGTGTGTGTGAGAGAGTATGTATGAGTGTGTGTGTGTGTGAATGTGTATATGTGTGAGTGTGTGCATGCATATGTGTGAATGTATGAATGTTTGGGTGTGTGTGAGTGTGTATATGTGTGTGTGTGTGTGTGTGGTGTGAGTAAAATACTATTTGGCCACACTGAAGAATATTATAAATGTAGGCACCCTCTGACCCAGCATCGCTACCTCAGGAGTTTATTACCCACTACACGTTTATTGTAAATACTTATTCACTGCAGCTGATCTGTGTCCTTCAGCAAGAAACTGGTTAAAGTACAGCAGATTCAGGCAATGGCATATTCTGTAGCCAAAGAAAGGGGGTGTCTAAAGATGCTTTTTAGTAGCAGTTATGAATTATTTAAGGTATACTGGGGGAAGTGAGAAGCCACACACGTGGGACCATTTGCCCCAGGACGGTGGCTAAGTCGGTCGGAGGTGCTGCATGCACGCACGTGAAATGGAGGATGGATGCACTTTCACTTTAAGCCTTTCATAAGTTCTTGAATTTTGAGGGCATATGCATGCTATATATATATGCATGCTATATTTATAGTGCCATATATATGTATACATGTATATCTATCTATGGAAGGGGAGTGAGAGTCCCGCTAACTAGCCCATAATCTTCCTACTTCAGGAGAGCTGGGATTACAAGTGTGCACCACGCCCAGCTTAATTAGTTTAAAAATGTGAAGGTATCCGTTTCTTTCATTAACTCTTGTACACACGACTGCGTACACACAGAGAGCCCTGATTTGGGTCAATCCCCTGCTCACAGCCCAACACCAAAATTCATTGCTTCATTACACCTTTCTCAGCTCCGCTGTAAACCCATGGCTACCTCAGGCCTCGCTCTGCGGCCACACCTAGGACATCTGCTTTCTGGTACCCTTTGTAGCTTCTAGGAGAGGGGTGAAAGCATTTGGGACTTCAGCTTTGACTCCCAGATGCACCCTCATCTACTGCAGGGTAATTCCTCCACTAGGCGCCCTTCCGGGGCACAGAGGCGTCTTTCTCTGCTCTCCCACAGTTTCATCTGCTGACAGACAGGGACAGGGCTTTTCATGACTCTCCAGGCTCTCTGACTGAGTCTTCCTTGTTCCAGTGTTGACTCCATGACATAGCCCTGTGACTCAGAAGTTAGGAAGGATCCGACAACATGCCAGGCATGTCCTGTAATCCTGACACTAGGGAAGCTGTGACACTAGGGCAGTTGAGGTCAGAGCCAGCCTGGGTTACACAGAGAGAATCTGTGGAGGCTGGCAGGGAGGGAGGGAGAGAGGGAGGGAGGGAAGAAGGGAGGGAGGGAAGGAGAGAGGGAAGGAGGAGAGAGGAAGGAAGGAGGAAGGGAGGGAGGGAGACAGAGACACAGAGAGACAGACAGTATGAACAAAAGAAAGGGCTGGAGAGGCCGTGGAATCCATCCCCTGAGCTGAATTCCTTCTCTACGTTGGTCAGTGAAAGTTCAGTTTCTCAAGATCTGCAGAGTTAGAACCCTGACAAACCTGTATACCACATGGCCATTCAGTACTACAAGTGCCCCGCCTTAGTCCTCATTTCTTAGCCCAACAGTGGTGTGAACTGAAATCGCTGGTGAGCTTTTAAGACTTTGTCTAACCCCAGAGGTTCTTCGCATACGTCTGCATATCCATGATGTCCCATGGTTGGGATCAAACCCAAGGCTTTTTACAGGGCAGGAAAGTGAGGAAGGCTACAGCCCCATTCCTCAGCCCTCGGGTTTTTGAGACAAAGTCCTACTGTGTAGCTCAGGTTGGCCTTGAACTCATGACCCTCCAGCCTTCGCTGAGATTACAGGTGTACACCATTATGCTTGATTCTTGTCGTTATAGATTCTGATTCTGCATGTACGGAGAGGAGTCCAGAAGCTTGCATTTACTTAAAGATAATTGGGGACCTACTTTGTGTCTATGTAGTTGGTGTGTGTGCACATGTGTGTGGGTGTGTGTGCACATAAGCACAGAGAGGTCAGAGGAAGACACTACATGTCCTGCTCTTTGACTCTCCACCTCATTGCCTTGAGACAGGGTCTATTACTGAACCTGGAGCCAAGCTGATAGAAACACCCCGTTTGCACCCCCACAGTGCTGGGGTTACAGGCTTTTCTTATGGGTGTTGGGGATTCAAACTCAGATCCTCATACTTGCCCAGAAACTGTTCTTGCCCACTGATCCGTGTCCTCTGCCCCTGGGACCTTCATTTGCAGGGGACTAGGACGCTCTGATGATTTTTAAAAAAAAAAAATAATCTGAATTTCATAAAGCAGCCTTTTGCTCTCTGAACCCTTAAATTCTTCAGTTAAAGACCACTGAGTAAATAGGGCTCCAGTGATCTCTTCTCTGGGCTGAGTTCCCGGAAGAGACTTTGCCAATAGAGCGAGCAGATGACCAGCGCCAACTCCGACCAGCAGGCCCCTGAAGGTGGACTTTGGCCTGCAACCAGCCACGGTCCTCAGGAATCAGAAGGACTTACCTGGTACAGTGTGAGGTGTTTAACAGTGTTGGAGCCTCTGGGTCTCAGAAAAGAAACTTCAGGAAAGGATTTAGACAGATGGCAGTAAGGAAGAAACTTCTGGAACACAGAAACCTTCCATTTTGACTACAGTGGGGAAAGGAAAGGTCTGAGGAAGGACGCCAACACAAGACTCAGCCCTGGTAAGGCTGCACCACAGCCTGTATCTGTTTCTCTACATTAAATGTGCGCAAGGAACTCTGTCCTTCCTGGCTAGTCTCAGAAGTCTCTATACTCACCGCCACATCCAAATGTATGGGTAACATGAGTGGGGGTACCCTGTTTTACATCCTATTTTAAAGGGAACCAGAAGGCTCTGGGCTTGGTGAAGAGCTTCCAGTTTGAGAGGAAACAAGGCTGGACCAATAGCCATGACTATAGACTCTTGAGTTAGAGCTTCCCACCTTGTCCCTTGACCCTAAACTGACCTCTGAAGATTCTAGTCTGGCAGAACCTAAGCAGAGTGGTGGTTTCCTGTCCTGTGTCCAGTTATTTAAACTACCTGGTCCTTGGTATCAGTTAGGAGTAGGTGGTCTCCAACCCCTCCTCCTCTTCCTTCTCCTCCTCTTCCTCTTCTTCTTCCTCCTCCTCCTCTTCTTCCTCCCCCTCCTTCTCCTCCTCTTCTTCCTCCACCTCCTCTTCTTCCTCCACCTCCTCTTCTTCCTCCACCTACTCTTCCTCCTCTTCTTCCTCCACCTCCTCTTCCTCCTCTACCTCCTCCTCCTCTTCTTCTTCTACCTCCTCTTCCTCCTCTTCCTCCTCTCCCTCCTCTTCCTCCTCCTCTTTGACACAGGGTTTTTCTGTGTAGCCCTGGCTGTACTAGAACTCACTGTATAGACCAGGCTAGCCTCCAACTCAGAGATCTGCCTGCCTTTGTCTCCTGAGTGCTGGGATTAAAGGTGTGCACCACCACTGCCCAGCAAGAGTAGGTGGCTTCTAAAAAAATGTTTGGTTGTTTTTTTTGAGAAAGGGTCTCATTACGTAGCTCAGGTTGGCTTTGAATTCACTGTGTCTGAGATTGGTCTCAAACACTCGATCCTCCTGCCTTCACCTCCCAAGGATAGGGATTATGGATGTATGCTACCACACCCAGTTAGGGCTTGTGCTCTGGGTAGAAAGGAGAACGGAGAGGCACAGCGAAGGTTCTGGATAGCTAGGCCTGCACGGAGTGGTTCTGGCAGTTTGCCTCAAGTTGCAAGCATCCAAGAGACTTCTAGGGTCAGAAATGATTTGTGTTTGGCAAGCCCTGCTGACTGAGGTCACTGCCAGGCACACCATTTGGTTATACCAGCCCGTGCTCGGGAGGGGCAGAGTGCAGTCCCCTGGGCTCCTGTGGGTAAGATGACAGTCTGCAGCCTCAGGAGGGAATTAAGAAATGAGTCTTCTTGGACCTTTAAGGAGAAGAGTACCCACAGCTCTAGCATCCCCTCCCCCACCCCCGTCTTCTAAGTGACATTTTTGTCTCTGCTTTGGAGGCTACAGACTTGAAGTTGGTCAGGCTAAGGAGTCTGACAAGCACACACTCCAGAATAGCATATGAAAAGAATCAAAAGAAAACTTAGCCCAGTCTCTTCTCTGGCCTATGATCCAAGGTTTATGAGCTACACCTCACCTGTCCACAATGCTACCTGGGCTTGCAATCCTCGGTGAAGACAGCTCGGCGCCGGCACTTTCAGCTGTAGCCTGAGTACTAGTCCTCTGTGTCCATCCTGGTTGTGAAGGATGTGGGCTCCATCTCATTGGAAAGGGGGTGTCCGGATACCCTCCCTATGTTTTTTTTCATAGACTCTGGGCCAACAAAGTCACTCTGTATGGTCTTCAGACTCTGAGAAAGGGACCTAGGCCCTTTGTGGGGATGACCAGCATGCAAGCAAGTTCTGGGGCTGTGTCCTTAGCTGCTCTCCCTGAAGCTGAAGGGCACAGAAAAATTCTTGTCCCAGATAAACATGGACTTAGTTCCTTCAGTAAAATTGAAAAAAAAAATTAGAGATTTGCATGGATTTCTGATTTAGTGCTTTCTGAAGACTCAATAAACAATATGGTTACTACAAGCTCATCAGGTGAATGCACCAATGGGGTAGCCATTGTGTTCTTGGTAAGAAGGAGTCATAACGGGGGGCAGACTGGGCAGGGAAGGGCCTGACTTCCATCCTCGCAGTGCAACTGCCTAGTAGAGTATTAGTACACACACCCCTCGCTCTTCTGACTCCAGTTTTCCCCGCTAGGATAAGGGTGGGCTCCTGTGTTTTCACGCAGAAAGACTTCATTGAGTAGAAGGTGAATCCCCCTTCTGCCCCTTCAGCCAGGAGGGTACAGTGTGCTATGTGCTATGATCACACTAGTAATAATTTAACATTAAGTGTCAGCGAATACTCTGGCAGAATGCAATAACAAGCCAGCGTGGGATAGCACAGGCTCAAAACAACAACAATAACTAAAAAAAAAAAAAAAAAAAAATCAACCCCCAGAGTATTAAGTGGAGGTAATTCACACAAGATCATTAACCTCCGACTCATCTCAAGGAGGAGTATCAGGTGCCACCCTCAGAGCCTCCCCTGGTCTGCGTCCGTCTTCTGACAGTGGGAGAAAGTGCTTTCCAAGGAACACAGAGGTGCAGGTGCATGTTTTGTGTCAGCCGGGATCCCGTGAGTACCTTTCCCTCGTTCCTTTGGGACTGGGCAGACAGCAGGGAGGTCTCACTCACGGACTCACATCTTTGAGGAATGGTGCCTTCAGTCTGAACACTGTACGGGGAAGCATGCTCATATTAGCTATCTGTCTGTCCCAGAGCAGGCTGCACCATCCACACAGGAAGTTCTCTGAGAGGCAAGCCCCTGCCAAAGCTTAAGAGCTCACACTGTTCCATTTGGCAGAGGTGAGCACTGCCCCATCTTCTCTGCCTCTAGCCCAGAGAGAGAGAGAGACAGAGAGAGAGAAAGAGAGAGAGAGATTACTGAAGGACAGGCAGCAGGGTTGCCCTGCAGTCCTAGGCGTCCCCTCCCTCAGGAGGACACAGGACTTGTGTGGGGTTCCCAGGCTGCCACCTTCATTGGAAAGTCAGCTTGGTGGGGGTGACCTGGCCCTGGCTGTTTCTGATGAAACCAAGGTTGAAGTCCTATAAGGAGCCAGGTCCTTCCTAAACCTTTGATCCTAGTACCTCAGAGTCCTGAGGGCACTGTCCAGGTAGAAGTCTCCATGAAAAATGGTTTTTGTTGTTGTTATTGTTTGCTTTTTGGGTTGTTTTTTGTTTGTTTGTTTATTTGGTTTGTTTTTTGGTGGGGAAAGAATGGAAAAGACAGGGATAAGGAGAGCGTGGGATGACATCACCACTGAAATACCAGCACTTAGACAGCAAGGTCAGAGAACCACTACATGCCTGAAGCCAGTCAGGCCTACACACCGAGACTCTATAAAACACACAAAACCAGGAAAAAAACAAAACAAAACAGTGTTTGTGACTTTAGTAGTAGGGTGGGTGATAGAAAACCACCACAGGTGACCTCTGGTTCCTGATAATGCAGGGCAAAGGTGAAGGGGTACCAAACGGACAAGTTGGGGATCAATAAGTCATTGGATTCACTCCTACAGCTAGGTGTTGACAGTTTACAGAAGCTCCCAGGCAGTAACTCCCGTTCTGTCGACTCAGTGACCAGTGGTGTCACTGAAGAGGAAACAGGCAGGCTGGATGCCAGACCTAGAGCCACATAGTCCCCAAGGAGGCTGCTGGTGGCCCACAGTCCCAGCTCCACTGGGGGCTATCCTAGTACCCATGTTCCACTGGGGGCTATCCTACCACCCAAGCAAAACGCAGCCTTTTCTCCTCGGTTAATGGCTCCATTAATTACTTTGGGGGGATAATTTCTTGTCTCTCTAATTAACCATGACAGTGATTAAAATCAAGTCCCCCATAGAATTCCTTGAACTTAGAGTATCAGGAAGTGCCAGGCGACTTTTCTTAGCTCCTGCTTGTGCACAGATAAATGCCACTTAAAGAGCAGCTTTGGGAGAGACATCCAGGAGAGCAGCTCCCGCTGTCCAAGAGGAACCGGGAGACAGAGTCCATCAATCTGTCTGTTTGTCAGTTTTAGAGAGTTTGGCATTTCTGAAAAACGGTAGGCAGCTGTCAAACTGCCCACCCCAAACTGCTACTGAATCAGAAGGAAAAGGATGCTGAACCTCAGCGTGGAACAGTCAGAGGATGCCGGGGCCAAGCTCCTGCATGGAGTCCTGGCTCCGAAGAAGCTCAGACCCAGCAGGCTTTGCGCTTGCACTTGGATGCACTTCTGTCTCCCGAGAGATCCAAGGCCTGAGCCCTGGAACTCTGAGGGGGCAACAGAAGCTGGACTCGCTTCCTGCCACAGAGAAGCGGAGCAGATGCTGCCTCAGAGGGAGCCGTGGGGAAGTGTTTATAGAGGGAGGGATTGCAATTAGACGAGGGACAGCTACCACAGTGACCTTTCCACGTTCTTGACTCCGTTCCTGGACGTGTTCCCTAAAGGGAAGAGAAAAATAGGTTAAGGATGTGAGGAAGCTGTGGGGGGCAAGGAACTGGCCCCACGCAGGGTGAGCTACTTCAAGGCCGCCTCCTTTTACCCCTGCTGTTGGGAGGGCTGCAGAAGCTGGGCTCCCAGGCGGAGCTGGAGCGGACCTGGTAGGTTCTCCAGGGGCTATGATGAAAGTGGGTCTTCTGGATCCTAGGGCCTCACTCTGGAGAAGGTGAGCAGGGCAGGTCAAAGCAAGTGCTTTGAGATTCCCCAGGTCCAGGTGGGAACTGGCACTGTGCTACTGGGGTGGGGAATGGGGGTAAGCACAAAGAAACTAAAACTGTCAAGATCCCCTAGAGTGGGCGTGCATGACAGCTATTTCAAGACAGTGTGTCTCTGTGTAGTGACAACTGTCCTGGAACTCACTCTGTAGACAGGCTGGACTTGAACTCACAGACATTCACGTGCCTGTCTCTGTCTCCAGAGTGCAGGGATTGAAGGCGTGCACCACTATGTTCGGCTAAAACGTTTATGTTCTAGATGTTCCTGCCAATCCAGACGACTTTCTAGGACCAGGGTGAAGACACTGAACATTTGTTTCCCAGTGCTTATTTTGTGAGGCAAAACCAATATTGAGATGAAGATGGCTCAGCTGTTAAGTGTGTAACTGCTCTTGCTGAGTCAGTTTCTCAGAACCCACACTGGGCAACTCACATCTGCCTGCAACTCCAGCTTCCGGGGCCCTGTGGCCTCTGACCTCCTAGAGCATCTGGACACATGTGCACAAACCTACAGACACATAACAAACAAAAAATAAATCTTAAAAAAGTAGATGGGGAAAAAAGTGGGAGAGCTGGGGAGTAGCATACAGATAATAAAACTCACCCCAAAACTCCAAAAGGATTGTATTAAAGCAAAGAAAAAGAAACGTGTATTTTCATAAAGGGTTGGTTTTTTTTTTTAACCCCCCCCCCAAGGGTTTTTTGTTGTTGTTGTTATTTGTTTCTGGGTTGAAACTCAGGGTTTGGTGTGTGCTAGGGAAACACTCTGAGCCAAAACCTTAGCCCAGGAGGGGAGGAGGGGAGGAGGGGACAGGAGGAGAGGAGGGGGGAGGGAGAGGGAAAGGAGAAAGGGAGGGGGAGGGGAAGTGGGAGGGGGGAAGTGGGGAGGACTTCTTATGCATTTGGTTATTTGTGTTTAAAGTTGTGGGAGACCTGAGTTCATACTGCTTATATCAGGGAGAGTCCAGTGGCTAAGGAAGAAAAGTTCGGGACAGCCTATTGTATATCTTATCAAATTCTGAATTTAAATCTATTAAGCAGAAGCAAGTCCCTTACCCCACCACACATTCAAACTCCTAGGCCAGGGCTGTGGAAAGGGAGACGTCAGGTGAACCCTGCAGTCTGTCTGGATGTGGTTTGAGACTGGGCCACACACAGAGCTGAAGGTTGAGTTCTTCCTCACAGTTCGGCTTGATAAAGACATCGTGGCCTTAAATGAGCCGGGGCTCTCTTTTTATCTTTATTTAATTAGCCATTTCATTTTTCTCTGCTACTGATGATTGAATCTGGGCCCTTGGGCCTGCTAGGCAAGCACTTTACCACTGAGCCATATACCCAGCCAAAGCCCGGGCTGCCTATGAGGGTACACGTGGTTCTAACCCCGGAAAAGAAGGAAAAGCCAAGGAAGCATTAGGGAGAGAGCTGTGGTGAGAAGCTACAGTCCCCCTCCTCCACCCTGCAATCTGTAGATTCATTCCCAGGCCAAGAGCTGTTCCTGGCCAGCAAGTCAGGAGCATTCGCATTTTATCTGGGCCAGGACAGCCCGCAGGCAGCCCCTGGCCCAGGCCACAGTGGACGCTTTAGCACTGTGAACAAGCCGCAGCGGGGAGACCGGGCTGTACACAACTATGGACACTAAGCATCCGTGTGGCTGAAGAGCTGAATGGACAGGAAACAGCAGCGTGGGTGGGTGACAGAATGACCAAAGTCGTCATAGGCTGCGCTGAGAAGCATCTGCTGCCCTCTGGAGCAGAGTGATCTCCCTGCGGCTTTTGTTCTTGTGTCTTTTTACACAAAGAACTGGAGTACAGCAGGGAAGACGCGGGCTACGGGAAGGCTTCCATCACCTACCCCCTACCCCCTAATGGAACTTTTCCATACCTAGCCTGGCCTGCTACATCATACCAGCCTTGTCTGCCACCTTGTGGCTAAATGTCACCTCTGCATTTAGTGACAAAAGGTAAGAAAGTACCTTGGTCTCTATCTCACAGAAAGCTGGTTTAAAGCTCTTGAATACTGATGGGTACAAGTCCATTTTGGACTGGGGTGCCTCATGACTCATCAAGGAGTGTAAACTCCAGCCAGGGCGGTGCCTGTGGGAGACGCTTGTGTCCTCCTCAGGTGGGAGACCCAGTGGACGCTCAGGCCAAGTCAGACAGAGCAGACACACAGTGAGATGAAGTCTCCTCTTGCCAGATCAAGGAATTCTTCTACAATCTTTTGGATCCTTGGAAGATCTTGACACACTCAGGGGCTATCCCATCTGGACCAAGCCCCTAAAATAGAGCAGGGGAAACCCAGTGCAGAGAGGAGCAGGGCATAAGATCTCTGGCCACCAGCTGATTCTATGTAACAATTCTAGGGTAAACATATCCCAACAGCAAGCAGCTCTTGTAGAGTGTGAGGACACAAAAAATTGGCAATTAGACCAAACTGGGCTGGAATATGGGTCTTGACGCTCTCTCTAGAGACGGTGGAAAGTTTACATGACTCCTCCTCATTCCCCCAGCAGGGCAGAGCTATGTAAAGATTAAGTAGATGAATCCTAGCACAGAATAACCCCCTAAAGAGTGGCCATCATTTTCAGGATTATTTCCTTACTTTTAAGATGGAACCATAACAACCATCAGATTAGCTGGGGAATAGATGCTCTATATTAATTAAAATGTTCCAGGTCCTTGCCTGATTCTTCAGCTACAATGCACACTTGGGCTATTTGCTACCCTGTCTTCCACAGCCTCCCATCCTATAGAGCAATAGAGTAATTGAACATTTCCATCTTAAGGTTACCAGAAGCTTACAGGACCACCACTCCTCTAAAAGGCGACATTCCTACTCAAAGCCTCTAAGCTCCACTCCACAGTATCTGGGACCCTCACTACCAGGAGCAGGCTTTGGTCTGGAGGCTGCTGTTCTCTCAGCCTTCTCTACTGCTGTTTCCTTGAAGTGACATAGCAGAGACTTGAGGTCAGTGTACGATGGGGATCATCTCCCTTAGTCCAGTCAGGGTCCTGATCATGTGTATGTAGGTATATACACACACATATACACATATATACACACACACACATATACATATGTGTGTGTATATATGACATATATAAGAACATACACATACATTTATGTATACATGTGTATGTTCCTGTGTGTATATGTGTGTATATGTGTGTGTGTGTATATATATATGTGTGTGTGTGTGTGTATGTATGTATATATAGTTTCATATGTATGTATATATAATTATTTTTTAATATGGGGCTGTGGTGTGATGCTCAGATTGGCCTTGAATTCTGGGTTGAACATTCCTCCTGCTTCAGCTTCATGAGTAGCTGGGACTTCAGGCAATGACCACTGTGCCCCATTTATCTGCATCTTGGCTTTGCTTTAATGATTCTTCTCTTGTCACTTTACTTTAAAGGCCTTGGATTCTCACAAAGGGGAAAGCAGCTGCCTCTAAGGACTTACAGATGGCCGTGTGTGGATGTGCCCTGCCTACACAGTTCATTCTTCTTTACTTTGATTTCTATTTATTTTCTTTTGAGACAGAATTGCACTCTGTAGCCCAGGCTACCTAGAACATGAGACAATCCTCCTGCCTCACTCTCTTGACTGCTGGGATAACAGGTGTGAGCTGCCATACCCAGCTCTGAGCTTCTCTTGCTAAGCTCTGGAGTAGAGTTGGCTCTGCCTCTAATCTCAAGATGGTCCTGGACTAGCCACTAAACTCTGGGCCTCCACTCCCTCAGGGAGGAAGTAAGAACACTACTCGAATCTCACAGTCAGAATTTTGTGTTTGTTCTTCAGAAGGACCTGGAAAGAAAGGCTAAACCCCAAGCCGGGTGGTGGTGGCGCACGCCTTTTATCCCAGCACTTGGGAGGCAGAGGAAGGCAGATTTCTGAGTTCGAGGCCAGCCTGGTCTACAGAGTGAGTTCCAGGACAGCCAGGGAGACACAGAGAAACCCTGTCTTGAAAAACCTTAAAAAAAAAAAAAAAGGCTAAACCCCATTCTGAGCTGAAGACATCCACAGAGACTACCGTTAGCATCTGGTGCCTTTGATTGTTTTGCCACATTGGAGAGGGAAGCTAAGCAGGAATTTGAGATCCTCCTGCCTCAGCTGAGTTCTGAGATGGATGAGTACACTGTGCTATCATGCTCACTGTGTACAACTTGTTTGTACTGTGTAACCACACATGGCCTGCAGCCATCCCCTTCACCCCTCTTAGCCCAGCTCACATTGTTTCTACGGGATGTAGCTCAGTTGGTAGATCCATGGCCTGTCAGGCACAAAGCCCTGGGTTAAAGTCCCAGGTTGGCATAAAACCAGGTGTGGTGGCACATACCTGCAACCGCAGCCCTGGGAGAGGGAAACAGGAAGGTCAAAGTTCAAAAGTCATCTTTGGCTACATAGCAAGTTCAAGGCTACATAGGACCCTTGCCTCAAAAAAAAAAAAAAAAAAAAAAGCCGGGCGGTGGTGGCGCACGCCTTTAATCCCAGCACTTGGGAGGCAGAGGCAGGTGGATCTCTGAGTTCGAGGCCAGCCTGGTCTACAGAGTGAGTTCCAGGACAGCCCGGGCTACACAGAGAAACCCTGTCTCGAAAAACCAAAAAAAAAAAAAAAACAAAAACAAAGAAAAGAAAAAAAAAAGGGTGTGTGTGTATTGTGTCAACTCTTGGCCTCTGTTTATGAAAACAAGGGAGAAGCAAACGCTGTGACTTCAGGACACTCCTCCCCAGGCTCAGAACAAATCCAACAAACTCATTATTGGCTTTGAGAAGGGCTTTTCTATTTCTGAACTTCTAACTCTAAAATCCCCATAAAAAGTGAAATAGTGGCTAGGTGTGTTGATACACACCTTTATTTCAGCACTTAGGAGGCAGAGATGGATCTCTGTGAGTTGGAGGCTATCCTGGTCTACAGAGTGAGTCCCAAGCCAGGCAGAGCTATATAGGGAGACCTCATCGTGTAAACAAAAACCAAACCAACAAAAAGGATGAAAAAAAGCAGGGATGGGGACGGGGAGGGCATAGCAGAGAAGAAACAGAGCAAGGCTGCATGGTGCTGAGCTGACTCCCAGACTAGGATACAAAAGTCTTAATCACTGTATGCAAATGAGACTAAAGAAACCAGAGAGTGCTCACCAAGACCTACTTCCTTTGTTTACTGAGCTTGCTTTCCTATCCCACGATGGTCTTACCACCTCTGGGGATTCTGTAAAGTCCTGACCTGCCTCTTTTTCCAGGGTAGTTCTGGCCTCTCTAGGGCTGGGGCAGTCTCTGCAGCTGTCCCAACCCTCTCTGCTTTTGCTGGACAAAATGAAACTTACTTTTTTTTGCTTAGAAAACCCTCAATTACCTGCAATCAGATCACAGAGATGGCTGAAAACCAAAAAGCAGATGTAGAAATGTCAATATCAGGAGCTGGGGAAGGAAATCTTGGCTGCCAGGAGTTCCAGAATCAATCTGTCTTTAAATAGACTAAAAGCAGTTCTGAACTGAAAGCCCTCAAAGAAGACGTCATTGTGAAATGGGATAGTGTTCATATACACAACTCAGGTTTGCCTCCAGGAACTGCTGTTCCCGACCCAGCAGCAGAAGGCCTTATATTTGAGTCCTTTGACCGTCTGAGACTGCATGTAGAAAGACCATTAAGAGAGGTTTGGTTGGGCCATTGTTTTCCTGTGTTATACAATAATTCCCAGCTCAGATCCCTTGTCTACATAATGAGCTATAGATCACCCCACCTCCCCCTCTCCTTCTCTGCCTAGCATAGTATCTGACGCATAATAACAATTCACTTTTGTTGGTAGAAAAGATGGCGACAGGCAGATGAACAGCACGAGTTCTTTCCACGTTCGTTCCGTTCTGGAGTGTGAGATTCCGTGTGCCGATCTGAAGCTACTGACATCACAAGAAGAAATGCTATCAGTTCTCATAAGCCAGCCCCAGTCAGTCCTAACTCACCACTGAAAACACAAGATGGGAATGCCTCAAAAGTGTGGCTTTGTGGGAAAGCTGGCACTTGGGTTGATAGATTCCTTGAAAAGCTAAACAGAGTCATCATAGGGCCAAATGTCCCACTCCTACGTATTTATTACCAGAGAACAGGAAACAGGCACTCAGACAGGTCTTCATGAGATGTTCTCTATAGGATTGTACACATTAGCCGAAAAGTAGACAACCCAAACAGATGTATAGAATGTGGAGATGCCTCTGGAGTTAAGAACAGGCGTCGCCCCTGGTGGGCCTGAGTTTGGTTCCCAGTACCAGGGGATCAGAAGTGTCTAATACCTGTACTCAGATACACATACCCACCCACGGATACATACACATAACTAGAAATAAATCTTGGCCAGGCGGTGGCAGCACATGCATTTAATCCCAGCACTCAGGAGTCAGAGGTAGGCAGATTGCTGTGAGTTGGAGCTAGCCTGGTCTACAGATCAGGTGCTGGGAATTGAACCTGGGTCCTCTCTAAGGACAGCACATGCTCTTCACCACTGAGCCATCTCTCCAGCCCCTGGAATTATAGCTCAAAGGACATATGTACCTTCTTCAAAAATAAGTGCTGGAGGAGGGGATTGGGGCAACAATCATCTTACACGAATGTGGCAGATTGTTCAGTGGGCACACATTCCTTCCATACGTGCACCCACTTCTTCCGCTCATCAGCAGACAGAGCCCACATTTGCAGATCTTAAATCTAGCCTAGTTTCATCAGCGGAGTATAGTAGAAGTAAGATATGTGTTTACTCCAGGGCATAGGCCTCATGGCTTCCCTTCTGGAAAGGATGCTTTTGACTATATAATCCGCTGGTCTGGCTTACTACAGACACAATACATATGTGTAACATATGTGTTAGAAGTTTCTCGTAACGTGTCACATACTGTCAGATGTATAGTCATTCCCATTAATTCTCAAAACGGAGCTTCTCCTACCCATGCTGGCTCCTGATCAGTAGTCACTTACTTTCTGGTCCTGTCAGTCTCCCTGTAAGTCATAGGAACAAAGATAGAACATCATTAGAAAGTCAGTTTGGCTGGGAATGGTGGCACACACCTTTAATCCCAGCTCTCAGGAGGCAGAGGCAGGTGGATCTCTGAGAGTTCAAGGCCAGCCAAGTCTATGTAGCGAGTTCTAGTCAGCCAGTGATACATAGTGAAGACCCTCTCTCAAAAATAAATAAATAAGCCAACTTCTGTCCTAGCTGTGGAACCTTGGGCAAGTCATACAGATGAGTATCTGAAACTGCATTTCTTCTCTTCTGATGTAGTGATTAATAATAAACACATGACATGTGCATGTGCTTGTGTATGTGTGTGTGTGTGTGTGTGTGTGTACACGCGCGCGTGCGCCCATTATGGTAACAGTCTGAGTAGTTGTTGAATGCTGGCCCTGAACAATACAGTTATTATAACTTTGTTATATAGCTTTGTTTTTTTCTTTCTCTTTTTTCCTTTCCTTTTCTTCTTCTTTGTTGTTATTGTTGTTTGTTTTCTTAGACAGGTTTTTCTGTGTAACAAGCCCTGGCTATCCTAGACTTGCTTTGTAAACCAGGTTGGCCTAGAACTCAGAGAGATCCACCAATCTCTGCCTCTGCTGAGATTAAAGGCGCCTGCCACAATGAACTGCCTTGTTTTTGTTTCTTGACTCAGAGTCTCACTATGAATGGCCTTGAACTCATAGAGGTTCATTGCCTCTGCCTCCTGAGTGCCAGGATGGAACGTGCTACCACCAGGCCTAGCTAATTATAACTAATTTGAAGACTTTTCTAATATCAGTTTCTCCTGAAAGGCTCTCCCAGAATTGGCCCTTTTGACTTTTATTCCAAACAAGATAAGTCTACTGACCATTCAAGTGCATTCTCTCTCTCTCTCTCTCTCTCTCTCTCTCTCTTCTCAAGTTTTGCTGATGTCTGGGGAGATAGCTCAGTTGGTAGAGCACTTGCTTAGTTAGCTGCGGCAAGCCTGGGTTCGATCCTCAGAACCACAAAATAGAAATCAGATTTGGCTCGTGGTTTTGGTTCAAAGTCACAGAGCCTTGTGTGATGAGGGTCTTTCTCCTGGCAGCCTCATTAACAGAGTGCAGGGCATCACGTGGCAACATCTAAGGAGCACACACACGTGGGAGTACACTCGTGAAGCAGCCGCTTTCAGTGGCTTTGTAGTTCACTTACAGAGTTGTAGAACTAACACTAGAACCTAATTTTGGATGATTTCAGTCACCCTAAAAGAGCCTGACACCATTTGCAGCCACTCTATGATCCTGCTCCCTGCCTCCGAGCAGCCTCTAATCTACTTCCCCTGTCTAGATATTTGTCTTTGCTGAACATTCTATCCTAGCATCCTTAGAACCTGTGGTCTTTTGCATGACGCCTAGGTATGTATCAGGACTTTATCTCTTGCATTGTCAAACAGTATTCTACTGTATGTACATACCGAATTCTGTTTACCTGCTCATATTTAAATTGTTTCTTCTCACTATGAGTAATGCTGATATGAACATCTGTGTACGTGTTTTTGTGTGAATCTGTTTTCCTTTCTCCTGAATAGATGTCCACAAGTAAACTTGCAGGCTCACATATTGATACTGTGTTTAACATTTTAAGAATTTTATGGCACATGTGTTATATTTTAATAATGCCATTAGAAGAGAAAAGGGAGTGGGGAAAGAAGAAAAGTTCCTAAAAAATCCTAGTGGTCATTTGGAGTAGCTCTGCATTCTTTAAATTCCTAGAATAAACTAATTATTTTCCTAAATAGGAAATAATAACTTTATATCCCATTGGAAATACCTGGAAACCACAAATCTAACCCTCTCAGCTCCTGCTTGACAATTTTCAAAGGCCCCTGTGATCACAGAAGCAGGCTACATACCCACCTAGTTGGTGAATGGCCGGTGTTAAAAACTTCAGATTCTTGCCAGCAGGTGGGTTCGAATACAAGGATTTTTCAGACAAGGGCTGTCTCCCGATACTTGGTGAACTCTTCTGACATCTTCCCAAACAACTAGGAAGTTGCAGCTACTGCTAAAAATAAAAGTAAGGGAGAGGATCCTGAGGAGAGAGCTCCTGAGAGCAAGGCAGCCCTTCGGATGGCTTCGGCTGCATGCTGGATCCTGATACTCAGAGGTAACTGTGTGGGTTGAGCTTTGACTCCCACGAACTTGAATGTGGAGGAACCGGAGTTCTCACAGGCTGAGGGTGGGGCTATGAAATGGCGCGTTTATACTGTAAGGTTTGACAATTTCTTCTCCTAGGGCGGCGGAATTAGATGGGGGAGACATCCTAGCACCCACCAAAAGCATCAGGTAACAGCAGTATTAGAGAGCAACTTGGGGTGCACGTGTGCACGTGACTCACCAAACAGAATCTGCAGCAGACACTGTTAAGCAAGTTTTAGCCCCAGTTGACCTGAACTCCAAACCTCATGCCGTCATTTTCACCAAGGAAGGCGGCCAGAGCTTGCAGCTCAGCAGAAGAAAAAAAAATCTCTGTGTTGACAACTATATTGGAGTCTCAAGTGTGAGACTTACTGTTGATACTAGACTGTTATGTAATCTTACACACCAATACATGTTTGGATTTCAGATCTACATTTGACAGACCATTTCCTATGGCATGCCTTGCTTGTATCTCTAATTGGAAGCAAGACACCAGATACCAACACAGGAGTGTGGCCGGAGACCATATGGTGTGGGGGACTTCCTGCTACTCAGGATGATGTGAGTCCTCACATTGCTAGTTCATCTGCAGTTATGTCCACTGGAGTTATTTCAACCAGCTTGCACTTACTTAGAAAAGCATATGTCTATATTTATGAAATGAAATTTAAATGCACTGGTTAAACATGGACCGTGAGCCTTGAAAGAGAAACTTTCCACAGAACAAAACCCAGCTATAAAGGATGTTCTCATGGCTGGGAAAGATTTGACAGTCTTGGGAAGACCTCAGGGACAGGAATGACCGCACAGCCTGCAGAGGAACCAATGGGACACAATTCAATAAATATGATACTATCAAAGCAATATTATCAAATACTTAAGTGTGCTGAACTCTCTGATAATGACAGTCTGCTGTGGACCAGAAGATACAGGGCGGTGGATTGAACAGATTAGGAATCAGTATTTGTGTAGATCAAGCCTGGTCTACATAGTAAGTTCCAGGTCGGCCAAAAGCCAATCAACTAACCAACCAAAAGAACAAATAAATATTTTTCTTTAATGACTTTTAACTTTTTATTATTTATTTATTTATTTTGGTTTTTCCAGACAGGGTTTCTCTATGAAACAGCCCTGGCTGTCCTGGAATTCTCTTTGTAGCCCAGGCTGGCCCCCAACTCACAGAGCTCTGCCCACTGAGTGCTGGGATTAAAGGGATGCACCATCACACCTGGCTTCATTAATTTTTATTGTATGTGAATGTTTTTGGCCTGCATGCATGTCTATATGAGGGTGTTAGATCCCTAGAACTAGAATTGCAGACAGTTGTGAGTTGCCATGTGGGTGCTGGGAATCGAACTCAGGTCCTCTAGGAAGAATAGCCAGTGCTCTTAACCACTGAGCCAACTCTCCAGCCCATAAGAGCACTGACTGCTCTTCTAGAGGTCCTGAGATCAATTCCCAACAACCACATGGTGGCTCAGATTGGGATCTGACACCCTCTTCTGGTGTGTCTTAAGACAGCAACAGTGCACTCATATACATAAAATAAATTATATATATTATACACACACACACACACACCACACACACACACACACATATGTGTGATGTGAGAGTATACACACTGCTCCTGCAGAGAGAAGAGAATAGCCGTGTGGACCTGGCTCTTCTTCCACATGGGTGCTGTGAACCTGACAGTATTACATGGCAGTCACTTTTATCCACTGAGTCATCTTGTTGGCCTGATGAGAAAGAAAGATTTAAGTATCTTAACATTTATTTATTTTTATTTTTTTCTGCATGTATGTTTTGCCTACATGTATGTATTGCAACATGTATGTGTCAGGAACCCTCAGAAGCCAGAAGTGGGTGTTAGTTACAAAGTCATGAGTCACCATGTGGATGCTTCCTGCTTTGATGGGGTAATAATGGGAAGGCCACATCACTCCTGTGCCAAAACACACATCCTAAATTCCTTCAGGAGGACACATCAACAACACATCAGAGACATTCTGTTCTTCAAAAGTACTGAGTCCTTAAGATAGCCAAATGGAGCAATCTTCTCCCTAAGAAGCCGTGACTGCAGAAAGCACTGTATGACCCCAGGATAAAGGCCACTGGAAGACAGCTGTTAAATATGGGTAAGGAGCTGGGATGTAGCTCAGGGTACACGTGCCTACCTAGCTTGTTGACCCTAGCCACACACACACATACACACACAGGGATGAGAGGAGGGAGGAGGAAAATCGAGAGAGAGACAGAAAAACAGAGAGGGAGAAAGAGAGAGATGAGGGGGGAGAGGCGGTAATGGGGGAGGGGAGCTAGGCGTGGAGCTCAGCGTGGTTATACTTCCTAGCTTGCCTGAGGTGCTATGTTTGGTTCCCACATAGCAAGAGAGACACAGCAAAAGCCAAGTGTAGCGGCATATAGCACTTGGGAAGCTGCAACAGACAGATCTCTGTGAGTTCAAGGCCAGCCTTGTCTACAGAGAATGAGTTCCAGGACAGCCAGGGCTACACAGAGAAACCCTGACTATAAATAAATGAAGGAAGGAAGGAAGGAAGGAAGGAAGGAAGGAAGGAAGGAAGGAAGGAAGAAAGGAAGGAAGGAAAGAAGAAAGGTTGAGTCAGGCATAGTGGCCTCCATAAAGTGAACAGCTCTGCTCCCACAAGCCTTTCATCATGATCTAACTTACCACAGACCCACAAGCCACCCAGCCAGCCAACCACCAACCACGGGTTGCAGCCTATGAAGTCATCAGCCAAGATCTGTCCCTCCTTTAACCAATTGTCTCAGGTGTTATCCCAGCGACAGACCTCTGACTAACACAATAAACAAGATACTTAGAGTGGAAAGGCCTTGACATCAGAGGCATAATAAACTTCCAGAATGCTAACGATCAAGCTAATAAACAAAGAAAGGACTAGAAGATTGCTCTCTAGAGGATGGAGTGGGCCAAGAAGACAAAAACATACAAATTAGTCATATTGGAGAACCCTCCCTTTTAAAACTGCCAAGACTCAGCCTGTTCACCACAATGAAAGCCACTACCCACAACTCCCTGGGACGTTCGATTATCATTTGTGGCTTTTTTGTTAGTTTTGATTGTTGTTGCTGTGTGTAACGTATGTGTGGGAGTGTTGGCGTGTGCGTGTCACGGTGTGCAAGTGAAGGCTAGAAGACAACTTTTGAAAGCCAGCTCCCTCCTGTCATGGGTTCTGGGGGTCAAGCCCAGGTTGTCAGGCTTGCTGGACCGTCTCCCTGTCCCTATGGACCTTGATCTTAAATAGAACAGATAACCAAAGATCTTCAGAAACCTAAGCAAAGTATTTAAAGTTGGTCATGGGCATGGCGGCATAGCTATATCTATAATTTCATCACTAGGGAAGCTGAGGCAGGAGAATGGCCAAGAAGGGCAGACGGTGAGTTCAAATTCTGGAACCCACATTAAAAGATAGGTGTTGCTTAGGTGCCTGGAACTCTAGCACTGCAGGACAGAGACTTGTAGGACAGGAGAATTCACTGACTAGTCAGCCTAGCTACTGTCCTGGGCTGTATGTATGTATGTATGTATGTATGCATGTACATATGTATGTATATATGTATGTGCGTATATATTTATGGACTGGGCATGTTGGTTCACACCTTTAATCGCAGCACTCAGGAAGCAGAGGCAGATGTATCTCCATGAGTTCAAGGAGAGCTTGGTTCCTGTCTTTTTTGAGACAGGGTTTCTCAATTATGCAGTGCTGGCTCCTTTGCTCCTCAGCCTCCTGGCTCTGTACACCTCACTTCACCTCCAGTTGCTGTGGTCAACCAAAAATTTTCTTTTGCAGTGCCAATGCAAGTGGCAGGGGTGACAGCATCAGGGGCGTCAGGGATATGAACCCAGCCTACTTGCTGGGTCCAAGGTCCAAAGATTAAAGCTTTGGGAGAGAAAACTCTCCAAAGTGTTACAGCTCAGTAAAATAGTGGCACCATAGTGGACGAGACCTAAGATTCTGGCTACCTGCCCTTCAAAGGACTTCCCTTCTGAGAGCTGTAACACTTTGTCCATTTTCAGCTGGACCAGAGACCCTTGGAACCTATCCTTGGAGGATGACTGGGGGAGGGGGACGTAGTTGGCTTTGCTCATCCATCGTAGGTTCATAGAGAATACAACTGCAGGTTGAAGACAGGGATGCAGGACAGCAGCATCACTTGGAAGTCGAAAGGGTGGAGGGAGGCACGAATGGTAATGGTTTATATCCCTAAGAAAATAACATCTGGAGCTTAGCGGCCTGTAACCAGGAAGATACCAATCATATCAGAAAGTTAAAGACACAGGTCAAAAAGGGATTATGCCAGTGACAGGACCCAGGAAAAGTAGTAAAAAGTGGAGCCCGTGTGCCCTTCCATAGAAGCCAGTCCTTCAAGACTATCTTATTAAGACACATATCTGCTTGTCTAGTCTCTTAGCTGCTTCTTGTGCTACTTCTGAATGACTGACACAGATGCAGAATTCTTCTTCTAGGAACAGACAGGTTCCTTTAGACCATTGTAAAGATGCTGAGACTTCTGAATGACTGACACAGATGCAGAATTCTTCTCCTAGGAACAGACAGGTTCCTTTGCACCATTGTAAAGATGCTGAGACTTCTGAATGACTGACACAGATGCAGAATTCTTCTCCTAGGAACAGACAGGTTCCTTTGCACCATTGTAAAGATGCTGAGACTTCTGAATGACTGACACAGATGCAGAATTCTTCTCCTAGGCACAGACAAGTTCCTTTGGACCACTGTAAGGATGCTAAGAGCATGATTGTTCTGTAGTACTACTGAAACAAAAAATGAACCCAGCTCTGACAGGTCCTGAGAGAGGCTGAGATATGGGCAAGTCTCATAGCTAATTCCATCAACATGTTATAATTAACACAATAAACAGATCTGAGTTCAATTATTCTAGTGCCCACACCCAACCGAACGCCTTGTCACACTAGGAGGGTGACATCTGAATAGTTCCTTTACATCAAGTAATTACCCCAAAAGATGAGCTGAGTGTGGTGGCCCACGCCTTTACTCCCAACACTTGGGAGGCAGAGGCTCATGGATTTCTATGAGTTTGAGGCCCTTCTGGTCTACACAAACAGTTTAAGACCAGCCAAGGCCACATAATAAGACTCTGTCTCAAAAGAAGATTAAGCAAAGCTAGGCAGTAGTGGTGTAAGCCATTAATCCCAGCACTCAGGAGGCAGAGGCAGGAGGCTCTCTGTGAGTTCAAGGCCAACTTAGTCTACAGAGTAAATCCCAAGATATCCAGGGCTACGTAGCAAAACCTCATCTCAAAAAAATAAAAAATAAAAAAAATTGCAGCAGCAAAAACTAAAAGAACCCATAAAACCTTTCCAGATTAGGGTACCAAGCAACGTGGAGATATTTTATTTTGAGAGCCTCACTTAATCCCAACAATATCGGAAATGAAAACTGGGCCATTCCCCGACTGAAGGAATGGGGAAGCCCAGAATGAATAATATATTCTATGAAAGTAGTGGTTACTGATAAGGCCTTTGCTCTTTTATTAGTGAATTTCTCTGTCCACCTGGTGAGGACGTCTACAGGAATAACTACATATCTGGGTCTCTTGCTTGAAGGCACCATGAGTGAAATTTGTTTGCTAGTGTCCCCCTGGCAGAGGTCCACTGCCTCAGGCTGTGGGAGGAGAAGGGGTGTGAGCTCCACCCCCTAGGTCTGGCCCCACATTCTGTGGATCACAAAGTCTAAGGAACGTGTGTGCCTGTGAAAAGAATTCGGAATTTGTGGGTGTCGGATCCCTTTATGAAAACTGTTGAAGGATCTAGGGGGACAGCTTGTTTTCAGAGTTTTGTACCCCACTTCCCAGGAGTGGCAAAGCCCCATCTCAGCCTTTTAGATATCCAGGAACTGAAAGGCCTGGGGGAGTAGAGGCTGAGGGGCCCATTCGCCTGCTAATCTGCTTGGTTGTTGGTTGTTCCCTGGAGAGATGCTAGTGTGCTTCCTTCAATGAACTTTGCATGGGTAAAGACCAGATAGTTTCTGTAGGCCAGGATCTCAGGGACGTGTTTAATTGAGATGCTATGGGCAGTGACGAGGCCCTCTGTCTCCAGATGGTTGTAGGGATGTGGATCACAGGTAAAATATAGGCTGAATTTGTGCAAATGTTCGTCCCACGCTTGCTTCCAGCTGCAGTGCCCTAGTGGAGGCAATTAGTTACGACTTTTGAGAGGCCGTGAAATTATTCAGAAGTCCAGAGTTGAGGATCTCTGTGAGACTTCCTGTTGCACATGCCAGAAACCATCGGCCAGGTCAGGAGTCAGCCACAGGTTAAAAAATCTTGTAGATCTGGTCTAGCCTGTTCCATTGTATTCTGGAATGTTCTATACCCTCAGGGGTAGGATCTGCCAGTAGGGTAGCAGGATTTAATTTTTGGCAAGTTTTTACTCTAAGCTATGGAGTGAGTAAGAGGAGAGGATGGTATTTGTTGCCTGAGACCCAGTGCTTGAGACCCTCAAGCTGAGAAGTCCAAGGGCCTGGAGAGGTGTATGAACCACCATATAATGTCCCGGGTTGATTTAGAGGCTTCCCATCAAAGTTTCAGTGTCTTGAGTCAAGGGGGCAGCCCATGCTCACATTTTCAGTAGAGAAGATCCCAAGGTTTGGGTTAACACTGCAGTACTATTATCGTTTGCTCACATACAAACAGAGAAAAAGGCTTCTTAGGGCCAGGGAAAGCAAACATTCTGGCACTGCATGGTCCAGTAAACTAGCACTCTGGCCTCCTCAAGGCCTAATGGAGGGATTTAGCTTATCAGGCTGAACATAGAGATTCAGTATGCAAAATCCTACTATGTCTGGGAATGTCCTCTGTTGCCTTTTGTGGTGGGGTCTCTATAGTTCAAGAGAATCTTTGCTGTGACTCCAAAGGCTCCTTGTGCCTACATAGTATAAGTCCTGGGAACGGGACTTTTTATAGGGATATTTGGGCCTTTTTGAAAGTGAGAACCTAAATCCACGCGAGGGCAGGACTTGAGGATTAGCGCCAGTGTTTTGACCTGAAGTGTGTCCATTTAGACTGCAGATTAATATGCCATCTAGACACTGAAAAGGGCTGTGCCCAGGGGGCAGTTTTCAGGGGACAGGTCTCTGGCTAGGCCCTGTCTAAAACAGCAGGGACTCCTGAGAACCCAGAGGTAAGGCAGTTTGGGTGCATTATTAGCAACCAGGGAGGATAGGGTCTGCTATGCAAAGACAAATAGTGATAGTAATCTTGGGTGGACAGGAATACAAATGAAAGCAATCATTAACATCTAACGTCAAGAACTGGGTAGTGTGGGAGGATGTCACCCCAAAAGGTGTGAGGATTGGGGACTCAATGGATTAGGGCACAGCCTCACTTTCTGTTGTCAAATCCTAGGCTGCTCTCTAGGATGCACCCAATCTCTTTATTGCCAAAACAGAGATGCTGCATGGAGGTTACATGGGTGCAGTAGCCTAGTAGCCAGGCTGGAAGCTTTCCTTCAGGCTTTAAAGGATATAGACGCCTTCAGTAACAATGTCAGGATCTTTGAGGGCAACTGTGATAGAAGTCACGGCTAGAGAGCAGTTAGGGATGGTGGTACCCAGAGTCATGGCTAGTGAGCAGTCAGGGCTGGTGGTACCCAGACTTTAGGAGGAACATGCTGGGTGACAGAGGGTCTTCAGTAGGCTCTGTGGAGGGGGAGTGATCTGTTACAGACCTGTGGTCCCTAGTATTATTAACTGGACAGAATCAAGAATCACCTGCGAGATGAGCCTCTGGTAGGGGGATGGGTCTTGATTATATTAATTGAGATGGGAAGACCCACCCACAGTGGGCAACACCTTTCCCTGGTTGGGATCCCAGACTGTAAATGGAGAAGGGAATTGGGCAAGTTTTCGTTGTTCTCTGCTTCCTGATCACAGCTGCAATATAAACAGATGCTTCCAGAATTTCTAACCTTGCCTTCTGCACTGTGCTGGAACAATGTGCTCTGGAGCTCTGAGCCAGAATGAGCCCTTTCTCCCTTAGGTGTCTTTCGTCAAAGATAGTTTATCATCATAGCAACAGGAAAATAATGTTAAACAACAGGGGGAGATGAGTATAATACAAACACACATTCACACACACATACATACAGATACATACACCACATACATACACATACATACATACATACATACACCCACATACCACACACATACACACACAAATATATACACACACATACATACACCACATGCATTCGTACACATATGCACATATATACATACATATACCACATACCACACACACATACACACAGAGATACATATACCCACACACATATTTATATAATACACATACCACATACCACATACACACATACATACACACAAATACATATACATACCACACACACATACATACCGTATACCAGACACTACAAACACACACACACACACCACATACCACATACATACACATATATACACATATTCACACACACACATACACACACACACACACACACACACAGAGCAGTGCCCATGAAGACCATGGCACTTGTATAGAGGACAGAACACAACTTAGCCATCTCTTCTTTCACTTTGCTGGCACTGGGGATAAACTCAGGCTTGATGTCAAATACCCTTTCTTCCTTCCTTTGTTTCTCTCTCTCTCTCTCTCTCTCCCTCTCTCTCTTTCTCTCTCTCTCTCTCTCTTTCTTCTTTCCTTCCTTCTTTTCTTCCTTCCTTCCTTTCTTCGGTTTTTTGAGACAGAGTTTTTTCTGGAACTCACTCTGTAGACCAGGCCGGCCCCCAACTCACAGAGATCCACCTGCCTCTGCCTCCGAGTGCTGGGATGTGCACATATACACACATAAAAGTAAAAAAAAGAAATATCATATTTTACTGGTTTATTGTTTATAGTTCCCAATCTTTAGAATGTAAACTCATAGTACCTGTGCTTGCTCTCTCTCTGTCTCTGTCTCTTTCTCTCTGTGTCTCTGTCTCTGTCTCTCTGTCTCTCTCTGTCTCTCTGTCTCTCTCTCTCTCTCTCTCTCTCTCTCTCTCTCTCATTTTTCAAGAAAGAACTTCTCTATACAGATTAGGCTGTCCTAGAGCTTGCTTGCTATGTAGACCAGGCTGGCCTCAAACTTCTGAGTGCTGGGATTTAAAGGCATGTGCCACCATGTCCAGCCAACAGTAAGGTTTTATATTATTTAATGACTTGTATGTTTGAGTGTTTTTTCCTGTATGTATGTATATACACCCTGTGTGTGCCTGGTGCCCTTGGAGGTCAGAAGAAGGCACTAGATTTCCTGGAACTGGAGTTATGGATGGTTGTGAGCTACTACATGGGAGCTAGGAACTGTGTGTCCTCTGTAAGAGCAGTCAGTGCTCTTAACCATGGAGCCATCTCTCCAGCCCCAGACTGAAGAGCAATGACAAAGGAAATAATTAATAATAATAATAATAATAATAATAATAATAATAAAGTACCATTTACTACTTGGCAGAAAAAATTGTGAGACAATTAAAAATATTTTTTCTTTGGGGACTTAGGGGAAGGGGAAAAACATGATCAAAATATATTGCATGAAAAGAATTTTTCTTCCTGCTGGGTATGGTAGCACAGTGTTTTTAATCTCACCACTCAGGAGGCAGAGGCAGGCTGATCCCTGAGTTCAAATCACAGTGAGTTCTGGGCTAGCCAGGGTTACATAGTACGACCTGTCTCAAACAATCAAGCAATCAATAATTTCTCCTGTAGTGAGAGTTTTGGTTTCTTGAAAAATCCCAGTTACGTTATGTGGATATTTTTGTTTTAATCCCAGGTGTGGGATAGGAGGCTGCTTCAGCGAGTGATTGTGATTTGCCTCGGGTACTAGCAGGGGCATAATCTTTGCCTGCTGCAGCTAGTTTAATTCCAGGGACTCTGGGGAGGGCCTGTGACAGCGGCAGCTCCCTCTGCTGCTTCTGGTTGGTTTTGTTGCTGTTTGATGAGAAGAAGAAGTTGGAGATATCCTGGTGATGAAGATTGGACTTGCCCCAAGGAATCCATTGCCCCTAATCAACAGGAAGTAGTCTAAAGAGATATATGTCCCATTTCTCCTCTAACCTTCCTTCTCTTCTGCCTTGTGTTGAATTGGAAGTTCAGGAATCACCACACAAACCATACAAACATCTCAGTTAAGCAAAAATAGTTTATTGAATGCATACTCTGAGACTGATCAATCAGGACCACAAAAAGGATTTGGAGCCTAAATGTGGCACCAGTCTGTCCTCAGGGTAGGCTTATTATAGGAAAAATCAGGTTCAAAAGTTTAAAGGCAAGAAGTGGTACAACAGTTTTGGCTATTATCAGTATTGTTTTTTGTTTGTTTGTTTGTTTTCAAGACAGGGTTTCTCTGTATAGCCTGGGTTGCCCTGGAACTCACTCTGTAGACCAGGCTGGCCTTGAACTCAGAAATCCACCTGCCTCTCCCTCCTAAGTGCTGGATTAAAGGCGTGCACCACCACCGCCGGCTGGCTATTATCAGTATTAGCAGCTATCCTTTGAGCTGATTGGCCCTAGGTGAAGTAAGAAGGGTGGTGAACAGGAGAATTTCAGAACATTCAGAACTTAAGAGAGCATAAGTAATTTAACCATCACTTTCTGGCTCATTAGCAGCATTCTTCAGTGTCAGCTATGGATAATTACCTCTGAGAAGTGGAGTCTGAGAACCTGGACTCAATTTCACCTTTTGAGCAAAAATGGTGTCTGAATACAAAATGGCTACAGTTACGTTAAAAGGAGCAGGCCTCAACAGGAAGGAATTAGGGTGGAATAAAGGTTGGAAGAATGGTAGATATAAGAACCTAATAAGGTAGGTAAAACCCAACAGCAGCAAAAGTCAACATTCGTCCACCATTGTCCTTAATTCCTATAGGGAAAGGGGAAAAGGGAAAGGGTTGAGGTTTTGTTTTGGTTTTTGTTTGTTTGTTTTAAGTTTTAGCTCACATCACATAGCCTGATTTTCCCAGTGCTAAATTTTATTCCAACAGATGCTAAAAAGACCAAGAATTCAGTCAAAATGAAGGAGACAATATTTATAGAAAATGAATAAAAACAGCATTCAAATGTACTGAACTTCACTTAAAGATAAATGCAAATTAAATCTATACCAAAGTGGCATTTTTTTTCTCATAACAGACTGACAAAGATCAATTTTGCTAGCGAGTGCCAAGTTGCCGCTCACAGGGGTTCTGTCAGATTCCTCCCTAAGGCAATTTGGCACTGGCTTTCGCAGTCACAACTGTGAGTCTTCCCACCCAGCATTCCCAAACCTAGGAGTTCCCTACAGACAACACTCCTACATCAGACAGGATTTACATAGTAGAGGTATCTACATCCACATTGTCCAGAATGCAAAAGACCAAAAGCAACTGAAACGTGAACAAGCAACAGAGTAAACGACTTGGTTATACAGTGCTATATACAAATAAGACAATACCTCAAAATATGAATGTATTAGATTACCAAGCCCTCAAATTGGACTTTTATTTTTTAGACAATGTTTCATGCAACCCAGGCTGGCTTTATGCTTCACTATGTAGCCAAGGATAACCCAAAACCTCTATATTGTCCTGGCTCCACTCCCAAGTACTGGGATTACAGGCATGTACTCTTGCTCCTGGCAGAAAGAGATTAGAAACAGTAACAGGAGGAACTGGCAAGGGGGCCACGTACACATCTAATGGGAGCTGTGGGACTGCGTAAGGGTATCCTGGTTCTTGGCTGGGCATGGGCCTGGAACCCCGAGACTCCAAGGGAGAAACGGCAGGAGTTCGGCCACGTCCCCAGAACTCAGAGTCCTAACAAGCAGTCCAATCTCCCTGGACCTACATTGTTCAGTCACGTAGGCCATTACAGCCCCTCCCAAAGTGCACAGGTAGAGGGTGTAACTACAGGCCTCAGGCCCTAGAGATTTACATACTAATGAAGGTCAGAGGGCGCAGCCAATTAAGCATTGCCCCCAGAACCTCCCCTTTCTCCCTCCCTACTTAACCCAGGTCTGCCCTGAGTTTGGGGGGGGGGGTACACCCAGATCCATCTACCATCCGCCATGACAATAAACCCTTTTGGAACCAAGGACTTCCTCGTATCATTGGGGCCTGTCGGGTCCGCCGCCGCCAAAGCCTCCAGCCACTGGAACCAGGGACCTTCCTCCGGTAGGAGACACAGGCTGCCTGGAAGCCTCCAGGCAGCCTCCACCTCGCAGGCCCCGGGCCGCTGTTGAGTAGGCCCCCGGCCTGCTGCCACGTGGGTCCGGGACTCCGCTGCGGCCCGCCAGTTTTTCCCACAGGGAGCCACTGAGGAAGTGGGGGAGACAAGGCCCCACCACAGCACACAACTACTCCAGGAAACCCAGCAAGATGTCTCATAATAAAAATTTTACAAAGGGTTGAAAGTGGTGCTTAGTGGTAGAGGGTATCTGCCTTGTGTGGGGTCCAGTGTTCAATCCTCATCAGTGAAAAGGAAGAGAGAGGGAGGAGGGGAGCGTGGTGGGGAGGGAGGGATGAAGAGAAGGGTGGGGGCAGAGAATGTATTGTAAAACTAGTGCTGGGGTGAATCTCAGTGTTGTAGCACATGGTTAGCATGTCCATTGCAGCACACACATCCCAAATGAGTCAATGAGAAATGCTTGTCTCTAGAACTTTAAAACAGGTTTCTGGGGAGCTGGAGACATGGCTCAGCTGTTAAGAGCACTGGCTGCTCCTCCAGAAGCCTTGAATTCAATTCCTAGGAACCCCAGGGTGGCTCACAACCATCTACAATGGGATCCTACGCCCTCTTCTGGCATGTAGGCATGCAGGTATGCATACAAACAGAACATCATATGCATATATAAATAAATCTTTAAAAAAAAAAAAAAAAAGGTTTCTAGGCTGATGAGGTAGTTCAGTGGTAGGACACTTGCCTATGATGTGTGAGGCCCTGAGTTCTTTCTCCAGCACCACAAAAGAAAAACAATTAAAACAAACAAACAAACAAAAAAACAAACCCCAAGTGGCTGGGGATGGGCTCAGTGGTAGAATGCATGCCCAGCATCTGTAAGGCCCTGGGTTTGAACCCCAGCATGACCACTCCTTGGGCTGGAGCAATACCTCAGGCAGTAAAATGCTTGCAACACAACCGTAGGACATAGCACCCATGTCTAGAAGCAGGTCATGGCTCCCACCTGTAGTCCCAGTACTGGGGAAGGAGAGATGGCGTATCCCTGGGGCTTGTTGGCCAGCCACTTTAGTCAAAATCGGAAGCTCCAGGTCCAATAAGAGATCTTGTCTCAAAAAATTAAGGTGGAGGGTCTGGCAAGATGGTTCAGTGAATCAAGTGTTAGCTGTGCAAGCCTAGTGACTCGAGTTTAATCTCTGGAACCCCGTAAAGATGGGAGGAAAGAACCAATTCCTCAAAGTTGTCTTCTGACCTCCACACGTGTGTGCACCCGCCCACACAATAATAATAAATAAAAAGAAACAATGCAGAAAGCTGAGGAAGCACCTGCTGTTGACCTCCAGCCTATACCCACACATGCATGCACACACCAGACAGCAACAACAATGCTCCCAGAGCTATACAACACGATCTGTCTCAAAACAACAACAACAAAGGCTGTGAAGCCAGCTTTTGCTATGTCAGAAACAAGAAAGACTGCAAAGGAATCAATCGGCTAAGTACTCCGTTTGAGAAGTCAGGCGATGAACAACAGAGAGCTGCTTGGGGATAACCCGGGATTGATTCAGGTGAAATAGAAGAAATGACCTGGCAAAATCAGTGTGGAGCAGCAACCCAACAAAAAAATCCGCCATAAATAGGTAATTCAAAGATGAGGCTCCGACCTGGAGCGAGCGGGGGTGGGGGCGCCCCGGAATGAGCAGAGCCCAGAGCGAGTGGGGGTCGGAGCGAGCGGGGCCGAAGATGAGGTTTAAAAGAAAAAAACAAACCGCTAATAGGTGGGTAGTACCTCAAGAAGAGACACCTAGGCTGCCCCTCCCCATGCCCCAAGTGACACAGGGTGGCTGACACCACTATGAGGACCAAATATGTGGTGGAGAGGTGGGAGAGAAAAGCAGAGCAGAGTGTTCCCTATGGTGAGAAGCAGAACTGGGCACACAATGGCTGGTGACAGTGAGAGAGGGCAGAGGTCCACGGGCTGTCAATGCACAGTAGGGTCAGCAGGGCGGTGTGTAACAGCTTATGCATACACAAACTCAGTCCCTCCCCCAACATGCCTCCTGGACCCCCAGCATCGTCCTGGCTCAATGGAAGCCCGAGATGAAGCAAGGTTCACTTCCTGGATTGGACTTCCTGGAAGGACCACCATTGTTTGAATATGCTTGGCCCAGGAGTGGCACTGCTAGGAGATCTGGCCTTGTTGGAAGAAATGTGTCACTGTGGGGGGTGGGCCTTGAGACCCTCCTCCTAGCCACGTGGTGTCAGTCTTCTCCTGTTTGCCGTTGGAACAAGATGTAGAACTCTCAGCTCCTCCATATTCTTCGCTAACCTGTAGGCATAAATTTTTCTCAACCTACTTTAATAAGCATTCAACCTCAACTCTAGCCCAACAGAGGCAGTGGAAAAGAAAAGTTATTAGGTCATGGGGGAAGTAGACCTGTTTAGAAATAGTTTTTTGGGGATGAGTCCAATCTTCTTGTCAGGATATCAGCAGTTCAATCCAATAGCAAACACCAAATACCAATCAGCATCTGCAGTCCAGTTCTCTCCATAGATATCACTTTCGAACCAGCAACTGCAGACAAGCCCACTGGGCAGACACCACACGAGAACCAGCGAGAGTAGTTCAATCCAGAAGAAACTGCAAGGGGCAAGGGTTGCCAATCAGCCCAAGGTCTTAGAAGTGGCAAGAAGCCACAGAAACCTCATGAGAAGTTCTTTGTCAAGTTTATCTCTATGGCGTAAGGTGAATGAATACACGTGTGTTGTTAGCAAAGAATATCGAGGCAGAGCAAAGCAAACCAGTACTCGAGCTCCCACGATCTATGGGGTCATATTTACATTCCTTCCAAATATCATATGTTCTTTCACGTGTCTGCTTTAGCAGAACATCCTTTTCCCTGTATGCCCCAGCAAAACATCATTTGCCATAACTGACTTTCCAAAGAAACCACAAGTTTCCCCTTCAGTCCCATATTGATGGTGTCGCAGAAACCAGAGGCCTTGAACCAGATCGAGGCATTGCAATGAACGGTAAAGTCGTGTGGGCAGAGGGGTATTCCCCAAAGCCACTAGAAGGTTAATTATTTGTTTTTAATTTGTCTTCGAGTGGGGGAGGTTACAAGGGTCCGGGGAGAACATGAACAGACTGGGAAATGAGTGGGATTGGGGTGCATGACGTGAAACTCTAAATCAATAAAAAAAAAAATTATGTTGAAACAAATGCGAATACATCCTTTTATGCACGCCCCTTCTCCAGTCAAAGAATGTGATCTAGAAAGCAGGGTGATGAGGGAGGACTTCCAAGATGACAAGGATCTGTGCAAGTTCACGGAGGGTTCTAGAATAAAGAGCTATCACTGTATCAGGCCTTTATGTTCCTGAGACCAAATGCCTAAGAAAAGTAACTTAAAGGAGGGGGAGATTCGTTGGCTCACAGCTTCAGCGGGCTCCTGCGTGTGGAGGGACAGGCATACATGAGCAGAGTTCACATCGTGACATCCAGGGAGCAGAAACGAGGCAAAGATGGAAGAAACTGTAATAGCTGATTGACATAGCAAAATGTTCACACCAAATAGGAACATGCAAATTAAACCACCACCAGATGTCATCAGCTACAATCTTCTGACTGGCAAAAAAAATTAGTTTATTAAAATCAAGTCTTTAAAACTGGATATGGTGGTGTAAGGGTGTAAATAACCTGTAAGCCCCACTTGTCCAAGGGCAGATAAATTCCTGACTTGCTTGGGGCTTGTGAGATAACAAAGTATGTGTTTTCGCTCCCCTAAACAGGTTTGACCTGACTGCACTGGATGTACTTGCTTGGATGTAGGAGATACGCAGGCAGGATCTATGCTTGCCCGATTGGACCTGATTGCATAGCCTTAAGGATTCACCTTTATAAGCGTCTGCAAAATGTGACTTGTGGCAATTTTCTGGGAGTCTTGAAATGGTCTCTTGACTCTCAGGTTTAACAGTGGCTTACCCATGTAATCCTAAACACCTGTGAAGCTGAGGCAGGCAAATCATTAAGGATTGAGGCCAGCCTGGGCCACAAAGCAAGTTCTAGAACAGGCAGCTCCACAGGGAGAACTGTCCCAAATAAATCAAGTTTTAGTGGAAGAAACTCAAAAACCCACTGTAAATGGAGACGAGCCCTCGGAAGAACAGGCTGGTGATGTTCTTAAAGGTATATGCTCTTCCATCTAACTGTTTTGTTTCTAGCTATGCTGTTCTAGTCTATGCTCTGGAGGTCTTCAAAGAGCCCACCTCAGGCATGGGATGGCTAGGAGTGCTGGAAGAGAAAGCATAATTTTTAAATAGCGCTTTTTAAAAATAATTTATTTTTGTTATATGTGCATTGGTGTTTTGCCTGCCTGTATGTCTGAGGGTGTCAGATCTTGGAGTAGTAGACAGTTGTGACCTGCTATGTGGGTGCTGGGAATTGAACCTAGGTCCTCTGGAAGAGCATTCAGTGCTCTTAACCTCTGAGCCATCTCCCGCCCTAAGAAACCATAATTTAAATTTACCCTTTTTATCTAACAGAAAAACAAGTAAGGTTTAATGACATATACTAAGTAGAGTGACACTGGTCTGCACCTTGGATCTTTAGGTCACACCTGGGAACAGGTAAGGCAGCTGTGACATCTAGGTAGGGGTTCCTAAGAGTTTCTTATAGGGAGAGTTGTGTGTGCTTGCTCAAAGTCCTGTGTGTGGGTTACTTTTTGCCAGCTTGACATGAACCTAGGAAGAAGGAGTCTGACTCTATCAGATTGACCAGAGGGCATGACTATGAGATGCCTGTTTGATTGCTGATTGGTGTGAAAGGGATCAGCCCCTTGTGGGCAATTCTACCTCCAGGCAAGTGGTTCTGGGAGATATAAGAAAGCCAGTTGAGGGGCTGGAGAGATGGCTCAGCTGTTACGAGCACTAGCTGCTCTTTCAGAAGTCCTGAGTTCAATTCCCATCAACCACATGGTGGCTCACAACCATCTGTAATGGGATCAGATGCCCTCTTCTGGTGTGTCTGAAGACAGCGACAGTGTACTCATATTAAATCAATCAATCAATCAATCAATCAATCAATCAATCTTTCAAAAAAAGCCAGTTGACCAGCAGTGTTCTACCATGGTGCCTGCCCTGAGTCCCTCAGTGATGGACGGGACTCATAAGCTAAATAAAACTTCCCTCCCCTAGTTGTGTTTGGTCACAGGGTTTGTCACAGCAACTAGGACACCTGTGACGTGCTTGCCTTTCTGTGTTCTAGACTTCATATTTACTCCAATAAATGGATTTACGTTATGCTCTCGGAATTTAACTTTCTGAGTCTCACAGAAGAGGCGAGAGGCTTATGATGCCTGTAAGGAAGCAAACTGACAATGACGAAAGATCCTGGGGGCCACATCCTCCGTGCACAGACGCTTCTGTTTGATGACAGTCCAGTGTGAAGAGGGAGTTGGCAGAGGGATGAGGAGACCCTTTCAGGAGAAGCTGCTTCGATGAGTGTCATTCATTTGTTTTGGGAGAGGGCTGCCATGTGAAGTCCAGGCTACCTTCAAACTAACGGTCCTGTGTCAGCCTCTGGAATTCCAGGATTACAGACGCCAAGAAGAGCACACTTTGAAGACAGATGCTTGGAAACGTTTTGATCTTCAAGTGATTCCGTTTCTAGTAACAGTGTATATGACATCTTTAAAACCAAAATCTTCTGCCAGATACGGTGGTATTTGCCTGTAATCCGAGCGTTTAGGAGACAGAGGCAGAAGGATCAGGAATTTGAAGTCATCCTTGGGATGCTCAAGACCAACCTGGAAAGGTAACTCTGAGACCAGTCCAATCTCCACAGAAGGAACAAAACAAAAAAAATCCTTAGCTGCACACGTAAAAATCCACTGGCTGCTCTTGCAGGTGACCTGGGTTTGATTCCCAGCGCCCACATGGTGTTTACAACCATCGATAACTCCAGTTCCAGGGAATCTGATGTGCTCTTCTGAACTCCCATAGCACCTAGCATGCACATGCTGCAAATACATACCTGCAGGTAAGACATTCCCACATAAAATGAATAAATCTAATTTTAAAAAGTGTATGAAACAGAATTTCCAAAGCCATTAAAAAAAGTCCATATTTCAAAAAAGTTTTCAGTGGGTTTAGAATCTGCTGGAAATATAAAATGCAATACTTTGTGATTATTTTGTGTGTTATTGTGATAAACATCAGGGGAGATAGGGACTTACTCATCCAATTTCAATAAGAAGCCTTCAAATATAGAACTGAAAAATGACTAGTTTTATTGAGTGCAGAGCCACAGATTTTTAAAATGGAGATAACAAATATTCATAAAAGCTGACATATTGTAATAAACCTCTGTGTATCTGTCATTCAGTCTATTCACATCTCATCCACTGAAGGCCATTTGTCTTGACAGTCCCCAAACACAGGAAATAAAAAAAAATTTTTTTTCGTGACAGGGTTTCTCTGTGTAGCCCTGGCTGTCCTGGAACTCACTCTGTAGATCAGTCTGGCCTCGAACTCAAGAAAAAAAAAAGATTTAAAACCAAGAATTAGATCACTCCTATATAAAATGTGAAATCAATTTTTAAAAAATAATGAATCTTTAGCACTAATAAACTGAACAGTTAAAAATGATTGAGTCAGTAAACGTCATCACTACAATCAAAATTAAAAACAAAGGCTGGGTTGGAGAGATGGCTTAGTGGTTATGAGCACTGGCTGCTTTTCCAGAGTATCTGATGACCAGAACATATACAGTGTCTCCCAACTATCTTTAACTCCAGTTCCAAGGATCCAACATCCTCTTATGACCCTCACAGGCAGCAGGCACACACACACATAATGCTCGGACATATGCATGGAGATAAAACCTATACTTATAATAAAGTAAGGGGTAAGGTGAACTTGGCTCTCTAGCATTCTTCCAAGGAAGGAAGGAAGGAAGGAAGGAAGGAAGGAAGGAAGGAAGGAAGGAAGGAAGGAAGGAAGGAAGGAAGGGAGAAAACAAAAACAAAAAGCACCCAAGATAGACACCTGAGATCCATCTCTGACCTTCACACACACACACACACACACACACACACACACACACACACACGCATGTGTTCCCAAACCCACAAAAAATGAGTTGAGGCATTATTTGGAAAACTAGAAAATAATGTTCATCAGCAGACTGGACCAGCTAGGATATATCTAAGCATACCCAAGCAGGAGGGTGCTGATGTAGGGGTGTAACTGAACGGAGAAGAGTGATATGTTATCAACATGAATAGATATTTTAAATAAATTTACATGGAAAATGCCCTTGAAGATGGAAAAATACAACATGTAAAACAATGTGATACTGTGTTCACGGATATGTGGGTACAGCAGGCATTCTGCATACAGTAACGAACTGTTAAAAAAACAAACAAAAAAACCTCTCAGGAGGAAACCTTGGAAGAAGCATTTCAAAACGTGTGTGTGTGTGTGTGTGTGTGTGTGTGTGTGTGTGTGTGTGTAGAACCTCATACATGCTATGAACAGTGTACGTACGACAGAGCTACACCTCTAGGCCCTCCGGTAGAAGTTTTTAAAAAAAGATATAAAGTAAAGGAATAGAATACTTCCCTCAAGAGTAGATCTGTCTGTGACCTTTTCACATCCTTGCGGATCTTCTCAGGCGGCCTATGCAAGTACAGAACAAATACTCCTGGCTGATATTTCAGAGCTCAGCTCCCAGGGCTCGCCCTGGCTGCTCACAGAGTTCAGCTCCCAGGGCTCGCCCTGGCTGCCCACAGGTCTATAACCCCTCAGGGGATCCAACTCCCTCTCTGGCCTCCACAGGCACTCACACACATACAAATCTATCAAATCTAGGGTCTAGATCCAGGCAAGCCCTGTATCACTGAGCTACGCCCTTGAGTTTTCTCCTATAAGCTCTCGTTTGTTATTTGTTTATATGGCTATTTTCTGACACATACCATTGATGCTTTTGTAATGAGCCAGTCAATCAGGGTATCCTTAATATTTAAGGTATGGAGAGCCTGCACGGTTTGCAAGAAGATTTTTCCAAAAAATGTTTGCAAGTTGTCATGTATGTATGTAGACTGAGTGGGATCCTGGGTTCAAATCCTTTTATGAAAGTAACAATTACAATACAGGGCTGGAGTGATTGCTCTGTGGTTAGGAACACAGGACCCCAGGTGGGTTCAATTTCCAGGACCTACATGACAGCTTACAATCATTTGTAACTCTAGTTTCTAAGGACCCGTTGCCCTATTATGGCCTCTATGGGTACCAGGTACACATACGGTATACAGATATACATTCAGGTAAAACACTGTGGTGGTTTGAATATGCTTGGCTTATGGGAAGTGGCACTATTGGGAGGTGTGGCTTTGTTGGAGAAAGTGTGTCACTATGTAGGCTGGCTTTGAGGGCTTCTAATGTTCAAGCTCCTCCTGGCTGCCTTTGGATCAAGATGGAGAACTCTCCATGCTCTTCCAGTACCATGTCTGCCTGCACACTGCCATGCTTCCCACCATGATGATAATGAACTAAACTTCTAAAACTGTGGGCCGGGCAGTGGTGGCGCACGCCTTTAATCCCAGATCTTGGGAGGCAGAGGCACGTGGATTTCTGAGTTCGAGGCCAGCCTGGTCTACAGAGTGAGTTCCAGGACATCCAGGGCTACACAGAGAAACCCTGTCTCGAAAAACAAAACAAAAAAACCAACAAAAACTGTAAGCCAGCTTCAATGAAATGTTTTCCTTTATAAGAGTTGCTTTGGTCATGGTGTTTCTTCACAGCAGTAAAACCCTAAGGCCTATACCCATAAACTAAGTAAAACATTTTTTAAAAATTAAAAAGAGTAATAAGTATTTGTGCATTATACCAATACCAATTTCTTAATTCTCACTTCTTTTCATTTATTTGAGTGTGTTCCAAGGTTCAAGTGTAGAGATCAGAGGACAGCATTTAGGGGTTCATTCTTTCCTTCTACCACGTGGATTCCAGGGATGAGCCCAGGTCTTCAGGCTGGGCAGCAGGTGCCTTTGTAAACTGAGCCATCTTACTTGCTCTACATTTGTTTTCTTGAGGTGAGATCCTGATTCATTGTTCATGCTGGTCTCTAATTTCTGGGCATGGACCTCCTGCCTCAGCCAACCCAGCAGCTAAGACTAAAGGTGACACCTCACCTAACTTTTTGTTGATTTTGATGCTGTACTACAGTTATGGAAGAGGACACTGTTGGGTAAACTGGACAAAGGCATTCAAAACTCTGTTTGGGGCAGAAGAGATGGCTCAGGAGCTAAGAGTGTATATTGCTCTTCCAGACGACGGAGTTTAGTTCCTAGGACCTGCATTAAGTGGCTCACAACCAAAGGTAATTTCAGCTTCAAGGATCCAATGCTGATAGACTCCTCCGGCACCCACATTCACACACTGAAACACACACACTAAAGAATATCTTTTTTTAAAGTCTGCTCTTTGAAACTACATCTGTGAGGTTTGTTTTCTTTTTCTTTTCTTTTTTAAGGATGAGTCTTAGTAGCTCCAGCTGGCCTCGAACCTATCCTCCACCCTCATCTGCCAAGTGCTGGGATTGTAGGCAGGCATCGTCATCAGCCCCAGCTTCTGTTTCTTGAAAATAAAATGTCTGTATGTGGTACTTCCCTGACTTGAGGGGTCAACGTTGACCTCAAACTATGGTGCTTAATGAGGTGTCTCTCATGATGACTGATAAAGACCCACCTACTTATAAGACAGTGGATTGGAAGGAGTGTATGTAGTTAAAGATGTAGTTTGGTGTAAAAGCAAGGGGTCACCATGTGTGAGGGCCTAGATCCAACCGAAGCACCCAAAGAAAAAGAAGAAGGTGTATCTGGGGGACATGAAAAAGGGTGAGTCTTTGGGGACCTACTCCTTTAATACTGTCTTAGTCAGGGTTTCTCTTCCTGCACAAACATCATGACCAAGAAGCAAGCTGAGGAGGAAAGGGTTTATTCAGCTTACACTTCCACATTGCTGTTCATCACCAAAGGAAGTCAGGACTGGAACTCAAGCGGGTCAGGAAGCAGGAGCTGATGCAGAAGCCACGGAGGGATGCTGCTTTCTAGATTTCTTCCCCTGGCTTGCTCAGCTTGCTTTCTTATAGAACCCAAAACTACCAGCTTAAGGATGGCACCACCCACAATAGGCTGCTCACAGAAATCTTCCTGCCTCTGCCTCCCAAACGCTGGGATTAAATTCGTGCACCACTACACCTGGATTTAATGCCATATTCTTACTTAGCATTCAGAAACCATGAGACTAAAACTTAGAACTTCTGGATTTCTACATTTGTATTTGTGACATTCCATTTAGAACCTATTCATTTGCTTTATCTTAATACTAATAGGAGTACAGAATCCTTTGAAGAGGCCCTTTAAAATCGTCATTCCCTCTCCTCTCATCTCTTTGAATATCTCCTATTTAAGGCCTGTTGTTCCAGCTGCTGGGATCTCTAGAGGTATCCTAGCAAGCCTTTTCATAGTTTTCTGTCAGGCTGGTCAGTCAGGTTGGTCTGGCCTCAAACCCTTGTCTCAGCCTCCCAAGTGCTGGCTGGGGTTAGAAATGCTGCCATACCTGACAAACTTACTTATTTTCTAAGAATGTTAAAATCTCCCCAGTGTTGAGAAATACTCCTGGATCCCTCAACTTTCCCTTCCCAGCCCCCAACACCCTTCAACAGGAAAAATTAATGGCTTAGGGATCCAGTCATACCTTCACCAAAACCTTATCTCAACTTGGGTATGGTGGTGCTAGCCTGTAATCCCAATACTTGGGAGGCAGAGACAGGAGGTTTACAAGTTCAAAGAAGAGAAATAGATGGAGTCCCAGGCAAGTCTGGATTACATAGCAAGACCCTGTCTTAATACTACCACACAATCAATCACCCATTTGCCTCTGAGCTGGAGAGTTGGCTCAGATGCTGAGAGCACTGGCTGCTCTTCCAGAGGACCCAGGTTTGATTTCCAGCATTCACTTGGTGGATCACAAACATGTGTGTTTCAGGGAATCTGGCCTTCCTAAGGGCATCAGGCACAACAGTATACAGACATACATATAGGCAAAACACCCATACACATAGAATTATGTCACCAAAGTGTCGTTATTTCTATTATTTCTTTAAATACCTATTCCCGTTGGACTGATTGGCCTCTTAGGGAACATAGAATTTTGTGAAGTTCATCTTTGGATTGTCAGTCTGTAGCAATGTCATGGTGAATGTATTCAGTTAAGTATCCAGTGAAGGAAGCAGTTGGAGTAAAGGCAGGCCGCTATGCAGCCTCCTCCTCAGTAGTTTGGATCTAGTCCACCTTAGGTCAGAGCTGCCATTCTATAGGAAGCCAAGGCAGTTGGCAATTCTGCTGGTAGAATCTGTCCCCCTGTTAGGTTCTCTCCGACTGTGTATAGTTTCCTTGCCCTTTAAAAAAAAAAAAGTCACTGGTGTTTTGCCTGCATGTATGTCTGTATGAGAGTGTCAGATCCTCTGAAAGTGACAGACAGTTGTGGGGTACCACGTGAGTGCTGGGAACTGAACCCGGGTCCCCTGGAAGAGCAGCAAGTGCTCTTATCAGCTGAGCCATCTCTCCAGTTTCCTTATCTTTTTTTTTTTTTTTTTTTGTTTTTGTTTTTGTTTTTTTTTTTTTTTTTTTTTTCGAGACAGAGTTTCTCTGTGTAGCCCGGGCTGTCCTGGAACTCACTCTGTAGACCAGGCTGGCCTCGAACTCAGAAATCCGCCTGCCTCTGCCTCCCAAGTGCTGGGATTAAAGGCGTGCGCCACCACCGCCCGGCTTCCTTATCTTTTAATCGAACATAAAAGCATCTCCTCACTGGGTTGTTAGGAAGATGGCAACAGATACTTCATGAAAACCTCTTAGCATAGTCCCAGGCAGACGACCTAACGTGTTCCTTGGGCTGGCTGTCACGTGTCTACGGCTTGGCGTGGCAGCGACGGTGGTATTCCGGACACAAGACTCAGTGGTGCATCCTGGCTTCCCATCCCACGAGTGCCTGCGGGCCACAGCTCAGAAGAAGCAGAAGTGTTGGAATCGGTGACGAGCAACAGTCCTCTGAGCTCTCTGTCGCGTGGCCAGCAATCATATTGAATCCGATCGTTGTGAACTATAACGAGCCCGTTCAAAACTCACCTGCCGGAGTTCCTGGGGCCCCACGCGACTAGGCTTACACCAAGAGGCTTGCTGCATAGACACAGGTGCCTCGGCCGACACCGGTGCCCCGGCCGGCGAGTTAGAGCCGGGCGCGCAGGGGTAGAGGTTCCAGACTCTCCAGGCATGCGCGCTGAGCCAGTGGCGCGGCCCGTCAGGCACCGCGGTAGGCACCCTCGGGTCCGGTAGGACCCCGTCCCCAGCATGGCGGCGCCCAGCGGAGTGGCCGCGGCAGTCGCCGGTGAAGGCGATGGCGGGGGTTTTGGATCCTGGCTTGACGGACGGTTGGAAGCACTGGGAGTGGACCGAGCCGTTTACGCCGCTTACATCCTTGGCGTCCTACAGGAGGAGGAAGAAGAAGAGAAGCTGGACGCCCTGCAGGGTATCCTCTCTGCTTTCCTGGTGAGTAGAGTAGTCCGGACACATTCTATCAACCTCACGGAAAAATCTGGGAACATCTTTCATTACTTCACATCTCTCTTCTTCTTTTGCTGTCATGAAGGCTTAGTGGTTTCACTGGGAAGAAGCATAACTCTGAGGGAGAAGTGGACTGCTGCTTCCTAGCCAGATTTTGGGTTGCAGGTGCATAGAGATGATGGGATACCCGTATTCTGGGCAACAAGGCTCCCCGGGGTGCCTTTGGATGTGCTAGAGAGTGTCTTGAAGCCATTAAGACGTGTAAATGGCAGTTTGATCATAAACGTCTAATAGTTGCATTTCCATGGTTTGCGATGTTCAAGAGAGGGGAATAACCTGTTTTTGAGATGTCTGCCCATTAGGGGGTAGTTTCAGGGTTGTCCCATGACAAAAGCCTGTGGGAAGTTCCCTCTTGGCTCCAATTTCAGTAGAGTCCTCAATAGGTAAGGTAATGGAGATCTTTTCATGATAAGCAACATTGGGAAATTCAGTAATTATTAATGTATATGTTGAGTGGGGCGGTACCCTGTGATGAGACGGACTGGAAACATGTATTTGCCTGGAATGGTGGCTGGTGGACGCCTTTAATCCCATCACTCCGGAGGCAGATGCAGGCGGATCTCTGTGACTTCAAGGCCAGTATGGTCTACACAGAGAAACCTTGTTTCAAAAACCAAAACAACAAAAAAGAAACAGGTTTGTGGGTGGGGCACAAGCCTTTAATTGAAGCTCTCAGAAGGCAGATAGAGGCATGTGGATCTTTGTGGTCTCTGTAGTGAGTTCCTGGACAGCCAGGGCACTGAGAAACCCTGTCTCAAATACTCAAAAGAAGATTTGTTACAGTGTACCATGATGCGTGTTTGTAATCCCAGCTATGGGGGAGACAGCAAATGGGAGGCCAACTTTGGGCTTGCCAAGTAAGAAAGACCCTGGCAAAACAAAACAGGGAGATTCACTAATTTAGAAATTTGTAATTTAAAGCTGTATTTATGTATCAGGTGACCAAGATGTCCACTTTTCTTTTTCTTTTTCTTTTTTTCGAGACAGGGTTTCTCTGTGTAGCCCTGGCTGTCCTGGAACTCACTCTGTAGACCAGGCTGGCCTCGAACTCAGAAATCCGCTTGCCTGTGCCTCCCAAGTGCTGGGATTAATGTCCACTTTTCTAATCTGATTGTGTGGAGTTCATCCCTCCTTGTTCCACTCCCAACAGAAACAGTCGGATTATATGTATAAATTAGATTCTCTACCTCTCTTGTCTGGGACTGTCCTGTAGAGTCTTCCTTTTTAATATAATTGAGTTGGGGACTGGAAAAGATGGCTCAGTAATTCTAGCTTCAGGGCATGGGACAACCTGTTCTGACCTCCTTGGGTAACAGGTGCACATGTGGTGCACAGGGATACATGCAGCCAAAACGCCCATACACATAAGTGCAGATCTAATAAGTGAATAAATACAGTCAGCTCAAAAGTAAAATTGGCTGCATCTTCACTAAATCCCATAGAAACCTTTATCTTCACACATGGTTTAGGGATCTCTTGAAAACCAAACTGCTAATGTGAGTCAACTGCCCATCAAAGGCTTGGTTCTTCGATGTTTATCACAATGAGCAGGTTTGTAGAATGGGTTTATCTATTGTCCTTAAAGTCAATATTCAGGGATCAGTAAGGAGCCTCAAAAGGCGTGGTGAGCATAGATATAAATATGCATGCAAATTCTTTTAAGATTTATTTTATGTTTACAACTATATTGTAGTGGTCTTCAGACACACCAGAAGAGGGCATCAGATCCAATTACAGATGGTTGTGAGCCACCACATGGTTGCTGGGAATTGAACTCAGGACCTCTGGAAGAGCAGTCAGGGCCAACTCTCTAGCTCCTGGATACATGTTCTTTATGTAAAGAAATAGAAGGGTTTTTTTGTTTTTTTTTTTTTTTTTTCCCCAAATTCAACAGTTTTGGGTATGAGCCTCATGCAGGAGACGCTCACACTGCAGTTCAGTTCATGGAGAACATGTTGGAAATATAACAACACATGGACTCAGCTGCTCCCGAGCAAAAACCTCTTGGTCTATAAATGGAAAAGAGCTAACACAGCTTGTGAGGAGCTTGGGGGTTCAGTGGGAATAACACAAGTTCTTTCCATTGACTCCAAATTGAGTTTGATACTTAGTGTTTTCCATGGTGATGTCCATGTTGCCTTTGTCTGTTGCTAATAAGAGGCAAGTGCTTGTTCTAGACTCTTAGTAGAAGAGGCAACATCAAGAAACAACATCAAGAAAAAAAAAAAGAAACATCAAGAATGATATTTGCTTCTTATTTGCCTCTTGCATAAACTGCAGAAGACAAAATCACTTTAAGGTTGATCCTCCTAACCCCGCATGTATTAAATTCAGATATGTTTAATTTTTTCATAGTTTCCTGAAACCCCATCTACATGTAGACTGTCTCTGGGGAAGAAATGCCAGGAATCATACAGCAAGGCAGGAGTCCTATTGGTGAAGCAACTGAGAACATTTCTCTATAGAGAAAAAAAAGGACCAAAGAGTATGGTCTGTATTCAATACATAGTTCACAGTTCTGTTTGACAGTATGTAATGCCCTTGACTTTTGTAGAAAACCCCATTCTTGGAGAAACAAAATGGATTCATTGTTCAGGATTCTAAAGTTTGCTAGCAAGACTGTGAGATAAATTAGGACTATAAGTTGTGAGCTCTAACTACGATTAATCACTGACTTTTACCTCTCGTCTCTGTGCCTTGGGCATGGCAGACACTTCGTCGGGGACTAAAAGGAAATAATGGATGGACTCCTTTGGGTTAGATGGAGAGACTGGGAGAACAAGCTGGTTTGTCCTCCGGGACTGTTCTGTTTCTCTTACCTCTCCCTTCCTTATCGAGTGCTGTTTTCCTTTGCTTGGTAGGGTGTGTGTTGTTGGACTGAAGTTGTGTATGTCAGCACCCCTGCTAAAGGATAAAGAGTGGGAGAAGGAATTTCTTGCTAATAAAAGAGTATCTGCAACAAGTTTGATTTTTTTTTTTTTTTTTTTTTGACTCTCACATGTCTGTGGGGGATGGAGTCTAATTGTTAAGAGCTGGGCTGGGAATAGTGGTGTGTGTTAGTAATCCCAGCACTTGGGAGGCAAAGGCAGGAGGAATGCTGTAAGATCAAGGCCAGCCTGGGCTATAGTGTGTGACCCTGTAGCCACCAACAGCAAGTGTGATGATGTAAGCATTTAACCACAGTGTAGCCATGCTTTGGCTACTTTGTGGAGTCTTCTTTCTTCCATCCTTTCAACCCTATAACACTAGATAAGGGAGAAGAAAGGATAGAGAGGAAAGAAAAGAGATCCCTGAATAAAGTCAGGGATCAGAAGGGAGTGATGTTACATTAGACTGCTTCCTGCTGACTAGGAGCACTGAGCTCTTGGGGCAAGTTTGATCTTTGCTGTCAGGATATATAATTTCTTATTGTTTCTTCTTTGCCGCAGGACTACTTTTTAACAACCATGACCAACAATAATCAACCACCCACCCTGCCTTCTGGGGGGGGGGGTCCTAGCATTTATATACCCTCTGAAAAGTCCCCAGAATTCCAAACATCACAGCAATCGCAGAAACTCTCTGTAGCTGGCAAAATCACACCCCTGCTAGAGCACGAGGCAAATCATAGGCAGCTGCTGCAAACAATCCGAAGCAGCCCCATCTTTAATTCCATCCCACACCTGGGATTAAAATAAAAAACACATTCTTATAATATTTCTATGTTTTTTTTAAAGAAACCAAAATTCCCACTAGACCCCAGTACTTGAGAGACAGACGTAAGAGGTTCATGGGCAAACTCAGCTACTTAGCAAGCTGGAAGCTAGTCTGGGCCACAAAAACTAAAAAAACAAACACCAAACCAACAAAACAAGGGTAGAATTTTGATTTAGGCAACTAGTTTTCCTCCAAAAAAAAAAAAAAAATGAAGTTAGGCAGGCTGGGCAGTGGTGGCGCACGCCTTTAATCCAGCACTTGGGGAGCAGAGGGAGGTGGATTTCTGAGTTCGAGGCCAGCCTGGTCTACAGCGTGAGTTCCAGGACAGCCAGGGCTACACAGAGAAACCCTGTCTGGAAAAAAAAATGAAGTTAGGCAAGAGCAACGGGGAGACACTTTAACAATCTGTAACATGAAATGGAGACGATTAATGAATAACAATGTAACATAGTGTGTTTCAAAGATGTGTATTTTAACAGTTTTCCCACAGCAAATGGGTAAGTAATGAATTAAGGAAATAATTAGATTGATTTGAGCATTCTACAGTGTGTACATAATCTCAGACCAGTGATGTGGCTCAGCAGGCAAAGGTGTTTTCTGCCAGTTACTTAAGTTTTATTCCTGAGACCCACAAGGAACCAGCTCCCACAGTTATCTCTAACTCCATAGGAACGCCATAGTGTTCACAGCACATACCACACATCACACACAAAAGAAAACATTGTTTACTGTAGCCTAAGAGTAGACAATGTATACAATTATTAAAAAATAAAACATGTCCTTGAAAAATGAAAAATGAAGGCTGGGCAGTGGTGGCGCATGCCTTTAAGCCTAGCACACTGGAGACAGAGGCAGACAGATCTCTGTGTGTTTGAGGCCAGCCTGATCTGCAGAGAGCGTTCCAGGACAGCCAGGGCAAATACAGAGAAACCCTGTCTCGAAAAAACATAAAATAAAAGGAAGGATGAGGCAGGGCAGCATGGGCACTCTGGACAGCAGGTGTGCCTTCTGGGACAATCAAGATGGCTTCTGGGTCTGGAGCCTCAGATGGAAGCAATCTCGACTGTGGCCCAAGCCCTTCCAGGGTTTCTCCTCCACTCCAGTGGGGAGAGCAGTGTCTGTTCTTAGGTTGCTGTTGTTTCTGAGGGCTTTTCAGGAAATTAATTGGTGTCCTTTTCCAACTAGGAAGAAGATTCCCTCCTTGATATCTGTAAGGAAATTGTGGAGCGATGGTCACAAACACGGGATGTCACCACCAATGTAAAAAAGAAGGTAGAGTTGGCCTTTTAAAAAACCACTTATCCTTCTGTGTGTGCCTGTGTGTGTTTGGTATGAGGGTCAGGACAACTTTGAGGATTTGGATCTGTCTTTCCACCTTGAGGAAATTCAAGTCATGAAGATATCAGAGCGCCTCTACTCACTGAGCCCCCATGCTGGTCTCAGAGTCGCTGGTCCAACCTCCGGGGCCTTTTCCTGTCCCCTGTTAAGGGGCAAGGGTGTCCTTTTCTCCTTTGGATATTCACAGTACCAGAGGCTCTCTTTAAAGTCTTAGCTATCAGGATTTCCTTTTACTGTTTCTCTTTCCAATCCACCCTGACCATCTTCCCTGTGGTGTGGGTGTGCTTTTCGATTCTTTTCTTTTTTTTTTTTAAACAAACTTTCTTTGTACAGTCCAGGCTCGCCTAAACTCTTTCTGTGGCCCCTGCTTGCCTTGATTCTCTGATCCTCTTGACTCAGCCTCCTAAGGACTAAGGACTACAAGTGTGTACCACCATGCCTGCATCATTTGGGATTTAACTTTTCCTCCCATCCTATGCCCTTAGTAGATTTGCATCACATATATCAGGTCAGCTATAGTCTTTTGAACTCAGGTGGACAGTCTTGAAGGCTGGAGCCTTCACCCACTCTGCCATGTCGCTGGCCCATCCACCATTTTCCTATTTTCATTACGTAGCATAAATTATGGTTGAGTTTCTGCTCCATTTGGCTGAATCCTTCACCTGTGAAAATGAAAGAGGAATGGGCTCATGCTCATGGGGATGGTAAATTAGCTACAGAGAACTCAAAACACAGAAGCCAACCTTGTCTAACTTATACAGTGTTGGCCCTCAGTCTTGAGTGTACAGTATAATTGCATAATATACTTGGTTTGTGGCCCAGGTGCTGGTGTTGGTTTGTTTTGCTGGAAGTAAAAACAAAGCTGGTTTGCATATATACATACATATACATATGTGTTTGTGTGTGGGTGGGTGTGTGCATGGAAGTAGAGGTGCCCACCGAAACATTGGATCCCATCAAGCTGCAGTTACAGAAGACTGTGAGCCCCCTGATAGCAGGGCTGGGAACTAAACTAGACAGGGTTTCTCTGTGTAGCCCTGGCTGTCCTGGAACTCACTTTGAAGACCAGGCTGGCCTCGAACTCAGAAATCCACCTGCCTCTGCCTCCCAAGTGCTGGGATTAAAGGAGTGTACCACCACTGCCCGGCACTATTGGTGTTTTTAAAAAGTTCCTCTAGGGCTGATGAGAGGCTTAGCAAGGTGCTTAGTGCACAAGCCTGGTGTCCCGAGTTCCATGCCTGGAACCCCATAAAGGAGGAAAACTGTCTCCCCACAGTTGTCCTCTAGACTACAGTGCACCCTCCTCCGCAATAAATAAACATAATCTAAAATATTTTTTTTTAGAAGGCCTAAAGCCTAGCCTGTATAGCTTTTCCTTGACTCCTGAATAGCCAGCAAATGTGAGCAGAGCGGTTACTACCAACACTGACCACTGGGGGTTACTACCAACACTGACCACTGGGGGGCTAGTAGTTTGGGAACTTGTTTTCACTTACCTGCTGTCCTTGTCTCTCCTTCGTCTGCCACACAGATGAGGTGCAGGCCATCACCACCTTGATTGAGAAGCAGGCACAGATTGTGGTGAAGCCCAGGGTGGTTTCAGAAGAAGAGAGGCAGAGGAAAGCAGCCCTGCTGGCCCAGTATGCCGATGTGACTGACGAAGAGGAATATCCTTTCTGGAGCCTCAGCACCATTCCCTGAGACTCATGCTAGCAGTGTTGGATAGTTTACCCCTGAGAAGTTGCAATCCCCCTCTGTAGCCTAGTTTCCTCTTTCAAAATAGCAGTGGCCGTGGGCCTTTGTGGGTTTGAGAAATGATGTTGGAATAGTTGACATGGTAATTCTAATTCAACACATAACTGGTATCCTCCAGATAGAATAAGAACGTGCTGTGATTCCTTGCACTTGTGGGGCACTGTATTAGTCACTCTTGTTTTGGCTTTCAGTTTGAACTGATACCTTCCACCATGGTGGGGAAAGCACAGCGGGCCACAGGAGCAGGCAGCAGCTGATGACGCTGCATGCAGTCAGGAAGCAGAGAGAAATCAGTACTGTTATCAGCCTGCCTTTCCTTTTGATGCTGTCCAGGACTGTAGCCCAAGGAAAGGCGGCCTCCCACACTCAGGCTCAGCCCATCTAGACACTCCCACACCGACATTCCAGTGTGTCTGTGGTGATTCTGAATCCCGTCCAGCTGACAGCTAAGATGGACCATTGTGGCTACTCTTACACGTATAAGTATCATACTTGCTTTCTACCAGAAATAACTTTTTTTTGAGACAGCCTCTTTTTGTAGATCAGGCTGCCCTCAAACTCAAAGGGATCCACCTACCTCCTGCCTTCCATCACCAAGACTAAAGGTGTGTGTAACACACCTGTCTTCTAAAAATAGCTTTTTAAGTATGAGTTCTCCTGAGGTTAAAACACAGATCTCTGGGCTTTTTCTGAGTTTCTGATGTAGCCTTCAGATAGGGACCATGGATGATGTGTGGGCTTCTTGAAAGTCCTGGAGGCTCTGAGGATTACACTGTGTGTCTGTGTGCTCATGCAGCCGAGATGACTTTGAACTTGCTGTAAGAATGGCTAGCCTTGAACTCCTGATCTTCCTGCTTCCATCTCCTGTGTGCTGGTGGGAGCTGTGCTGTTTTAGAATGTCTTGCCCCTAGCTTTTAGGAAATGCAATGCGGTGGTCTTTTACAGACCACCTGACCCTGTTTTTAAGTCTCTAAGAGGATTTTAGAGAAGCTTCAGACGTTTCCCCCATGTTAAGATTTTCAGAAATGAGTCTCGGCAATGCCCCTGTCCTCACTGCATCCAGCCTGCTTCTTACCCTTGTTGATGAAATGCTTCTCAAACTTGGTTTGAGATGTGTGAAGGCCTTTTTTCCACCTGGTTTTCCTTAACGTCACTCACTGAAGCTGATGAGAAAGATGATCCGGGTGCTTCAGCAGCAAACATCAGTTCTGACAAAAGTATCCTTCTCGTTGTACATCCCTCGTGTTTCTCCACAGCCCTCCTGGAGACCAGTTGACATTTTGCTGTCACTGCACAGGCTCCCGCTCTCCAAGGAAGTCATGTCATGGCAGTATTGGGAGCCCTATGCCTAGCGCAGCCCTGGATAGCCAACTTAGCAAACACTCTACCCCAAAAAACAAGTTAACAAGGGCTATGCTGGCCTCCAGCACGCGGGGTGACTGAGTTCCTGGTCTGTGTCTCCACCCTCAAGTACCAGTGATTAAAAGCATGCCCCACACCTAACAAGGAGGTGGGATTTTTAAAATTTTATTATTATTTATTATTATTATTATTAATTGTGAGGCATGCTCTTACTAGTTAGTCATGGCTAGCCTGGAATTATCTATATAGACCAGGCTGGCCTGGAACTCACAAGAGATATTCCCGCCTCTGTCTCGAGTGCTACGATTAAAGGAATGCACCACCACACCTGGCTTCTTATTGGGTCTTTGTTGGTGGCTTCTTATTGGGTCTTTGTTGGTTTGGGGTTTTTTTTTGGTTGTTGTTTTGTTTTGAGACAGGGTTCTCTGTCTGTAGTCCTGGCTGTTCTAGAACTGGATACTTGTTATGTAAACCAGGTTGGCCAAGAACTCTCAGAGATTGCTGGCCTCCGGCTCCCTGGGCGATGGGATTAAAGGTGTGGACCACAACTGGCCTCACCTGGCTTGGTAGGGTTTTTTTTTGTTTTTGTTTTGTTTGAGACAGGAGTCTCTTTTAATCCAGGCTAAACTCACTTCCTATAAGGTATGAACCACCATGCCCAACTAGAAGAATTTCTAAGAGAAATTATATTGCCTGCATCTCTGAGTTGCCTGGGAGCTGTGGGAAAAGTTAAGGTTTTATCTTTATTCTCTGAAACCTTGTAATTGAATAAACAGAGACTAAATTCTTGAAGCTGAAAATATAAGATATTGAAATATGTGTTGAGGAAGAAGGTCTCACTAACAGGTCACTCTGAGATGTTTCCTAAGAAGGTAAATTTAGAACTCCCCTCTGAAATAAGAGGTTATAGTGGGTTATCAGGGATTATCTCAGGAATTCATTTTGGTGTGACAGACTGGCAGTACGGCCTTGTGTATGCTTGGGCAAGTGCTCTGCTGCCGAGCTCTTTGTCTCAGGCCGAGACTCTTACTTTATATTTATAGCCTAACATAGTAGAAAAGACTATAGAGAAGGTTGATTGCCTGGTACTTTTTTTTTTTTCAGTTTTTTTTTTTTTTTAGTGTTTGCCTGCATGTATGCATGTGCACTATATGAGTGCATAATGCCCCAGAGACCAGAAGAGGACGTCAGATCCCGTGGAACTTGAGTTATAGATGGTTCTGAACCACCGTGTGGGTTCTGAGAATTGAACCCAAGTTCTCTGGAAGAGCAGCCATTGCTCTTAACTGCTGAGCCAGGCCCTGATATTTTATTTTTAAAGTTAAATAAGGAATAAAGTTTAGGCTGTTTTCTAACTTTTGCTAGACTCATTTTATATGAGTTCAGTGTTGACAACATAACTTGGTTTTTCACTTAAAACTTTAGAAAAAAGGTCAAATTAACAAAAATCTAGTAAGAGTAGTAAGAGTAAAGCTTAATTCCTTCCAAGCGTTTTCACTGTGCCAAGTGCATCTGCATCTTTCAAGCCACAGTGATCCTCTCAGCTGGCTTGTGCTAGGCTCCACAGCACTGGTCTCCTTACACTGTTTGGAGTGAGAGATTTTTTTTTAATTTGGATTGACTTTATTTGCAAATATAGACTGTATTTTTCAGATGTCCTTGTTAATGAAATTCATTTTTATAAAATATTCCAAAGTTTAGGCTTAGTTGTCCAAATGAGAGGTTTTTTTATTTAATCCAAGGAAAATTTTAGGGCTAAATTGTAACATTAGGATTTACCATTAAACCAAAGATTCTTTTTTTTTTTTAAATGAGTGTTTTGCATGTATGTATGTGTACTTGTGCCTAATGTCTGGTGCCCACAGAGGCCAGAAGAGGGCATTGGATATCCTGGAACTGGAGTTATGCATGGGAATGAGCCATTGTCTGGGATTGAACCCAGGTCCTCTGCCAGAGCAAGTGCCTATGATCACTGAGCCATCTCTAGTCCAAACCAAAGATTCTTTTCCTGTACTAGGAATAGCTAGAGTGCATTTAGGACACAGTGTAGGGACATCCAGGCTGAGGAAGGAGCAAGATTATTGCCTGTAGGACTTGGGCCTGAATCCCTTAACTCACTGGCAGCCCTGTTCCGAAACACCAATGTGGAAGATGTTCTCAATGCTCGGAAATTGGAGCGAGACTCACTTCGGGATGAGTCCCAAAGGAAGAAGGAACAGGACAAGCTGCAGAGGGAGAAGGACAAACTAGCCAAGCAGGAACGCAAGGAGAAGGAAAAGAAAAGGACACAGAGAGGCGAACGAAAGCGATAACCTTGGCCCACTCTGCTCTTTCCACCCATGAAGTGTGTGTTTGTGTATTTAAGAGAACTGAGACTAATGTATTTCCCAAAATTTCCTAAGGCTTTTCCCCTTTGTTTACATGTTCAAAAGGAAAATCACAATCACTTGTAAATGTGCCATGTTTTGGTGGTGTGGGCAATCAAATTATAGTTAGTATCTTTACCAAAGATCTGGAATTAGGGTAACCTTTCTATTTTAGTACTAAACTCCTGTGCTCTTCTTTTTTAAAAAGGTCTTCCCTCATTTTGTATATTTAGCCAGATACAGAAAGCTAACATCCTGAAGGAAACAAGACCATTCCTTCTGAGTTAAAAAAAAGTGCAAATTGCTTCTGAGGCAATATTTGCCCTAAAATATAGTGGGGGCTTTTGTTTTGAGACTGGGTTTCATTCTATAGCCCAGGCTGGCCTTGCAGTGTTGCAGTGTCCTCAGTTTCTCAGCTTCAGGATTATGGACATAAATCGCCACGCCTGGCTTGTAACTATTTTGAGGCCGAAGTAGCTAATGAAGAGCCCTACCTAGATCCAGATTTTATGACATCAGATTAGGGAAGTGGAGGAAATTATTTGAAGTGTGATAGATCTAAGATTTTTTTTTTTTAATGTGTCGACTTGGGCTCAGGCTATAGTTGTGTTGAGTGCCTGCTTAGCACATACAAGGCCCTGGGATTGAGCCCCAGTATGGAAGAAAGACTTAGCCTATGGGAAAAACAAGTATCTTTTTAAATAGAGAGCTATGTATTTTTCATGTAGTCTGTGATTTCAAGAAGGATATGTCAATTTGGAGTATAAGGATATCATTTTGTTAGATTCTTTTTTTTTGTAATCATGAGTTTCCTTGAATCCCCTCTTGATTTTAATCCTGATTTATCCTGCAGGCATGTCCTACCTTTTGACATTGTGACATGACTTTTTAAAAAACTTGCAAAAAAAAATCATGTTTTAAAAGTTATGATTTTGTGTTAGGCTGAATTTATAGTTGTCCTTGACCACAGGTTGGACACACCTGCAACATTAGTAAGACCTAATAATTCCTGACTTAGAGAAACTGAAGGAATTACTCTTTTAGAGAAAAACACTGGAAATTTTGCTAACACAATACTTAAAAGTATATAGTTGGTGGTTAAACTTATGAAACGAGTGAATGGAAAAACCAGGAGAGTCAAGGGTGAACAGAACTCTCCAAGTCTACGTCTGTCACAGCCACATCTAGTTGTAAATAAAGTCCTTCTTTACTTGACTTTGGGCAACAGGTATCAAAAGCCTCAAGAGAACAATTTCTCTGATAAGATTATTTTCTACCAGGAGTCAGAAGACTCCACTCACGGGCCAAGTTTGGCCCAGTCTTTTTTGTATGGGGCAAAAACTAAAATGGTTTTTTACATTTTTAAGAGGTTATAAAAGAAAGACATTCATGATTGAGACCATATGTGGCCTATAAAACCTAGTATTTGGAGAAAGTTTGTTGACTTTTGTATCATTAGCTATCTTTGTGCAGAAGAAAAAAACATGGTTAAGGAAAGGAGATAAGCTGCCTCTTTGTCCTACAACCATGACATTGCATAAATAACCACCTTTTTCTTTTTTTTTTTTTTTAATAAACTTTATTTAAGTCAGTGTCTTCTGTCTTGTTCTTTCCCAACTATTGGTGGAAAGGTGCTTGTGGCTGGTCCCTTGGGAATGGTCTTTATTGTCTGGTCAGCCCAGTAGCCATACTCTGCAAGTGGAGTGTCTTTTCCCTTAAATATATAAATCCTTTTCAAGTTTTCTGTGAAGTAAAGATTAGCTCAGAGGATTACCTTGTTTTTTTACATCATAAGTAAGTTGGCTTTGAAGTTTTTGAGGTACTAGTGGTTTTGGTCCTTTATTTTGTAATAGCTGTGAGCCACAGCTCTGCAGAGTATATGACAACTTGTTTTAATTTAGTAATCCTTATTTTAGGACTTGGGTTCTCGCCTTCATTTTGGCTTCTGAAGGAGTCGAGATTACCTTTTCTTTTTTTTGAGCTCTGGGATCTTGCATAGCCCAGGCTGCCTCCAGCTAGCTTTGTAACCTAGGCTTCCCTTGAATTCCTGATCGTCCAGCATCTGCCTCCCAACCATTGGGATTATAAGCATGTGTCACCACACAGTCAATTCTTTTTTCTGGGACCTTTTATGTTATAGTGTACACCTAACTAGTGCCTAAATAAAAACAATGAGCTCATTAGGCTTTGGTAAAGTTATTCACTTAACAGATGCTAATTAATTTTTTAAGCCAGAAATGTGAAAGGGCAGGTTTTAAACTATTGTGCCTTTTAGATTGAGTTTAGGCCAAATAGGATTTTGTAAAAAGTAAACCATTATTTATGGTAGTGGAGCGATGCTCAGCAGATAAGAGCACGTGTTCTGACAGAGGACCCAGAGGTTTGATTCCCAGCACACACTGTGCCTCACAACTGCAACTCCAGTTCTAGGGGATCCAACCCCCTCACCTGGCCTGTTTGGGCACCAGCCATGCACATGGTGCACAAATGTTCATATACTTTTAAATCTAAAAATTAATTTTTTTCCCTTTTTTTTTTAAGATAGGGTTTCTCTATGTAGCCTTGGCTGTCCTGGAACTCTTCCTGTAGGCCAGGTTGGCCTTGAACTCGAGATCTGCCTGCCCTGGTCTGCTGAGTGCTGGGATTAAAGGCATGTACTTCCATGCCCAGCTAAAAGTTTTAATTTTTATGTGTATGGGTGTTTTGTCTGCATGTCTATGCATGCAGTGCTATTGGAAGCCAGAAGAGGGCAACAGAATCCCTGGGACTGGAGGTTTCAGGTGACATGAGCCACCATGTATGTGGGTGCAGGGAATCAAACTGGAAACAAATTTAGCTACTCTTAACTGCTAAGCCATCTCTCCAGCCCCCAAATGGGATTTTAATCACAATAGTAATTCCTCCAAAACGTTATTGTAACTATTTTATCCAAATGGAAAGGGTACTGATAGAATGACTCAAGATAATTTTCAAATACCTCCATATAAATTTGTGTCTGGTGAATATGAATTTGTGTTTGTGTGAATGTGAGCATGCTGTATGGAAGCCAGGGGTTGATGTTGGGTGTCTTCCTTGATCTCTTTCCACCTAATTTTAAAAAACACTTCCTTTATTTTGTGTTTATATGTGCTTACTAATATGGAGACATATACATTACTCTTTTAAGGAAAAACAACCAAAGTAAAAAACATGGGCTAGGTTGGTTGGGTATGTAAAAATCAGAGTTTGATCTCCAGGACCTACATGCTGTTAGGAGATACAAAGTTGCCCTCTGACCCCAACACCCACTGTAGTTTATGTGTGTGCATGTATACACACATTTTAAAAACTAATAAAATCACCACGGTAAGCCTGAGGCCCATATAACTAGTTATAGAACAGCTAGAAAACCAAAGAGAAAGAACCATCTATACCAGTGGTTCTCACTCAACCTTCCTAATGCTGGGGTTCTTTAATACAGTTCCTTATGTCGTGCTGATCCCCAACCATTAAGTTATTTTCATTGTTACTTCATAGCTGTCATTTGCTACTGCTATGAACTGTGATGTATTTTTGAAGATAGAGGGTTGCTGAAGGGGCCATGACCCACAGGTTGAGAACCACTATAGAAAAAGACACTAATAAAGCAAAATCTTGTTTGTGACAGGTTAGCCCCAGCTGGCCTTTGTTATTTAGCTGAGGCTGGCCTTCAACTTCTGATCCTCCTGCCTTCACCTCCTAAGTTTCCCAAGTGCTAAATCTGTCTGTCTCATTCTGTATTACAAGCTAGCCTCAAAACTTCATCACTGAATATAGCTTTGACTTTCTGATCCTCCTGCCTTCACCCCGTCTAATGCTGGGATTACACTCAACACACACGTTTTTATACAGTGCCCAGGAGCAACCCAGGGTCTCCTCCATACTCTAAGCATTCACCCAATTGAGCTACATCCCCAGGCCAGAGTTTGGTTTTCCTTAACCGACTGGTATTTCACTGTCTTGTAAAGGTCTCCCCAGAGTTTTTATTCAGCAAGGGAAAGTTTCATTTTTGAAGTAGGTCAGGTGGGATCTAAGTTTATCTGAATCACAATTATCTGTCAATATTCTTATGTGTTAATAATGAAGTTTAAATCAGGAAGGCTCTTAGCTAAATGAATTTCATGTGGTTTTCAGACATAAATACAATGTTAAAAATTAACACAAATGTAAAAAAATGAAACTAAACATTTCCAACAAAGTAATTTATTTTTTCCTGAGAGACTAAATTCAGTACAATATTTGTTTCCATAACATTCAACATGTTTTATGTCAAACTTAACCACTTTCTATGCAGTGACTGTGGTGGGGTGGTCTATTTTATTTGACTACCCTCAATGTAATTCATTTGGTAGTTCTAAAGCACATCAGTGATCAAAATGTCTCTCCCTACAGTTCCTCCTGCATTCTCAATCAGTTTCTTCCGCACATCATCTAAAGAAAATTTATGTGGTGTGATTACACTCTTTTTTTTTTTTAATACCAGGATTTCTAAAGCTAAGAAAAAAACACTAACATCAAAAACATCAGTGTTTCTAGTCAAGGATATTTCAATTAAATTTCATCAGTACATTATATTATAGTTTAACTCATGCTAGAAACTTTAAAACCCAAGATCTTCTGAGTCACATAATACCAACATTGCATATTAATGAATAAATTATTCAGGTTCTAATACAAAGATATTAAGTGATGAAAACAGAAAAAGCCAAGCTTTCAAGTGCTTTTTAAAAAAAATACAGAAGCAAACAAATGAACATAACTACACAAAATATACACTAACTAATTGAGAAACTAGTTAAAGATTAACCTAAAAATACATTTTAGAACTTCGTGATACCCTCATTAAAGACAGCAAACTAAGGGTATTAAAACAAGAGTCATTATTTTAGTTACTAGGCATCGAGTCTATAAGATCCAGATAAAGGAATGTTTTATTTTGATTCAATTTAAATACTTTAAAATTGGAAATATTTAATAATTGATAGTATAATTAAAATTTAAAGAATATACACTAATGATTTGAACAGGTTTTATATTCAGTAACTTGCATGGTTTTCACACTGGCACTTTTATCACTAATTTAGGAGAATCAGATGCATTTCCCTCCATATACTTAGGTACTAAGATTTCAAATTTATAAATATGGTAGTATCTTAAATATTAAATTTTTACATGAATATTGGGCTTATTATCCAGGTTTTCCTTTGTTTCCTAGGTATTATCCAGTTTTGTAAGGAAAATACTTTTAAATCACAATCAAAACTTGTCTTGGTTACTAAACTGTAGCCATAATTGGGTTACAGTCACTTAGACTCATTATTTGGAATTATACTTACTAAGGCAGAACTAAATGAAACTTATCTCCTAGAAGAATTTCACATTTGCATTTACCTGCACTGAAGAATGGATTTAAGCAATTTTTAGCTGTAAGGGGATATTTAATAAAATAAACTTGCTATCTTTGACTACTCAGAACTCCTAGAATAATCAACTTTACCTTTGAGTTCACTTTAAACTGTATCTGATTCATTCCAAGCAGATTTTTAAATAGAAGTTAGACTTCATTGAAGTATTAACTTTAAATCTGAAAGAAAATTAATGGACTGAAAGTTTGACAAGTTCATTAAAAATTTTAGCACATCTTGATACATTTACTTATCAGCTTTTAAATTCTTCCTTCTGCTGGCATTTCCTTAATGTTTACTTGTTTCACCTCTCTGATTCATTGGATTGCTACTATTTATGCTTTCATGGACTTTATCTTCACAGTTTACTAGATCTTGGAAAGCCTTTTCCATGTCAGCTTGGCCCGCTGTACTTGCTGTTTTTGGCAAGGTCATCTGCAGTGCACACCATAGGGTAGTGCGTGCTTTTCGAGTAGCTACACACATCTCTTTAATTGCTGTAGCAAGAGCAAAAACATCTGTAAAATAAATAAGGTTATTTCTTATTATTCACTTAAATACTCCTTACATTTAAGAAGCTCAGTGCTGTTGCTACCAATGATCAAACATTATTTTTACAAAATGGCAATAGCTAAGATAATGAAATATATAAAAAAAAAATAATAATAAAAACCATTTAAGTAAAAGCATTGTTACTTTATCTTTGATCTGTATAGCAATAACTATGATTTGGTAAAAAAGACTATATCTTAAAACAGGTATTATAATTAAATGTATAAAATTTAAAAAGAAACAATATACTTTGGGAATAAATAATGTGGTGATCATTTCTAATTTGTTCAGGTAAGTGTTAATTTTAGAAATTCATCTTTTAATCTCAGAATCTGATTTTATTAATATTCAAAGTATTATTCTACTGTATCAAAAGAGTTTGAATTAATGTTTGTACCTCTGTCATCTTGGCACCTAGGCACTCCTTGTCTTTGCCGATTTGAAGCATTAACAATTTCATCCTTTCTACGTGACTGTACAATGTGAATTGACTCCAAGTGTCTATCAAGAGCAGTAGAGATATTAGCATGAAGGGGAGAGCTTCGAAGACGTTCCATTTTGCCTAGTAAAGTCACAACCTGAGGGAAACATTTAAATTTTGATAAGGCAAACAAGTCTTTAATGAAGCTTTATTATAATGAATGATTAATATTATGATATATATTAATATATTATATAATTATATAATTATGATATATATTAATATATATTAATATATTATATAATTAATATAATGATAATGAATGATTATCTTTAATAATCATTCAATAAATAAATGGATGCTTACTATGTCCTAAGACTGTTGTAGTGGAAAGAAAATTGGAAAGTCTTTATATTTGTTTGTGTCTGTTAATTCTAAAAGTTATAGTTGATTACTGAGAATAATAATGAAAAAAATCTTATATTCAAACACATTTAAGATCAAATAGTGCTAAGATCTGATATTGGGTTTTTGTCAAGTAATAACCCATAAGTAGAATGCTGTTAGTAGGGATCACCTAAAGAAGAATTTCAGTTAAAGTCAGCTGGGCATGATGATACACACCTTAATCCTAGAACCTGAGAGAAAAAGACAGGTAGATCTCTAGGAGTTTGAGACCTGGTCCACATAGCAATTTCCAGACCAGCCAGAGCTTCATTGTGAGATCCTGACTCAAAAAGATGTTAAAGGGGGTATGAGGGGAGGGTTGCTAGAGAGATGGCTCAGCAGTTAAGAGCACTGACTGCTCTTCCAGAGGTCCTGAGTTCAATTCCCAGCAACCACAAGGTAGCCCAACAATCTGTAATGGGATCTGATGCCCTCTTCCAGTGTGTCTGAAGATAGCTACAGTGTACTCATATACATAAAATAAAATCTTTTAAAAAAAGACATGAACTGTTTTTGATTAATCCTAACCTCAACAAGTCCTCTTTCTGGCTCTCCAATAATTTCTTTTTGGAAATCAGAAATAGAATATTCAAACTAACATTTTTTTTTCTAAGAGATTGTATGTGTGGGTGTGTGTGCATGCATGTGCATGTTTGTGTGTCTTGTCTCTGCGTGTGTGCATGCCTGAAGAGACCAGAAGAGGGTATGAGAGCCTTTGAGGCTAAGTCATAGGCAGCTCTGCAGCCCACTGTGGGTACTGAGAACCAAACTCATGTTCTTTGGAAGAACAGTAAGCACTCTTAACCTCTGAGCCGCCTCTCCAGCCACACCTGTTAGTTTTAAGGCATCCATAATACAAACAATAAAGATTTAAATTTACATTGAAATGATGTAATGTATTATAATTGCCAAAACTGCTAATGAAAATCAGCAGTGGTTTTAGTGCTGGGATTACAGGTGTACATACCTGGTTTATGTGGCACTAAGGCTTTGTGTGTGTTAAACAAGCATTCTATCAACTGAGCTACATTATTTCCAGTCCCCGGAAAGTTCCCAAAAATCTTTGTTAATTTACTTTTAAAAGGGTACCAGGGCTGGGGAGATGGATTACTGGACAAAGTGCTTGCCACACAAGTACAAATACCAGAGTTCAGATTCCCAACACTCATGTAATCTTGGTAGCCTGCCTGTAATCCCAGTGCTCCAGAGGCAGAGACAGGATCCCTTGGGCAAACTGGCTAGCTACACTAGCCAAACTGGTGAGTTGTGGGTTCAAGTGAGAGATCCTGCCTCAATATATATGGTGGAGAGTGCATAAGGAATGCAATACCAACTCTGGCCTCTACAGGCATCTGCACACACATACATGCACACCCTCACATGTGTGTCCACAGACGTAAAATACACATGCACTCATGCATATGCATTCATGTGTATCAGACTCCCATGCTAATGAAAAGCTAAAACGTCACTGGGTATATTAAATTAGTATGGGGAGTTACATTTAATATGCCTAGCATGTTTCAAGATCTAACCAATGTAAATTAAAGAACTTTTAAATTAATTGACATGTGACTATCAATTAAGTAAAATAATTATCACTGGGAACTAATTATTAATAAGTCTGTTCCAAGGGTTAATTATTTTCCTCCCTTTGTACACCAGTCAGATCCTTGAGGGCTAAACAGATGAACAATAACAATAAAAAACATATGCAAAACTCCAAAGAGGTAAAAATTATGTTTCTCAATAGGGGAGGGCCAAGAGGATAATGGGGTAAGAAAGACACATAGCTAATGTTTTTCATTATGTGGAATCTAGATGTAAATGTATACAACAAAAGCAGAGAGACTACTTGAAGGGAAAGGGAACAAGAGAAGGTAATGGGAGGTAAAGAGCAAAGTACAGAGAAGTGTACTATCAAAATGCCATCATTTTTGTTTTTTATTTTTATTTTACATTTTTTAAAAGATATTTTTGTATAATCAGAGGATAACGTACAGGAGTTGAGTCTCTCCTTCCACCCACTATGTGGCTTCTAGGAATCAAACTTAGGTTGTTAGCCTTGGCATTAAGCACCTTTACCCACTGAGCCATCTTTCAGGCCTTTTAAAGCATTTCAAAGTGTTGGTTTTAAAAGCATTCTTTCCATCAGGGGTTCCTTTGCCAATGTATATTTGAAGAGGAATTCTTTAAATTACTAAAAATATTATGTTATGATGCTGAGGATGTAACTCAAGGTTTCATACATGTTAAGGATAAGTCTACCAGTGATTTATAACCATCTCTAGCCCACTCAAATTACTTATTAAATGACTATGGAACTATTCTTGTCTTTCCCTAATATGCAGGATAGTTATAGAACCAAATATGAGTTCGAGTAATGTTGGGGAGGTGGTGCAGACAGTAAAGTGCTAGCTGAGCAAGCATGAGAACCTGAGTTCAGATCCTCAGCACCCATGTTCAAAAAAAAAAAAAAAAAAAAGCCAAACACAGTGATGTCCACCTGTAATCCAGTGCTGAGGAAGTGGAAATAAGAGAGTACCTAAGTCAGCTAGTAAGCTAGCCTAGATAAATCAGTGACCTCCAGGTTCTGAGAGACCCTGTCTCAAAAGACTAAGGCGGAAAGCAATTGAGGAAGATCCCACTGTCCACCTGTGGCCTCCATACACACTAAAGATTTTTTTCCTCAGCTATCTGTAAGTGATTTTACTATGTTTTTGTTTGTTTTGAGCCTAAGCTGTTCTCAAATGCACTAATATAACTGAGGCTGGCCTTAATCCTGATCCCCCTGCTTCCACATCCCAAATGCTGGCATTTCATATATGTGCCATCACACCTGGCTGTAATGTGATATTAAGATCCTTTACCATTCTAACTTGCTGATTTTTTTTTTTTTGGTTTTTTGAGACAGGGTTTCTCTGTGTAGCCCTGGCTGTCCTGGAACTCACTCTGTAGACCAGGCTGGCCTCGAACTCAGAAATCCGCCTGCCTCTGCCTCCCAAGTGCTGGGATTAAAGGTGTGCGCCACCCTCACCTGGCCTTTTGTTGTTGTTGTTTGAAATTTTTTAAAATTTTTATCAAGTAATTTTTTTAATGTTAATCAAAGGCTTTATAAATTTGGTAATGCTAAATAACAAGATGTCCATACAATCAGAAGTGTAAACCAATACCCAACCTAGATATATCAACTATCTTTGACTGGCAGAGACACTCGAACATCTGCCTCCATGTTCCCCTCCACTCTCCCACCCCTCTCTCTCTCTCATCTCCTAGTTCCTTACCCCTTACTCCTCCTCTTCCTCTCCTTACTCCTCCCACTTTTTAAAAATCCATTATTGGATGTTTTAACAGCTTACTCTGGCTTGTTCTCGAAGTTCATCCACAATTAACCGATCAACTCTAGATGGGTTGGAAGTCAGTCTTGGAATTGGAGTATTATTAGTACTGGATACTTTTTTTCCTGGATAATTCTTGGCAAGGGTTAACTCAGTCTGTGAAATATAATTTTTAGAGACTAGATTTTAAAAACATGGTTCACCTGTGAATATTTTTCACAGCTCTAAGAAGTAGAAAAATTTCCCCTTTAAATATAAGTTACCTGGTGTCAAAAGACAACCAATATAAACCACATTTATATGCTAACATAGAAAGTGAAAAACTGAAAAAAGAAAAATGACAATATAAACCACAGTACTATAATTTTTCTCATACTTATTATATTTACTTTAGAACTCTCCAACAATTTAATACTAAAACAAAACAAACAAAAAAACCTCTGTAACCCAATAAGGAAGAAAATAACAACTGTTTCAAAACTCTAATCTTTCAATCTTTAAGTAACCTAGTTAAGTCCTTTATAGCATTGAATTAAATACTGTACAATATTTACAGGAAAAATCCAGCTAGAAACAAATACTCTTAGGCTGGGCAATGGTGGCTCACACCTTTAATCCCAGCACTCAGGAGGCACAGACAGGAGGATCACTGAGTTCAAGGCCAGGCTGGTCTACAGAGTGAGTATCATGACAGCTAGAGCTATTTAGAGAAACCCTGTCTCGAAAAACCAAAAAAGTACTCTTAAACCAAACAAAATAAACAAAGACAAGCAGATGGAACATACTGTTACTTCTAAATGGATAATTCTGTGTTACCTTTTTTCTCTCCTTTTCCAATGCTCTCCATTGTTCATAGCACTCTTCTAGACGAATATGAAGCTCACTAGCTGGTCCACTACGGGTTTTAATTGGTCTTTGAAATCCAAAAGTTGGCACAAAACCAGAAAAGGAATTATCACCATACATCATATCATTAAAATAAGGATATAAATGGCTTAAGTCATCATAAGAAAACAAATCATAGGAATCCAACAGTGGAACAACTGAATGGCCAAATGGGTGGGTAGATCTTAGGGGAAACCCATTTGAACCAAGTTGTTGAAAACCCTGATTATGTCGTAAATCTCCCATCATATAATTATTAGAAAAGCATGAGGCCTGTGTGCGATTCACACGGCTATTAATATTGTTGTCTCCACTTCCTTGTCTGTGGCTATTAAAATGACCCTGTGACTCTAACAGATCTTGATATGTATTTTGTGGTAAGCCGTCAAAATGTTTTGGAATGTCCTCAGGATCATAATGTCCACTCTGGGGCTTGGCTTGAAAATGATGTTTGTTTACATTTTCTATTATCCCATATTGTGAAGCTGAATAGCTATCACAAAATCCATTCGGCTGCTTTATTTTTTTCTCCGTAACTGATTCAAAGAGATTGTCTTCTCCAGTTTTGGTTAGTCCTTCCATGTGATTCACAGATTGAATTCTTTCTGCACCATTGTAACTAAAATCAAAACTGGAAAATGCTGAAGGGTTTTCTTGGCAATACTTCTGAAATAAATTGCTATTTGAGGTTAAATTTGTAGATGAGAGTTGGGGAAAATCTGAAGAATGGCTAGAACCTTTTGAAGCTGCACTTAAATGACTATTCAATTTCATCAAGTTACCTTGATTTCGATAAGGAATAGGAAGGTTATTTTTTGTTTGAACATTCATCCAAGTGGGTCTGTTTAAACTGATACCTCCTGAAGATGTTGCAGAATTTGAGAATAAATTCACTGATTTAAAATATTCAGAGTTCAGGGGATCAGGCTTAGCAAACTGTTGCTTTTCAGTGATATTAGCAAAATCATTATTAGCTGGACAAGCTGTGTGAGGCTTTAGTCCATATTCTGATTTTAAGCCAAAATCAGCAGTGAATGCTGCTTCCTTTGCAAACTGTTTTTCTGTCAGATGGGGTGTTGTTTTTGGAAATGCAAAATTCTGCTGATCAGGTATTGCTTCCTCCATTTTTTTCTGATTGGCAGGTTTAACTTGAAATAACTTCGTATAGGCATCTGCTTCCACAGTTGGTGTTTCAGGTGTACCATTGGCTAATTTTTTACCATCTTGAACACTAAAATTTGAACATTTGTTAAGCTTTGTCTTATTAGGGTGAGCATATTCTGGGTATCTACAATAATCTGCATTTTCATTATATCTATTAAATTGGGAAAGAAATATCTCTGCCCTTTTATGCTGTAATGGTGTTTCAAGACCTTTAGTACATATTTTCTCTCTTCCATAGGCATAAGTATCAATTCCTGATTCTTTCATGATATCAGACAGACCAGTCTGTGGTGTAAAACAGTTTTTGATAAATGGATATTCTTGGAAAGTTGCCTTAACTGTATCATTTGTCTGAATATTGTAACAGTTAGAATGATCACTTCTTGAGAGGTACAACCATTGTTCTTCAAGGTCTAAACCAGTATATCCATGATAAAGTTCATCTATTTTTTGCTGTGGTGTGAGAGTACTATTATGCAAGTATTGCTTTTCCACTGCTGACACAGATTCACCACTATAAAAAGCTTGCTGAGAGATAGATGTATCTATTGGCCTTTTGGTTTCTGTTAAGAGGTCATGGTGATCTACAAATCTGCTTGTGTTCATTGGCCAAACTGACTTTAAATTGGAGGAGCAGGTCCTAGAACAAGTAAACATATTTAATTACAATTTAAGTCTTAGAGACTTTATTTACTCTGGAAACATTAGGAAAGAATAAAAAGAAATTCCCTTGCCCCACTTCACTATTCTCAAATCTTTCCCAACCCTTTTTTTTTTTTTTTTAATAAACTACCACTGTTTCCAAACAAGTCAATCATATGGAATGTGCTATCTGCTGTAAGAGTTGTGTGCCAAATAAAGGTGACCACATATATATATATATATGATGGTGTTTAAGATTACGAGTGGAATTGAAAAATTCCGTTTGCCTTAGTGGCATAGCACAAAGCATTACTCATGTTTGTGATACTTTTGTAAACATGATTACTGTACTGCCAGTCCTTTAATAATATAGGACACAGCTATGTGTAATGTATAATATTAGGTGATGATAATGACTATTACTAGTTTATATATTTACTGTAGTATATTTAAAGTTTTAAGATTTATATTATTATTAATTATGTCTATGTATATGTGTCTGCATGTGGGTATGTGCATGTATGTCCAGTTCCCTCAAGGGCCAAAGCCATTATATATGCTGGAGCTGGAGATACAAAAGGTTATGAAACCATCTCACATGGGTACTGAAAAATGAGCTTGGGTTCTTTGGATAGCAAATACTCTTAACCACTGAGCCATCTTTCCAGCCCCTGTATATTTTTATTAACTATTTATCTTTAAGTAAATTAATTGTAAAATTGTTATTACACCAGGAGCAGCCTTGTATATTCTAAAATTACACTGTCTCTCATTTCTCTGTCTTTTGTGGGTATATCTGTAGACAGGGTCTTGTTATAAGTCAAAGTCAACCTCAAACTCCCAAACCCTCTAGGTAGCCAAAGATGGCCTCCAAATCTAGATTGTACTACCTCAGGTCAAATTGAGATTATAGACATGTGCACCCACTTGGAGCACTTCATGGTTACTGTATCTTTTGACTACATCAAAGAGGTGCACTGAATGATTGGCCTATATATACTCTTTAGCTTTGGTAAGTACTATGTTCTCTTGACACTGAAATAGTGTAATGATGCATTTTTTGGAACCCGTCCCCATCATTAAGCAATGCAATGCACGACTATATGCATTTTAATTTTACTATCTTCACCACACTTTTCTAGAAGTCATTAGCCAATGCCCATGGTGGGTAGCTTTAGGGTCTTACAGGAATTGTTTCTACTAAGCAAATAGTTTTTCCTTTGAATAGGTTATTATATAATTCAAAAGTATGTTGACCAAAATTTTTAATGAAAAAAGATGTGTTTTGCTTAAAATAATTTTGAAACTAAAGTATTTTAACTGGTTACATGTGTATGACATATTTTCTTATTAATAGGGTACTTGGATAATATGGCTTCCACACCCAAATAAAACAATTAAAATATTTTGAAACCTCTACCACATGAATAAAATCCATATGTATTCCTGAAATGAGTTTTTTTCCTTCGAGGTCTAAGTTTAAAGCCTCTTAGAACTTATGTTCCCTAAGCCAAACTTCAGGCTCATGAACTTAAGGGAAATAACTATGAATTATCCAAGAATTTTTTTCAAATCAAAGTTCTTAAGCAAGTAAAACATTATACTGAACGTTCAATTGTATGGTAAGTACTTAGCAAAATCAAGGCTCCTAAAAACAAATATTTGAAAATACCTATTATCCTATGATCCATTGTTAAATATTAAACAACAATGTAACCTAGTATATGTCAATTAAAAGGGCTATTACACACCATAAAGCTTATATACTAACCCTTCAGCAAAATATGGCTGCGACTTATCCTGTTCTTCCAAAATGTTAGACACAAGTCCATATAAGTCTGTTTCACTGCCATAGTCATTTCTTTCGGTCTGAATCCTAAAAATGAATATCATATATAAACTATCTTATTTATTAAAATATAATATATCAATTTCTCCTTCCATATTCCATTATTTTTCACTTTATTCCTTTTTCATTTGTGGTGCTAAAGATCAAATCCAGGACCTCATGCATGCTAGAGAAGTGCTCTAACATTAAGCTACCTTCCCATCCCTTTTTATCATCTTTTCTGTAAGACAGACTGATTCTATTCATCATTTCAAACAAAGAAAAGACAAGAACATTTTCTACTTTAGTATATTATCTATTATATAAACATTTCTCATTTCAAGTCCTATGCCTAGTTTACAAAATATGCTTACCTCTTATTTCTCTATAACATATGCTATTGACTTAAAGTGACCAAGATATAAATTTCTCACCAACAATGTCACAGAAATTCTTGGTACCACTCCTAAAAGAATGTCCAGTACAATTATACATCATTCTAAATCTGTTCAATTTTTTCATTTGTTATTTGAAAATCAAATGAAGCTAGAGGCATGGTAGTACACTCTTTCAGTGCTAGCACTCAGGAGACAGAGACAGGCAGATATCCATGACTTTGAGGTTAGCATGGTCTATTCAGTGAGTTCCAGGCCAGCTAAGGCTACTAAGTGAGACTGTCACAAAAACAAACAAACAAACAAACAAACAAACAAAACCAAAAACCCAGAAAAGGAGGAAGGAAGAAAGAAAGAAAGGCAAAACCAAAACAACCACAAAACCAGGAAACTGCTGTTTATTTTACACCCTTGTATTAAATATTGGATAAAAAGATGAAATATGATATGGACGTCATAGACAACATGACAATTTTACAGTTGTTCATTAAATATAGTAGTTTAATATATATATATATTTACTATATATAGTTTACTATATTAAGGATATATAGTTTATCCCTATATCTTTGCCAAGTAGTGATTAAGCTGAAGTTTCACATCTCTGAAGTGCTACACAGCAATTAATAGGATCTAATATACTGGTTCTCAACTTTGATTCATGACACCTTTGGGGGCTTTGAATGACCCTTTTACAGGGTGTCACCCAAGACTATCAGAAAACACAGATATTTATATTAAGGTTCATAATGGTAGCAAAATTATAGTTATGAAGTATCAACAAAAATAATATTATGGTTGGAGGGTCACCAGAACATGAGGAACTGCACTAAAGTGCCACAGCATTAGGAAGGTTGAGAACCACTGGTCTAATACATGAATGAAGAGACACAAACACTTGAAAAATTGCTATCTTTAACTTTTTCTATTTTTAAAAATAATTCTTTCCTAAATGTAATGTTTTGCTGTTTAAAGTATAACTTTTAAGCAAGGTATGGTGATACACACCTATAATTCCAGCACTCAGAAGGTTAAGGCAGGAAAATTACTGTAAATTTGAGCCTAGCCAGGGCTACACAATGCAATCCTGTTTTTCAAAAGAGGAAAAAAAAACAAGTCCAGGTGGTTTAATTCCAGCATTCAGCAGACAGAAGCAGTTGGATCTCTGTGAATTTGAGGCCAGCCTGGCCTATAGAATGAGCTCTAGGACAACCAGGGCTGTCACGAAAAGAAGTCTGTCTTGAAAAACAAACAAACAAACAAACAAACAAAACCAACCAACAACAACAAAAAAAAAATTAACCAGGCTTGGTGGTACATTCCTTTAATCCCAGCACTTGAAAGGCAGAGGACAGAGATAGATGAATCTCAGAGTTCAAGGTCTACATAGTAAACTCCATGACAGCCAGAATTATGTAGAGAGATCCTGTCTCAAAAAGCAAAACTCAATTAATCAAACAAATAAACTCTAAAATTGAGTTGTTTAAAGCAAGCTTAGGTAACCTATCTGAAACAACAAAAGAGATAATTTTTTCTTATTTTCTTTCCAACACTTCAGATTGTTGGAATAATTTAGAAATAAATAATTGAGAAAGGTAAATATTAGTAGTCATTTAGTTATCTGTTGAATATATAATCTTGAAATATTAAAATTGTATTTTTTTTTGTTTTGTTTTGTTTTTCGAGACAGGGTTTCTCTGTATAGCCCTGGCTATCCTGGAACTCACTCTGTAGACCAGGCTGGCCTCGAACTCAGAAATCCGCCTGCCTCTGCCTCCCAAGTGCTGGGATTAAAGGCGTGCGCCACCACCGCCCGGCAAAATTGTATTTTATAAGGGTATGTGACTTACCAAACTATACATTGAACAAACTGTATACCATCAAGTCTAATATTTTTTCACTATACAGTGTTAGTTCTAAAGATTCAATATGAAATTTTCTTTGTATATAAGATCTAGAAATTTTTCAATCTAATTATTTGCCAAACCATTAATAATTATCATTTTGGGAGAAGAGACAGAGTGGTCAAAATAAAGTTTTACTTTCCTTTAATACATATTTCTGTAAAGTTTGAGGTTTTCTGCTTTCTTCTTTTGAGACAGGGAGTTACTATATATAGCTCCAGCTGTCCTGGAACTCACAATGTAGACCAAGCTGACATTTAATTCCCAGAGATCTGCATATCTCTGCCTCTTGAATGCTGGCATTGAAGGAGTATGCCCAGACTGAATTTTTTCAATAGCATCTGTCAACTTCAGTTATTTTTGGAGAACTGTGTATTATACAGTCTAATATATAATTACCCATAATTTTTAATTTTCAGTGTTTTTTATTAGTAAGACTCAACAAATATGTTTCTTTATTAAACATACATCAAGCTTCCATTAATAGCTCCTTTATATGTAATTAAAGTAAATGTAAACATCACTCCAAGTAAACTTCTCTTCCTAACAGCTTTCTGTAATGTTTTATTTATATACACACACATGAATACCAGGCTGTCTTTGAACCCACAGAATACCACCATGCCAGCCTCGTTCTCTTTTTAAATCCTCACTTGCAGTCCCTGGTATGTTATTATTGTCATTATCTTCTTTACCATAAGATTATAAAGACAAGAATAATATTTACTGTATTAATTCTATTTTCTCTATGTAAGAGAATATTTGACATACAGTAAGCTCTTATTGTTTGCAGAGTAGAAAATATTTTAAAATATTTCATGTTGCATAAAACCTTTTTTTCGTATATAATAAGAAAAATTAGTGAAAACCTAAAATTGGATAAAATAGATCTAAACATTTTAATTTTGTTTATGTATGAATACTATATCTGCATGTATGACCGGATGCCAGAAGAAGACATCAGATCTCATCATAGATATTGCTGGGAATTGAACTCAGGACCTCTGAAAAAGCAGACAATGCTCTTAACCACTGAGCTATCTCTTCAGACCCCTAGGATCTAAACATTTTTAATTATGTTTAGAGTTGGCAAGTGCTTCAGCAGGTTATAAGCGCTTACCACCAAGCCTAATGACCTGAGCTCCATCCCTGAGACATATTAGGAGAACCAGCTTCCTGAAGTTGTCCTTAACACAGGCACACACACACAGACAGATAGACACACACACACAGACAGATAGAGACACACACACACAGACAGACACACACACACACACACACACACAATTTTTGAAATATTAAAAATGTTATCTTTAGGAATAAGAACTGAAGACACCTGAGGTTTGGGACCCAAGAACTAGTTCAGTGCTTAAGAAAACTTCTTGCTCTTGTAGAGGATGCAGGTTCAGTTACCAGCACCCAAATGGTGACTCACAACCAACCATTAACTCCAGTTTCAGGGGATTAAAAACTAGTCTGACCTCCATGGGCAACAGGCATGCATGTGGTACACAGACATACATGCAAGCAAAACACATGTGAACATAAAATAATCTAAAAACATTTTAAAAGAAAGTTGAGACTTATGTACTACTTCAGATTCAACCCTCAAGAGGTAAAGGCAGAAAGGTAACAAATATGAAGCCAACCTCTGTCTAAAAGCATTAACTAAAATTGTATACAAATAACTGCCTGATTTATGCTTTCTTAAAACTTTAACATTAATAAATAATCAATTATAATCCCACAATATTAAAATAGAAGAGATAGAAATCTAATATATTTTGATCCCTGTGAAATCAAACTTTAAAAGCTCATTAAATGAGAGAAATTTATTAATTTACCTGTTCTTTACACTGATCTGAGAACTAGAAGGTTGTTTAATATCATCTCCATAAGTAGACCACGGTGCATAGAAGAGTGAGGAGTCTATAGAACTTGCATACTCTGTTGATGACGAGAGTGGGGTGCAGGTCTGCCTTAGGTCTACATTGTCTTCATTCTAAAATTTTAAAGAAATATCTCTACATTAGAGATCAAATTTTCATTTGTTAGAGAGTATTAGTAAAATAGTAAGAAAACATAATAACGCAGGTGTTTGAAGTTGGGATAGCTACTCAAGAACTCTGTCAAAAGCTAGAACACAAACATCTGTGGGGCATTACAATCTGAGGCAATTCCTCAGCTCTGTTCCAGCACTGAAGCTGAAGCAACTACGACAATATATAAACGAATGAACATGGTTTTGTTGTAATAAATTTTTATGTACAAAAAGTTACTTATCAGATCTAGAGTTTTTGTTAAACTAAAGCTATATCAAGCCTCCATTAATAGCTCCCCTATATTAGGAAAAAAGGGATCAGCCAATGAGACTGCTCAGTGAATAAAGGTGCTTGCCACCAAGTCTGATGACTTGAGCTTACAAGTCCAGGACCCACATGGTAGAAGAGTCAACTCCTTCAAGTTGTCCTTGGATCTCCTCACATGTGCTACAGACACAAGTGCCCTGTCTCCCACCCCATCGCCCAAAATGATAAATGTAATCATTTTTAATTAATAAAGATAGGAGCAGAAAGATGGTTCAGAGGGTAAAAGTGCTTGCACTTAAAAGTCTGATGACCTGAGTTCTATCCGTGGAATTCACAATGGATGAGAAAAACTCCAAAAGTTGTCCTCTGACCTCTCTGTGTGCACCATGGAATATGTGCACTTATATTCACATGTACATATCATAACACAGTAAAAGTTGTTTTTTTTTTTTTTGAGACAGGGTTTCTCTGTGTCCTGGAACTCACTCTGTAGACCAGGCTGGCCTTGAACTCAGAAATCCGCCTGCCTCTGCCTCCCAAGTGCTGGGATTAAAGGCGTGCGCCACCACTGCCCGGCTAGTAAAAGTTTTAATGTAAAGGTTATTTTAAGTTAAAAATAGTAGAAGTAGACATCATTCCCTTAGGTCTCTCTCTTTGCAAATATCTGATAGCTGTAATTGCTGAAGTTTCAATACTTGAAACACAGAAGACTGTGTGGATACTGGTGGTACTACTTTAAGTAAATTATACACAAAATTTACTTTTTTTTTCTTAGATAGAATTGTAGAAGTTTGGTCTGGTTCTTCCTCTCTGCTCTATGCTCCCAGAAATAAGACTCATACTCAAAATATATTTACATATACCTTGGCCATGTATAGCTAGGATCATCTATAACTAGATTATAACAATATAATCCACTTATTCTGATCTACATTCTGCCACATGGCTGGTTACTTGTGCTTAGGTACTATGTGTACGTTTTGTCACAACTTTTTGGGTCAATCTCTCTCGCCTGGCTCTGTCCCAGAATTCTGTCTCCTAGATGTCTCACTATTTCCTGCCTAATCCATAGGCCACCAAATTTATTATTGACAGGTGCCACAAACAGATATAAGATATTCTCTCTACACAGGACCTCATATAGTCCAGGCTGGCCTTGAACTTACAAGGAATGGCCTAAACTTTCTGAACTCCCTTTCACTCTCTCTTTCAAATGCTATTTTAGGAGTGCACCACCATGCCCAGCTTTACAAAATTTATTCAATGAAAAACATACAACTATGTAAAAATCCTTTAATTTTCATAGAAATTTCACATATATTATTTTATTTAGTCAACTTAGGAAACAAGTATTATCTCTTTGTTGTTGTTGACACAGGGCAATCTTGCTCTGTATTTCAAGCTGGTTTGGAACTCATTTTATAGCCCAAGCTGGCCTTGAACTCACAATAATCATCCTGCCTCAGATTCCCAAACACTGGGATTACAGACAGTGCCCCACTTGGCTTTTCTATTTTAAAAATAAAGAAGCTGAATCTGAGAATATAGCCCAGTAACAGAACACTTGACTATCATCAGAAAAAATAAAACAAAACAAAAAAACAAGGTTATAGATTACTCAGAAAATTCATGACAAAATTAAGCTAAAACTCAAAATCTTACTCCTAATCAAGGGTCTTTTTCACAAATTTTAAAATTTTGAGCCTACTTTGTGTTTCCAAGAGATATTGAAAAATATCAGTAAAAAGATAGTCATCTCTCTGGTGAATTTAAAGCTATTACTACAATTAAGAGGAAATACAAGGAACCAGGTGTGACAGCACTCATCTGCAATCTCAGCACTTACAAGATAGAAGCAGGAGAATTAGTTCAAGACTAGCCTCAGATATATGAGTTCAAGACCAGATTGGTCAGTATAAAATCCTGTCTCAAAAAACTAAAGATGACCTTGAATTTCTGATCATTCTCCCTTTACCTTCCCAGCACTAGGATTATAGCTTGGTATCACCATACCAAGTTTATGCAATGCTAGGATCATACTCAGAGCTTTGTGCATGTTAGGCAAGCATTCTATAACTAAACTACACACCCCAGCCCAAATATGTACTTTTTGATAAAACAATCAACTAAAATAGTATGGTGAGAAATATATGGATACTTTTCTGTTAAAATATTTATAAAGGTTGGAAATGTATAAATATTTGGGTAAATGTTAATTATACTGCTTATATACTTTATATACATGAAATAAGTAAGTGGAATTTAAGTGGAATTAGTTCCAAGTAAATTTTAGGAAAAAGATACTATAAGCAATAGAGAAGTCTTGTCTAGGGAGTGAAAGATCTGGATTTCAGGAATTGGGGATGTACTGTGGAGCTCAGTTGTCAGAGCTCTTGTTTAGCATATACAAAATTCTGAATTCAAACCCAGCATCCCTTAACCTGGTGGTGGCCACACCTATAATCTCAACTCTACAGTGGGAGAAGCAGGAAGATCAGAAGTTCATCATGTTCAGCTAAATGCTGAGTTAACAGCCAGCTTGGGTTAGTTATATATATGAGACTGTTAAAAAAAGAAAGAGAGAGAGAAGGAAAGAGAGAGGGAGAGATCTGGGTTCTGTATTAGGCATAAATCAAACCTCAGTTTCTCAATCTATACAGTAGATATAAGTTATTATTCCTATGTATTGTTATGACTAGAAATACATCAATATTGATGACCTGCTTAAAATTTTTCAAATAGAATTTGCAGGGGACAAGAGAGATGGCTCAGAAAGTAAGAAGAGTACTTGCTGCTCTTGGGAGAGGACCCAGGTTCAACTCTCAATACCCATAGGATGGCTTTCACCAATCTGTAACTCCAGTTCCAGGGATACTGCCTCATTGCCTCATTTGTCCTCCATAGGCAAGCACATGGTGCACATAAAAACACGCAGGCTAAACACTCATACACATTTTTTTAAAAAAATAAATGTTATTCTATGCATGATTTTTTAAAACTTTGTCTTACCAAGCCTGGTGGTGCATACCTTTAATCCCAGAATTTAGGAGGCAGAGGCAGACCTCCGAGTTGGAAGCCACCCTGGTCTACAGAGTCAATTCCAGGACAGTTAGAGCTACACCAGAGAAATGAAACTGTGTTTTGAGAAGCCAGAACAAACGAGACAAAAACAAAACTCAAAACCAAAGTTTTAGTGAGGTAAACAGTAGCATGTAATTAAAGTCACTGTAAAGAAAATTAAAGGTATAAAAAAATTGCCTTTAAATTATCAAGTACATTTGAAATTAAAAACTAAAAAGTATTACAATATGTGCTTAAAATAAAACAATATTATCTAGTCTCGCTAAATAATTTTCTTACTTGCTAAATGAATTTTTAAATTACTGACATGTTATATACTAAGGACCGGATGGGAATGAGCCAAGGAAAAATCTTTTCTTGGAGGGCTGGAGAGGTTGCACAGTAGTTAAGAGCACTGACTGCTCTTCTGAAGGATCAAAATTCTGACTGTTTGCAACGTCCTCTTCGGGTCTCCAGAGGTGGTGCACAGACATACACGATGGCAAAACTACCATACATACATACATACATACATACATACATACATACACACACACACACCACACACCCCCCCACACACACACCACACACACCACACACACCACACACACACACACACACACACACACACACACACACACACACACATATATGGGGTTTTTTTGTTTTTTGTTTTTTTTTTGAGACAGGGTTTCTCTATGTATCCCTGCCTGTCCTGGAACTCGCTTGGTAGACGAGGCTGACCTCGAACTCAGAGATCTGCCTGCCTTTGCCTCCCGAGTGCTGGGATTACAGGCGTGCACCAACACTGCCTGGCTTACATTTTTTAAAAATTAAAACAATTTTTTTCTCATGTCTAAAACCAAATGTGTATTATGCAAACTCTAAAATGCTTTCCTCTGGACCAGTCGGATGGCGGCAGGGTGCCTGCTGCTGATCCTGAGGACCTGAGCTCAATCCTGAGGACCCGAGTTCAAACCCCAGGACCCATAGGGTGGACGTTGAGAACTGAAAAGTCCTCTGATCTCCACCTATTTGCCAAGGCACATTTCCATGCCCCATCCCCCATAAAAAATATATATATAATTTTAAAAATTTGGTGTCTATATAGAGCTAGATAATATAATAATAATAGCCCCTGTTTTCCCCAGCTTCTAATTCTGACTGGAGTTTTTTTCAACATTTAAGGGACTAGAGCTGAAAGTCCTGGGTTTGCGTTAGAGCATGGAGGGCGGGGCTAAAAAAGGAAGCGGGGAGGGGGATATACGGGGAGGGGGACGAGCAAAGTACTGAATTTGTTAATGGACCTGCGACTTGTAGCAATCATAGAAGGACGTGGAGCCGGTCAGCATCATGCTGTTGAACACATCAGATAATCTACTGCTGGTGTCCACACTGAGGTTCCAGCAACGATTCGCACTGCCACGGAACGCCACCTTCGGCTGCTCGAAACGAGGAGACGCGAGGTCATCACGGAGCACGGCGAAGGCAGGGCTGCAGCCAGGGCCGGCTAACTGCAGATCCTTAGGGACGCTAACTTGGGGTCCCTCCTTCAGCCCCCCCGCCCCCGTTTCCTCTCCAAACCCTCCTCCTCCCCGTCACTGCGCACAGCTCCGGCGGCCCTCGACGGCCCTGACAGACGCCTCCGCGCCATAGCGCCTCGACAGGCTGACAGAGGTGGCGGCTCCGCAATGGAGGCCTCAGTGACGTCGACCTTCGACCAGAGCCCCCCCCCCTTCCCCACTCGCGACTCGGCCCGACGACATGTCGGGGCTCCCCACCCGCGACCCGCAACCTCCCGTGCCCCCCACACCCCACCCCACCCCACCCCCCTGGCCTCCTTATAGACGCGTGCAGACGGACGCGCCTGCTCCTCCGCGTCCTTCCCGGGTCGCCATCCTCGAAGCCCCCCGCCAGTTACCTCAGGTCCCTCCCTCAGGCCTTGGGGGTGACGGGGCCGGCAGGTGTCTCCGCCGCTCACCTCCATGGGGGCCTCCCCAGCTCCTCCTGGACTAGCTACAGCTCCTGGGATACGGGGATGAGGGAGGACGTCGAGGCCCAGCTCCCTCAGCCCGCACCCCACCGCTGCCGCAGCCGCCGTCGGCGCTGCCTGGAGCCGGTCTGTGGGTGGGGGGCCGAGCCGAGACGGTGCGACAGAGAAGAGGCCGTTACATTGCTACCCCTGGCTCGCGACTAGGCACCGGCCGCCGGCCCCCGCCCCGCCCAGGAGGCCCGTCACCTCTCATCCCGCATCCCTCATTGGCCCGCTGCCCAGCCAATGGGCAACGGCCTCCTGGGTCTGTTACCCCCCCGACCCCCAGAGACAAGGCAAAGAAGGAGCAGTTAGACTTCGCTCTAGGCTTGCTCAGGCCACGTCTAAGATTTTCCCGCTCAAAGTAAGCTCGCTCGGGATTGGCCAGAATGGACGAGCACCGGCCCGCTGATTGGCTGATAGGAGGCGCGCGCTTACTGGCTTGGTAGCGGCGCTTGGAAGATTAGGGAAATTGCACAGCAACTGGCCGATGACCTTAAAGCCCTCTGCCCCGCACCCTACGCCAATATCTTCGTTTTGTGTCTTGTTCTCCACCCCTCGTTCCCAGAATTCCACAGAGCCGCCAGCCCAATAGACAGTTGTAGCCTTTTTCAGAGGGCAAAGAAACGAAACCGTTGTAGAGCTAAATGGCAAAATCTGTCCTCTGTCCTAGGCTCAGGTTTCCTTTGACTATTAAACGTGAATATGACTTTTTGAACAAACTTCCCCCTGAATTTGTTTTGTTTGTTTTGTTTTGAGGTTTTATTTATTTATTTATTTATTTATTTATTTATTAATATTTGTTGTTTTAAAGCTATTCCGGGACCTTATGAGATGTAGACATAGGCAGTCTCATTAGGGTCTTAGAAAAATGCGAAGTTCATCCCCAGGCAATCCTCAAAAAGTGTGTAAATGCAAGCACGGGGCAGGGGTTGAAGGGGGGAGGACACTGAAATATTAAAGGAGTAAACACAAGCATTTTAGGGTGTTTGCACTTAAAATCAAAATTTGAGAAGCACCAGATTAAGCAGGTGTTCATTTAGCTCGGGCACTAATGGAAGTAAACCAGGGGGATGAATTTGCCGGCCCACGGAGTATTGACAGTTTTTTCAGATTCACAACCATCTCTAACTCAAGATGGAGAATGACAAAAGAAATATACCATATCAGACTCTGACCTCCAACACAGACACAAATGGGCAAGTATGTGCACACGGGCACACACTCAAACACAAATTAGAAAAAGAGATTTGGGATTGGGGTGATAATAAATTACTTGCCATCAAGTGTGAGAACCTGAATCCGTCCCCAGAACCCACGACAAAAAACGGGCATGATAAATGTTTAATCCCAGCACAGGTAGATTGCTGGCCTCACTGGCCAGCCAGCCTACCTCCTCGGCAAGGTCCAGTAAAGTAAGACCCTACCTCAAATACAAGATGGGGGACAGCGAGCTGGCTCAATAGGTAAAAGCATTGTCTCCAAGACTGATGGTTGCGTTTGAACAAAACAAATGCAAGGTGAGAATCAACTCCACCAAGTTGTCCTCTGGCTTCCACATGTGTTCTGTTATGCATGTACTTCCATACACATATACACCCATACAATAAACACATGATAGATAAACATATATATGCCCATATAATAGATAGATTTTTTTTTTTAATTTTTGTTTTCGTTGTTTAGAGAGAGTCTCTACATAGCCCTGGCTTTCCTGAAACTCACTTTATAGACCGAGCTGACCTCAAACTCACAGAGATCCACCTGCCTCTGACTCCCAAGTGCTGGGATTAAAGGCATGTATTACCATATTTGGCTCTGATGTAATTTTTTTAATTTAAAAAATGATGGCTAGGTGGGGGCAGTTCACTGAGTTCGAGGCTAGCCTGGTCCATGGAGCATATTCCAGGACAGCTGGAGCTACACAGAGAAACCCTGTCTCAAATAAACAAACTGAAAATGTCTAAATATAAGATGGATAACATCTGAGTTTTGATATCTGAAGTAGATATCTGGCCTCCACATGTAAGCTGTTATGTAACAGTTTCCTCAGAGATTGAAACATTCCATTCTTCAGGGAAGCTCCTTATGCAGGAAGGATAACAACTCAAAAGAGCTGAAGGAAGTCCCTGAAACTGACCAGAGTCACTAGGCCCTTCCCTACCATAAAAGCTCAGAGTCTCTCAGACCAGCCAACCTGCCAAAAATAAGCAACTAAAAAAAAAAAAAGCCAAACCCACGAAAATTCTCTCATACCTGGCTAGCTTCCTGGGAGAAGCAGAAACCAGCCAAGCTGCCTGGAAGAGCTTTAGACCAACTGAGGCATCTGGAAAGGGCATTTTTCAACCTGTTTAGCTGCCTGCAGACTGCATTGTGTGCCCCACATTCCCAGCTTTGTGAGCTGTCACACATGCCGGGGTAGTCCTTGGTGAATCGGTTCTCTTTAAATAATTTCTGCTCCTGTAATAACCCCGCAATCATACTCTTGTAAGTAACCCAATAAAACTCATTGGTTCAGCAATTTGGATTTGGTGGTATTGGTACTTTGGTCCGTCAGGAGTTCCCTATCTGTGGTAAGTAGACGTGTGTGTTGCATCTCCCTAGAAAAAGTTTTATCATACAACACACACACACCACACATACGTGTACATCTACATACACACAAACATGTCCACAAGTTCAAAAAAAGGAGACGTAGACAGTATTATCAAAGCCTATAGAGCTTGTGTCAGATTCTCCAGAAACCTGGAAAAATGGCCCTGCTGAGTTCTACTTTCAAGGGGACAGGATGAGAATGATTGCTAGGTACATACTGGTCTGGAGTCCCATTGCCAATCTGGTTTGATGATCTAGCACTTTCTTGTTTTGTTTGCTTTGGTTTTGTTTGTTTGTTTGTTTGTTTGTTTTTTGAGACAGGCTTACTCTTTGTAGCCCTAGGAAAAGTGGCTGTCCCGTAACTCAATTCATAGGCGAGGCTAGGGTTGAAACTCACAAAGATTCATCTGCTTCTGCCTCTAGAGTACTGGGATTAAAGGTGTGTGGCACCAATGCCCAGCTCATGCTTTCGATTTTTCTTCTTTAAATAGATTTTAGTTTTTAGAGATATTTAAATCTGAAAGCACAGAGGGTTTCCATATGCCCCCAGCCCCACACATGCACCTTCCCCCAATGTCAGCGTCCTGCCTCGGAGGGCTACACTGCTAACAATCAATGGATCTCCTTGATTCATCCTTCCCACTGCCGTCCACAGCCCACGTAGAGTTCCCTCTCGCTGCAGTGATTTCAGTGGGATGGCACGTGTCCCTGGTTGAGGTAACATATGAAATATTTTCACCGCCTTAAAAAAAGTCTCGTGTTGGGCTGCAGAGAGTGTGGACAACTTCTTACAAGAGGACTTGAATTTAGTGTCCATCCTTTGTCAGGTGGCTCACTACCTCCTATAACTACAGCTCCAGGGGATCCGCTGCCCTCTGGCCTTCACAGGAGCCTGCACTTGTGCCCAAACCAACACAGACACACATACATATGGCATACTTTTTTTTAAATAAATGAATAAATCCCTGTTCCACCTATCGGTCACTAATGAATACACGATGCCTCCCGACATGCCCCTTGGAAACTCTTGATCTTTACTGTATTCATAACTTTGCCCCTTCCAGAATGTCACCTAGAATTATACAGCATTTGGCCTTTGCAGATTGGCATCTTTCCCTCGGTGCTATGCTCTGGAGATTCTTCAGCGCCTTTTCATGGTTTTATATAGAGACTTTTTTTCCTTCAGTTTTTGAAATGTGAACATTTATTTGACAAAAGATTGTTAAAACCCTCAAGACCAGCTGGATGCAGCACCAGCCGTAGGTTTTGCTCCTTCACGGAATCCAAGTCTCACACTTCAATGCAAAGTGTTCAGGGCCCTCATTAGCCCGCTCCAGTTACACTTTCTCTTGCACTAAGCCACTTTAGCCACGGGTTGACTTCTGAAGGTGGTAGGCCACAAAGTCATGACCATGGCATACACTTTCCAAATGATGGCATCCTCTGTGGTCTTGACTGGCCTGGAACCCACCGAGATCCACCTGCCTCTGCCTCCTGAGTGCTGGGATTAAAGCTGTGCACCCACACGTTTCTCACTCATTTCTGTTTAACACTCAACATTCCACTGTCCCGATGTCCCATGCGCTATCCATTAACATACTGAAGGGTTAGTTTGACAGTTCTGAACTAAGCTGCTATGAACATCAGTGTTCAGGTTTTGTATTCACAGGTTTTAAAGTCATGTGATGAAACACCAAGGACCTCAATTGCTATACTGTATGGAAAATGATAATGTTGTAAGACACTATCAAAGTGATACCATTTTATTTTCTCTCTAGCAATGAGCAAGAATGGCGGCTGTTCTAGACTCTCACCAACATTTGGTACTGTCAGTCCTTCGGCTTTTAGCCATTTGATTAAACATGTCATGACATCTCTCTATTGTACAATGTTCTTGGCCATGCTGGGAATCAAACCCAGGGCCTCACACATGCTAAGCAATTACAAAAGAACATTGGCACTTGTTGCCAAAATCAGTAAACTGAGTTCCATCCCTGGGACCCACGTAACATAAGGAGAGAACCACCTCTCTCAAAGCTGTCCTCTGACACACATGCTTGTGCCCTGGCACACAGCTCACCCCTCACCCCACATATAAAATAAATATGTATATATTTATGTAAATATAGAAAAATCAAGTGCTCTGTCACCAAGCTCCACCCTCAGCCACCACCCTTGTCTTTTACCTTCTTGCTTCTTATTGCATTACTGGGTTTTTTTGTGTTTTGTTTTTGGTTTTTGGTTTTTTGGGTTTTGTTTGTTTGTTTTTAGTTCTCCAGTTTCTAGATGAGCAATTCGTAACAGGTGACCTTTAGATGGCCAGCATCAGCACCACATGGGAATTTGGTTAGAAATTCTTGGTTTTGGTCCTCATCAAGATTTACTAAGGAGAAAGTATGCAGATGTGGCCCAGCGGTGTGTGTATATTAACAGCCTTCCTATTGATGCAAACTGAGGTTTGGTTTGGAAACACCTTTGTGGGCCAGCTTCGTTGCTATGGTAGGCTCCAACCACCTGTAGCTACAGAGCTCTTGTAAGTGGCTGGGATGAATACAGATTGTACTGTGAATGTTAAGTGTACCCCAGGATTCCAAAGAAAAAGACTTATTTGAAAAAAATTGAACTATCTCATTAATACTTTTCATATTGCCGGGCAGTGGTGGTGCACACCTTTAATCCTAGCACTTGGAGGCAGAGGCAGGCAGATTTCTGAGTTTTGAGGCCAGCCTGGTCTACAGAGTGAGTTCCAAGGCAGCCAGGGCTACACAGAGAAACCCTGTCTCGAAAAACCAAAAAACAAAACAAAGAAAAACAAAAAAACTTTTCATATCGATAAAATTGAAACGATGATATTTTTGCTATATGGAATTGAATAAAGCAATGTTAAAGGTAATTTTTACCTGTTTCTAGTTTTTTAGAACATGGAGTAGGATCTGAGGAGGTGGTTCAGTGGTTGAGATCAGCTATTACTCTTCCAGAGGACCCAAGTTCAGTTCCCAGCACCCACATGGCAGCTCACAACTGACCATCATTCCAGTTCCAGGAGAAGGGACACTCTCTTCTTGACCTGCTCTGACATACAATCAAAACAACCAAACATAAAATAAAATAATTTTTTAAAAGTAAATAAAAATAAAACATGGAACGGCTGGAGACATGGCTCCATTGGTAAAGTCTCCATTGAATAAGAACCTGAGTTTAGGTCCTTAGCACCCATATAAAAGCCAAGCAGGTCTCAAGCCCAGTAAAACAGTTGAATCCCAGGGGCTTTCTTCCCAGCCGGTCTAGAGCTCCAGGTTCACTAAAATATCCTTTCTGGGCTGTAGAGATGGCTTAGTTAGTTAAGAGCACTGGCTGCTCTTCCAGAGGATCCAGGTTCAATTCCCAGCACCCACATGGAAGCTCACAATTGTCTTTAATTCCAGTTCTAGGAGATATGGAACTCTCAAACAGACAGACATACAAACAGGCAAAACACTAATGCACATAAAATAAAAATAAATAAATCTTTAAAAAAAAAAGACCCTCTCTCAAAAACTAAGTGAGATTAAAGAAGACAGTAGGCCGGGCAGTGGTGGTACACGCCTTTAATCCCAGCACTTGGGAAGCAGAGACAGGCAGATTTCTGAGTTCAAGGCCAGCCTGGTCTACAGAGTGAGTTCCAGGACAGCCAGGGCTACACAGAGAAACCCTGTCTCGAAAAACCAAAAAAGAAAGAAAGAAAGAAAGAAAGAAGGGAGGGAGGGAGGGAGGGAGGGGGAGGGAGGGAGGGAGGGAGGGAGGAAAGAAAGAAAGAAAGAAAGAAAGAAAGAAAGAAAGAAAGAAAGAAGATAGTAGATATTTCCTCACACAAGCCTATGTACATGTCCACATACATGTACTCTCAAAAAAATGTATAAATAATATAGAGTTTCCAGAATTTTTTTCTGCTATTGTTTTTCTTTTATGCTGGGACTAGAACTCAGGTCAACATGAATAAAATGATAGGTAAGTACTCCACCACTGAGATACACCCTAGCCCTAGAAACCTTGAGCTAGGTACTGACTTGCTCTGTAGACCTGGTTAGCCTAGAGCACCTGCTTCTGCCTCCCAAAGGCTGGAATTAAAGGTAAAATATTTGGCCTCTTCATGTTTTCAAATTCATCATCATCAATAATAGTAATAGTAGCAGTGAGTGTGAGTGTGTGTGTGTTTGTATCAGCATGCACAGACACAAGTACAAGCATGGAGGTCAGAGGGCAACTTTCAGGGTCAAATCTTGCCTGACATTTATTTCTTTATAACCCATGAGCTAAGAATGGTTTTAACCTGTAATAGCTGAAAATAAAAAAATTTAAATATAATAAAGTGGATACCTGGTTATGGAGGTGTAAGCCTTTAATACTAGAACTTATAGAGGGTGGTATGCAGAGGTAAAACAGATCTCTGTGAGGTCCAGGCTAGCCTGGTCTAAATAATGAGTTCCAGGACATCCAGGTCTACATAGGAGTGAGACATTTGTCTCGAAAAGGGGGGGGGGGCAAGGAGGAGAAGAAGAGAAGGAAGAGAAGGAAGAGGAGGAAGGGAATAGTCTTTGATCTTTCTCATGTGAGTATTTTTATATGTATTACACACACCCAGCACAAATGTAACAGAAAGCACAGCTCAACCCAATCTGCTGCCACATGACAAACAGAATAATTTAATACGGTAAGTTATATATGTAATTTGAATACAGCATAATTTAATATGGTAATAGTCAATTTCTAGAGCAAGACTTCCTTGGACCTGCCAGCAGTATAAATAATAACGAAGAATCTTTTAATATAGCTTAAATCTTAGGCAATTTGCTAGGGCATTCTCCCATCCAGCTCACCTAGCTTAACCCAACTATCTTGCTGCATGGTCCATGTCTGTTCCCTCTGTGTCCACTCCCTAAATCTCTCTGACTTCCCGAGTCACTCTGCTTGCCAGGAGGCTCCACCCTCCACTTCCTGCTCCAGTTATTGCCCGTCAGCTGTTTATTACAAGCAATCAGTAGTGAAACAACCTCTCAAACAATTTTAGATTGCCTCTGAGCATAGAGGGTTGTCTGAACTTGAGGCCATGTGGAAGGACCAGCGATGGGCCATAGAAATGACAATACCAACATCCTGAGAGCATTTAGAATTGACAATTGAAAATACAGAGACACACCCTCATACAGTGTAAAAAAGATTACCCCAACAAACATGGTAATAGTTCTGTTTTATAAGTAATAGTAATATTTATAAGTAACAGTAATAGTCGAAGTTTAATGTGGCATGGTTTAGTATGGTAATAGTCAACATCTCCATAAGATGGTGCTCAAAGACTAACTGTAATATATTTCTACTGCATTTTATTTGTATAGGGGGTCCGGATAGTCGTGCACTTGCCACAGTAGACGTGTGGAGCTCAAGGGAGTCAGGTCTCTCCTTCCACCATGTGGGTGGGTTCTGTGGTCCAACTTAAGCCCTCAGACTTGGGAGCAAAGGACCCTCACCTTCTGTGATTCTGACCCCCCTATAAGAATTATTTTTTTCAAGACAGGTTTTCTACATGTAGCCTTGGGCTCTGTAGACCAGGCTGCCCTCAAACTCAGAGATCTGCCTGTCTCTGCCTCCCAAGTGCTGGGATTAAAGGCCTATATCGCCCCCCTCCAACCCTCCAATACCCCACTGCACCCCCATATCTCATTTAATTCTTACAGCAGTCTTTGGAGTTGTGTGTTGATGACCCTGATAGAGAGATAAAGTCACTTGCCTAAAGTTCCTGTACCTGAGTGACAAATCGAAAACGCTTACTCCAGGTTTGCCTGACTACCGCACATTCCACAAACCTGTACTGTCTCCATTACTGTCTCTCTCCCCCGCGTTATCCCACCTGGGTTTTTACTTCATCCTCATAAGCAGGTATGTTTACACGGAGCTCCCGCTGGCTTACATAATTATATGCTCGGCGTATTGAGTCACTTTCATGTTGCTGTGATTAAACAGCTGACAGAAGCCATGGAGTGGAAGGAAGGCTCTGTGTGGGAGAGCATGCCCTGGCCATCCTGTCGCAGAAGCATGGAGGAGCGGCTCACTTCACACAAGGAGTACGTGGTAAGGCTATTCCCATCAAACAGAGGAGTACGCGGAGCAGGCTATCCATCGTGGTGAAACAGAAGCTGAAGACAACTTATAACAGGCAGGCATAATCAAAGCCTGGCCTGATTTACCTACTCCGCAGCTAGCCTCACCTCTAAGGTTACAACCTCCTGTCATGAAATCTAACCCTGCAAGGGGTACTACGGCCCATGCACAGATCTGGTTTAAAGGGGTTTATTGGGAAAGAGAGGAGTGAGAACCTGGAAAGGGTAGAAGCAGAGGAGTGGACATGTAGTCAGGCAGATAGGCTGGAGCAGAGCCATGAGGGCAGAGAAGGGGGTACAGAGGACAGGGAGGAGGGAGGGAGGGACGAATGGAAGGAGGAAGGAAGAGAGAGCGCGCGCTGGAGTGGCCAGCAGCCCTTTTATACGCACCTGGCACACCTGGCAGAGGTAACAGGTGATGGCAGCAGGTAACTGTGGCTTTAGTCGTTGCTAGGTCCCTGGGAAGAGCCTAGTGGAATCCCGAGTAAGTTAATACCTCCCATAAATAATGATGCCAGCTGTGGGGGTCGGGGAAGACTTTCCAAACATGAGCCATTGTGGGATATTTCAGATTCAAAGCATAACAGGCAAGGGCAGATGTGGTGGTATATGCCTTTAATCCTATCACGTAGGATGCAGAGGTTGGCAGACCTCTGTGAGTTCAAGGCCAGCCTGGTCTACATAGTGAGACCCTGTTTGTTCTTTTTGTTTGTTTGAATTTAAACCCCAACAGACAGGAAGCACCAAAGGATAATAATTGCTTCTTCTCTTACACGTGACCTGACTGCACACCCCAGGCAAGTTTTCAAAGAACAGATTCATTCGTTGTTTTATTATAGTCTTTTTTTAAATTTTTAAATTTTTATTTATTTATTTATTTGGTTTTTTCGAGACAGGGTTTCTCTGTACAGCCCTGGCTGTCCTGGAACTCACTCTGTAGACCAAGCTGACCTCGAACTCAGAAATCTGCCTGCCTCTGCCTCCCAAGTGCTGGGATTAAAGGTATGCGCCACCACTGCCTGGCTGTTTTAGTATATTCTTAATGCTGGCTGGCCTAGGTGTTATAAATGCCCCCTTTGCTGGAACTGGCACTGGAATAAGAAGATAGAGCCAGGCTCAGCATTCACTGTGGAGTTGAGTGACGTCATTTCCTGAACAGGAGAGCCCAAGGAGTGCCTGAGGTCTCTCTGTGCCCAGTTACCCACACTTGGCCTCTCTCTATTTCCTGTCATTTGAAAATGTGTGAAACTCTGTGATGTCTGCCCTTCTTTTTTTTTTTAGAAATTAAATTTAAATGAATCAAAAACACATGGATTGGCTTTTCCTCAGAAGGACACTCACTCACATTTTAAAATGGAAAGGAAAATACATGGGACAAAGACCAGATGGATTTTTAAATTTGGAAGCAGGGTTGGAATATTTGGGAAAAGTCTAAGCAGTCAGGCATGCCCAGCCCAGACTCTCCCTCACAGCTGTAGAAAGACAGACCACCTCTGGGATGACAGGCCTTGCTCTGTGGATGACTGTGGAATCAGATTTGTGATACACCAATGCCTTGTAGAAGTTAACATGATCTCTGTGACGGGACAAGCCACTTGGTCCTTTTTTTTTTGGTTTTTTTCAAGACAGGGTTTCTCTGTGTAGCCCTGGCTGTCCTGGAACTCACTCTGTAGACCAGGCTGGCCTCGAACTCAGAAATCCACCTGTCTCTGCCTCCCAAGTGCTGGGATTAAAGGCGTGCGCCACCACTGCCCGGCTACCACTTGGTCCTTAAATTTTGACTTTTCTGTTAAGAAGAGGGAGGCTGAGGGCTGGAGAGACAGCTCAGCGGGTAAAAGCACTTACTGCTCTTCCAGGGGACCTGTGCTCAGTTCCAAGCACCCACCTCTGGCAGCTTACTGATTCCTCTAACTCCAGCTCAGGGGATCCATCACCTCTGGCATCTGCAGGCACCGTGCTCATATCCTTTGCACACATCGCACATAAACATATAATTCAAAAATAAATACTGGGACTGGAGAGCTGGCTCAGCAGTTCTGAGGGTTATGCTGTTCCAGAGAACCTGCATTTGGCTCCCAGCACCCCTATAGCCACACACCTCTCTAACTCCAGTTCTAGGGATCTGAAGCCCTCTTCTGACCACTCCAGGCCACAGGCATGCATGTGGTGCACAGACAAATATACAGGCAAAGCACCCATACACATAAAATAAATATATAAAATGGAAATAAGTCTTTTTAAAGAAAAGATGGAATGAAGTTAGGGCATCTAGTTGTAATTAGACTTTTTTTTTTTTTTTGACACACAGCTAAGGGTGAAAATAAAGCTGAAACCCAGATGTTAATCCATATACTATGAGGAAGGGGGGAGGGAAGAGAAAGAGAGAGAGAGAAAGAGAGAGAGAGAGAGAGAGAGAGAGAGAGAGAGAGAGAGAACGAGAACAAACAGGGACCCACCAAAGTGTCCTCAGTTAACAAACAGCAATCTTTGCTTTTTTCTTTGGTCTGCAACCCGGCACACAGGAACTCAGTACATCCTTGGGGTGGTCTTCTACTGCATCATACTGCCTCCTTTAAGAAATGTTTTCACAGGGAGAATGGTGTCTGAAAGCTCACCGTCCCTGATGTCCTCTCAGAGTTCTGAAGCCCTACTTCTCACTCCATTTCCTGTTAGCAGCATATGTACACCCTGACCCAGGATGCCCTGGGGCTCTCATGGATTCTGACCCTCTTTGTATTGTCTCCCACTAAAGCTCCTCTTCCTCACGTCTGTGATTCATGCTGTGGCAATTAAGAACTGTATTTCTAGGGGCCAACAAGGTGGCTCAGCAGGTAAAAAATACTTTGCTGCCAAACCTGAGTTTGATCCCTGGAACCCACATAGTAGGAGAGAACCAAATCCACAAAGTTGTCCTCTGACCTTCACGTGTATGCTATGGCATGCACACACACATACAGAGGGGGAAGGAGAGAGAGAGAGAGAGAAGGGAAAAAAGGAAGGCAGACAGGAGGGAGAGAGGGAGGGAAGACTGTAGAGATGGCTCAGCTTTAAGAACTTGTATATCTTTTGCAGAGGACCTGAGTTCAGCTCACAGGAACCACACTGAGTGGCTCACAATGCCCTGTAACCCCAGCTTCTGAGAGGTCCATCACCCCTGGCCTCTGCCTCCGTGGGCACTTTGCAATCACATGAACATACCCCACATATACATATACACATTTTTAAAAATAATTTTTTTATTTGCGTACATTGGTATCTCACCTGTGTGTTTGTCCATGTGAGGATGTCATATCCCCTGGAACTGGGGGTCACAGACTGTTGTGAGCTGCCATATGGGAGGCCTTGAGACTTGGACCCAGGGCCTCCAGAAGAGCAGTCAGTGCTCTTAACCTCTGAGCCATCTCTCCAGCCCCACATATACATACATATTTTTTTTAAAATAATCTTTAGAAAGAAAGGAAGGGCCGGGCAGTGGTGGCGCATGCCTTTAATCCCAGCACTTGGGAGGCAGAGACAGGCGGATTTCTGAGTTCGAGGCCAGCCTGGTCTACAGAGTGAGTTCCAGGACAGCCAGGGCTACACAGAGAAAACCTGTCTCGAAAAACCAAAAAAAAAAAAAAAAAAAAAAAAAACAGAAAGAAAGAAGGAAGAAAGACTCTTTTTGAGGCCCCTCTAAAATAGAAAGGGTTTTTTGAAAGAGAATTATTACTTATATTTTTATTCAGTGTTTGAGACAGGGCCTCATGTAGCCAAGACCCTGCTAAACAAACACCTGCTAAACACCTGCTCTTTATGCCTGTACTTCCTAAGTGCTGGGGTTACAGATGTGCACCAACCTCCACTTCCGGCTTAGAAGAATTATTACTACTCAATAACTAGTCAGATGGTTTGGGCCAGGCCACCTCTCCTCAACCGGCTTCAGTTTCTTCGCCTATGAGATGACAGTGCAGGCTAGCACCTACCAAACACCTATTTTGCAAAGTACTTGCACGACGCATACTGAGAATTCAGCAGTGGGAGGCGCTGACAGCAGTGTGGGCCAGATCTAATACGAGGTGCGTTAAAGATCCCTCCACTTAATCCCCACCAAAATCCTATGAAAATGTTATTGTCAACCCTAATTTCACATACATAAAATCGAGGTCACTAAAGTGAATAATTTATTCTAGATCCCTCCAGATGGTGGGTGGTGGGGCTGGACTTCAAATACTGGCCATTCTGTTCCCGAGTCCCCAACTTTAACCGCTGCCCGATACTACTACGTCTTACTACCTCGTAAAATGAGGGGATAGTTAAAAATAATCCCTTAGCATTTTAATGGCACTTTGCTCACTCTGAAGCACTGTTCATGTTCGTGCCTTATTTGATCTTCACAACGACCCTAAGGGTAGGTATTATTAACCCAATTTATGGGGCAAGAACAGAGACTTATTAAGAGGGTCACGTGTCCCAAGGCATGCAGCCGGCAAAGGCAGTCAGAGCTCCACTACCCAGGACTGCCCGTTCCCAGTGTGTCCACTGGGTCCCATCCATTGCTCTCCTCTAGCTCCAGCAGAGTCCACTGTTCTTTTCTCTGCATCTTTCTTTAAAGAGACACTGGCCACTGGAGTTCCCTCAGCAGGCCTCGCCTCCTCACCGTGAACCCGGCTCTGCGTAGCGAATGCTTGCAAGCGGCAACAGGGGGCGCTGTGGACTAACTCACTAGTCTGGCGCTTCAGGAGCCCCTGTTGGTGAACACAAAGGAGTCCTGACAAATCTTTTTTTATTTTATTTATGTTTTGGTCTTTATAAGTACTACTTGCATATGGTGTGCATTCTTAAAGGTATAAGTGAGTATGCAGTCTATCTGCTTCCTAACTCCCCAGTTCTCTCAGCATTTGAATTCTGGAAGTGTATGCTCATATAATTGAATGTATGGTTTTTTTTTTTCCTCCCAGATGGTAGCATACAAACACCCACACGTTATCTTTTATTTCTCATACAAATTATATTATACCATAGTCTCTATTCTTTCTCCAGATATTTCAAGATTGTTTATCTCTTGGGCTTTTGTTTTGTTAGTGAGGCAGGAGTTTCTATGTAGCCCAGGCTGTCCTCAAACTCACGGTGAAGTTGAGGATGACTTTGAAATTCTAGCTAGGTGGTGATGGTGGATACCTTTGATCCCAGCACTCTGAAGACAGAGCTGATCTCTGAGCAGGAGACCAGCCTCCACTACAGAGGGAGTTCCAGGACAGCCAGGGTTACACAGAGAAACCCTGTCCAAAAAAAGAAAAGAAAAGAAAGAAAGGAAGGAGGGAAGGAAGGAAGGAAAGAAAGAAAAACGGAAAAATAAATTCTAATCCTCTTGCTTCCAGCTTTCACTCAGCTTCTGTGGTTCTGAGAATCAAACCCACAAGACAGACAAGCACAACTCCAACTGCACTACACCCCCCACACCAAGGTAATTTATCACACAGATCAGTCCATGTCAGAATTTCTAATACCCAATCAAATGGCCAAGCCAGAAGCCATTTGACCAACTCCTCTTATACAGTTATTAGATGAAGCTTTTATAAAGACAGCGAAGAAAAAAAAAAAATAAAGACAGACAGCGGCGCCTCGGTGGCTTTGCGCATGCATGGTTCTGAAGGCTGGCTTCTCAGAATTGGAGTTGTTTGTTTGCAATTTGTCATGTCAGTCAATATTGCTAAGTTCCATACCCAACGGGTATTTACAACTGCATCCATATCCACATGGGGATGTTTCTCACACCGTCCCCAACCCAGAGACTTACCTCAGTGGAGTCTGATCTTCACTTGTCCCCTAGTTGGGAAGATGTCTTCTCGCTGAGATTTTCATTGATTGACTCTGATAATGAGTGCTCCCTGACCTCTGATATTCATACAGATTAGCAGGTACCTTTCCATGTCAGCTTCTACTGTGGCTTCTCCCCAATGAGCCTTTGCCCAACTTTCTTTTAAATGTTAAGTACATTTATCTATCTATCTATCTATCTATCTATCTATCTATCATCTATCTCTATCTATCATCTATCTCTTATCTATCATCTATATATCATTTATCTATCTCTTATCTATCTATCTATCATCTATCTATCTCTTATCTATCTATCATCTATCTCTTATCTATCATCTATCTATCTTTTACCTATCTCTTTATCTATCTATCTATCTATCTATCATCTATCTATCTATCATCTATCTCTCATCTATCTATCTATCTACCTACCTATCTATCATCTCTCTATCTGGGTTGAGGGGAAGTACACCCATGACCTGTGTGTGGAGGTCAAATGACAACTATCACTAATCCGTTCTTTCTCTTCACCATGTGGAGCCCAGGGATTGAACTCAGTTCATCAAGCTTGGTTGCAAACACCTTTGGGCACTTTCCCATTTTGCTGGCCCCTTCCTAACTCAACTTTTAGTTTATTTCTTGCCCGATGTGTATCCTTCTGCTTGAATGTATCTAAGAAGCCATTTCCATTGTGTGACCATCCTTACCAGGCCAAGCAGGCCTTGCTTGACCCTGCCTTAAAGCGTTAAATTGGAGGAAGACATGATGCTTTTGTTGCTTTCTTCCTAGTTTCTCAAGATTAATTCTGTAACCCCACTAAGCAGGGCTTTGAGGATGTGTGGGATGGTTAGAACTGATCCTGAGTCCTTCTGTTTCTGAGACCCACAGCCCAAGTGTCTCCACACCCCAGCCTGTGTGGGATATTTGGAAGGTAGACATGTTGTAGATACTGTGACCTTATCTGTGATCAAGAGACTGTTTAGCCTGGCCATGGTGGCTCACAGGTTTGATCCTGGCAGTCAGGAGGCAGAGGCAGGTAGATCTCTGTGAGTTCGAGGCCAGTATGGTCTACAGAGTGAGTTCCAGCACAGCCAGGGCTACACAGAGGAACCTTGTCTCAGGGAGGGAGAGAGAGAGAGAGAGAGAGAGAGAAAGAGAGAGAGAGAGAAGAGAAAGAGAGAGAGAGAGGCTGTGTAGACCACATAGGTGCACTATGTAGACCATGCTATCTTGAATTGACGGAGTTCTGCCTGCTTCTGCCTTTCTGCCTTCTGAGCACTAAGATTAAAAGCAATGTCACTATAAGTCACTATTCTTTTCCTGTTTTGTTTTTTTTTAACATGGGCATACATGTCCAAATATATGCAGGTGCCAGTGTGTGGAACGTGCCTGTCTCCATCTCTTGAGCACTCTGGGGTTAGAGGCAGGGCATTTGCCAGCATCATTTGCCATGCTTTCAGGGGATCTGGGTTTCATTCCCAGCATCCATGTGGCAGTTCATAATATCTGTAACTATAGTTCAAGAGGATCTGACGACCTCTTCAGGCCTTTGTAGGTACCAGGCACATAGGTGGTCCATATACATACATGAAGGCAAAACATCCATACACATAAAATAAAATAAATCTGAATGAAAAGTATTTCTCAAAGATTTTTATGTGCATTGGAGTTTTGCCAGCATGTATGTCTATATGAGGGTGTCAGATTCCTGGAACTGGAGTCACAGAGAGTTGTAAGCTGCCATGTGGGTTCTGAGAATTGAACTCAGGTCCTCTAGAAGAGCAGCCAGTGCTCTTAACCTTTAAGCCATCTCTCCAGCCTCTAGAAGACAAGTTTTAAGTGGAAGCTTATTTAAAGAAAGGGTTAGAATACCAATTCCCTTCTCTGTGTGAAAGTTCTGAACCATTTCTGAAGTCTCTCCTTCTTAGTGGCCCAGAACACTTTACCCAACAAGTGAGCCCTGACCTGTTGTTGTAGACAGATGCTCCTTAAACTGCCTCCTCTGTTAGCTTGCAAAGCACCCAAAGGCTCCCTTTATGTCCCTCTCTCCTCCGACCAAAGTAAGAATCAACATTAAAATGTTTGTCTTTATTTATTTATTTATTTATTTATTTATTTATTTTAGATAGGGGTTGGTTTCTTTGTTGTTGTTTGTTTGTTTGTTTGTTTGGCAGCCCAGGCTACCCAAATTCACTGAGTAGCTGAAGGCGACCCTGTACTTTTACCCTCTTACCTCCGCCCCCTGAATGCTGGGGCTACAGGCAAGCCTGGTCTATACAGTGCTGAGGGTTGAACGGAGAGCTTTGTAAAGCCAGGCAAGTGGTCTACTAACTGAGCCGCGTTCCTGGTCCTACACGGGACTTTCAAGTGGGTTTACTTTTGCCTTCCAGGTCTGAGAATCCATCCTCCAGGAGGCCCATCCTCTTCAGTAGTAACTTAACTCACCAGACCTCCTGTTCACGCTGCCTGCGCTGCCCTGCCGCATTCTCCTCCCACAACGCACTTCTAATCCAGTCTATGGAGGTTCCCCGAGGCCCACTAAATGAAGTGCAAATTCTTTAGCTTGGAATTTAAGGGCCTTGTGATATGGCTCCCGTCTACTTTTCTGGTCCTTTTTCCACTACCTCATACTCTAACCACACTGAATAACTCCACACGGCTCCCGTGCCCGCCCGCGCCCTGTGCTTGGCCTGCTCTGAGTTGCCTCAGCCCAGAGCACAGCCATCTGCGCGCAGATCTCCATCTTGCTTTTCCCGTCAGGCCCTTGTTTGAAAAAGAGAGGAAACACCCGTTTTGTTTTGTTTTCTTATTTGGGTTTTATGAGACCGGATCATAATTATGTAGCCTTAGCTAGCCTCGAACTAGCTGTGTAGCTAAAGATGACCTTAAACTCCTGATCTTCATCCTCCCAAATCCTGAGAGTACAGGTAAAAGACCATATCAGGCTCAACGCTTTAAAAATGTATTAAGTGTGTGTGTGTGTGTGTGTGTGTGTGTGTGTGTCTGACTGTCTGTCTGTCTGTCTGTCTGTCTTTGTATCTTTGTGTCTCTGTGTGTACGCATGCACTCAAGTTCAGGTGCCCGAAAAGAACAGAGACATCGAATTCCCCCTAGAGCCGTAAGCTGCCCGATGTGGGTTCTGGGAACAGAACTCCCAGCATCTGGAGGAATAGCAAGTAAGATCACTCAGCTGCTGAGCCATTTCTCCAGCCCTTAAGGTTTTTTAAAGATTTGTCTTTATTATATTTTTATATGTATTGGTATTTTTGCCTGCATGTTTGCCTGCACCACTTGTGTGCAGTGCCTACAGAGGCCAGAAGAGGGCATCAGATCTCTTGGAACTAGAATTAGAGATGGTTGTGAGCTAGCTCCCAGTGGATGCCTGGAACCCACCCATGGGTGTGACTACCTGAGGTTTATGTGCATGGCAGGCTGGGCAGCCTTCATAGTGTTGGTATTATAGACCCATTCCACTGTACCTGACTTTTACACAGGAACAAGGAATCTGAGGTCAGGTTCTCATGTTTGCCTAGTAAGCACTTTGCCAGCTGAGCTCTCTCTAGACTTTACATTCTGGTTTTTGTTCTTTTGAGACAGGGTCTCATTGCGTAGTCTGGCTGGCCTAGGTTCACTATGTAGAACAGACTGGCCTTGAACTGGGAGAGATCTATCTCCCTCTGTCTTCCAAGTGCTGGAATTAAAGGCATGTGCCACCATACCTGGCTATTTTTTAATATTTTAAATTAAGTGTATGATCCATATGAGGGTTTGTGTGTGTGAGGCCAGAGATGTCAGATTCCCCAAGAACTGGAAGTACAAGTAATTTTGAACTGTCTGAAGTGGATACTGGGAATCAAACTCTGGTCCTCTGGAAGAACAGTTCCTGATCTTAACCTCTGAATCATCTCTTTATTAAGACAGCATGTTACCGGGCAGTGGTGGCACACACCTTTAATCCCAGCACTTGGGAGGCAGAGGCAGGTGGATTTTTTGAGTTCGAGGCCAGCCTGGTCTACAGAGTGAGTTCCAGGACGGCCAGGGTAAAAAGACAGCATCTTATTAGGTAACACACGCCTTTAATCCTGGCACTCAGGAGGAAGAGGCAAATGGATCTCAGAGTTTGAGGCCAACCTGTTCTACAGAGTGAGTCCCAGGAACGTATCAAAAAAAAAAAAGACAATATCTTACTAAATTGCTAAGGCTAGACTTGAACTTCCTATCCTTTTGTCTCAACCTCTCAAGTAGTAGCTGGGAGCATAGGCCTGTGACACCAAGCCTGATTTTTTTTTTCCTGTGTGGTGATGAGGATAGAACTCATACTAGGAAAATACCTCTAAGCCACACACCCCCCAACATCCTTCCGTCTGGTTACATCTACTGCTACAGGCACACTTCAGACTCTTGGAATGTCAGGAGATAATATAACTCTCAGTGTTCCCCCGCCTCCCCCCCAACATACACACAGTTCCCTGTAGACACCCTACAGAGCAAGCCTGCCTAGGCACAGAGACAACGACCCATGTGTGAGTCAAGGCACCATACAAATATGTCTGACTGATCAGCAGGAAGAGCGTTTGTTTACTTGAAGGGTTTTGAAATACATGCAGCATGAAAAAGAAATGCAAAGCTGCTTGTTTCCCCCAAGGCCCTGGTGTGCCTGGAGCTAACAGATGGCAGAGACACTTCGATGCCAAGGACCTGTCTGCATGATGGTGGTGATCGGTGTGCCGACAAAGCTGGAAGAAGAAGAAGAGGAGGACGAGGACAAGGAGGACAAGGAGGAGAAAAAGAAGAAGAGGAGGAGAAGGAGGAGAAGAAGAAGAAGACATCCAGCACGTCTGCAGGGAGGAGGTGAGATCCCAGAGTTAGTTGGACGCTTGCCACTCCCTCCAACAGCCAGATGATCTTGACCAGGCTCCTTAATCTTCCTTACCTAAAAATAGAGATAGCTGCACCTTCTCCGCGCTCTCCGTGTGAACATCAAAAGAGAAAATGTACACAAGAATGCCTTGCAAATTATATTTTTAAAATATTTATATCTTGCCTTGCTGGGGGATGGATTTACAGAGTTTAAAGGAATGCAAGATGTAAAAATAGCAGAAATTAAAAGTGGGCATTTTAAGAAGGGAACAAGAACAGAATGAGTTGGAAACGCAGACAGATGCTTACAGTGGTGTGTGTAGGTTTCCAGGTATATGCTGGAAAGCATATTCTGAATCAGTGGGAGAGGTCACTTGGGGTGACGATGTTTTGGGGTACCTGGAATGGAGACTGAGGGCTCATAGAAAAGCTAACTAATTTGGAATAGGCTGTGGATATGAGAGCAGGGGCTGATTCCAGTCTTACCCTCTGCCCAGATGTTACTTCTCTAGTTCAGATCCAGATGTGTCCAAACCTGGGGGCAGCCAGGTCCTTCCTACTCACACACACAGCAATATGACCTCCCTTTGGGGACCAACATACCACCTTCTACTCAGACACTCTAAGTAACAACAGCAAACAGCTCTAGGACCTGGGATGTAGCACTCTGAAAGCAGTGGATCCTTGGCACCGTGTGAACAGGTACGTGGGGCACACCTGCAATCTCAGCATTTGGGAGAAGACAGAAGGATCAGGAATCCAAGGTCATCCTTAGCTACAGAATGTGCTTGAGGAGCACCTAGGTTATACGAGACCCTGTCTCAAAACAACAACAACAAAATTCATTTTATATTTTATACACATATGTATGCATGTATAAGAAATGTCATAAAGGGCTGGAGAGATGATTCAGTGGCTAAGAGCACTGACTGCCCTTCCAAAGGTTCTGAGTTCAATTCCCAGCAACCACATGGTGGCTCACAGCCATCTCTCATGGGATCCGATGCCCTCTTCTGGTGTGTCTGAAGATAAGAGACAGTGTGCTCACATGCATTAAATAAATAAATAAATAAATAAATAAATAAATAAATAAATAATCTATTTTTTAAAAAAATAGAAATGTCATAAAAAGTTAATTTTAACTTTTTTTTTTTTTTTTTTTTTTTTGAGATGGGTGTTGCCTAGGGTGGCCTAGAACGCTTGGTCTCAGAATCTATTCTTGCCTCAGCCATTTTGGTAGCTAGAACTATAGGAGAGTTGCTCTGTTCTTTAAAAAAAAAAAAAAAAAGAGTCGGGCAGTGGTGTCGCACGCCTTTAATCCCAGCACTTGGGAGGCAGAGGCAGGCGGATTTCTGAGTTCCAGGCCAGCCTGGTCTACAGAGTGAGTTCCAGGACAGCCGGGCTACACAGAGAAACCCTGTCTCGAAAACAAAAAAAAAAAAAAAAAAGTTTGTTTTATTTAATGTGTACAGTGTGTGCCTGTGTGAGTTATGTGCATCACATCCAAGCAGGTACCTCAGAGGCCAGAAAACATCAAACCTCCCTGGAACTACAGTTACAGGCAGTTGGTTGTAAGCCTCTTAAACGTGGGTGCTGGGAACTGAACCTGGGTCGTCTGCAAGGACAATGAACACTCTTCACTGATAAGCCATCTCCTCAGCCCCAACTCATCCTTTAAAATGCACGTATCAGTGTTTTTAAAGAAAGTCTATGAACATAAGACCCGTGTCAGCGCCACCTCAGTCCGTTCTTTGCCACACAGACTCAGCCCTTTGCCTTCAGTGGTCCTCCTGCCTTCCTTCTCAATCTTCCAAGAATCCTGGACCTAAACTGTGTAACCACTGCCTCATATTTGAGCATTTTCCATCTCTGTTCCCTGTTTTGCTAGAGCTTCCCCTTAGATTAACCATATAGGAAGTAATGGAGATCTAGGACTTTGAGGCCTCCCGAGACTGTAAGGTCAAAGGGCGACCTATGAGGATCCAGGCCTCCTCAGGCTGTGGGCAAGACCAGCCCAGGGAGCGGCAGCACTTGACAGATAACATTGTTAGACTGTGACTCACTCCTGTGGCAGTCTGAAAGCTCAACCCTCAGCTTTCAGAGCCTTCAAAGGACTGCACATGACCCTCTGCGGCACTGTTGGCAAGCAGCGAGAGTTCAGACCTCTTAATTCCTCAGGCAGACTGCTCCGGGTCCCTTTACCAGATATGGAAGAGCCCCACACTTTAACAGTTTGTGTATTGGAGTTGGGTGTGGTGGTGTTCCCTATAATCTCAGCACTCAGGAGGCTGATGCAGGAGAATTAGAGCTTCAAAGATAGCCTAGACTATGAAGTCTTGTATAAATATATAAGTAAGCAAATATATAAAAAATATATATGTAAATACATATAAATGTGTGTGTGTGTGTGTGTGTGTGTGTGTGTGTGTGTGTGTGTGTTAGGAACCTGAAAGGAGAAAGAACCCTGTCCTCTTGAGGAGAAGAGGGAGTCATTCTCATCTAACCAGAGGTTTGGCACCTGAGACTTGCTTCATCGTGGGGACCCTAAGTCAGGCTATGGAGTTAGAATCAAGTAGGACTCCCTGAGGGTCACACAGTTCTGTTCCTCCCATTTTTGAGTCAGGACCTGATTGGAGCTGTTGAGAAGGTGTCCCAGAACTCCCTCTGTGAGGGGAGACAGTGCTTAGTCTTTGAGAACTACGCATCTGGTGGAGGAATTTAAGCTAAAACAATAAGGAAGTCTTTGACAAAGCAGTATTGTTTCCAGTTGCAAACATTACAGACGGCGGATGAGATTGTGGCAAGACTCTCCAGGAGCACTGTGCTGAGTGCTCCGAATCACCAGAGGGTCCCACAGTGCTTCAAGCACTCCTTTCTAGGGCTAGGGTATAACTTGGTAATAGAACACTGGCTGAGCAATCTGAGGCCCTGAATTCCACTTTATCCCTGGGGCAAACCTTCCATGTAACCTTTTTGAGAACCATCGCAGGCATATGGGCCATATATAAAGCCAAGAGTCAATGCTGGGCTAAATTAGGAAACGCTGCCTCTGGCTTAGACGTCCTTAGGAATAAGAAAGACCCCCAAACCCAGTGTCCTACCACCCCCAGCCACCACACTGCCTTCACTGAGTATTCCTGGGCTGGAGGTGACGATGCCAGGGATAGAGACTGTGGGTATGGGAAGATCTGCTCTATCTAATGAGGACACAGGGACAGAGGAGCCAGGTGCACCAAGCGGAGCAGAGAGACAAGCCAGGGGGAGATCAGTCACTTACTTGCCAACCATGACATTAGCATGACCATCTACTTTCCCAGACTTGCCAGGCCTCTGCCCCAGTCACCCTGCAAGGTGACTGCCATCAGGCACATTCTTGTCCTCTTCTTCTTCCCTGGTCCCCATGCATCTTGTATAGATGGCCTACAGAGGGGCGCTACCTCTTGTATGTAGAGGTAGTTTATTTTATTTTATGGATGTGTTTTGCCTCCGTGTAGGTCTGTGTGCCACTTACATACATGGTACCTGCAGAAGTCAGAAGAGGGCATCAGGGCCTCTGAAACTAAAGCTATTGATAGTTGTAGTCACCATGAGAATGCTGGAAATTGAACCCAGGTCTCTAGAAGAGCAAAAGTGCTCCTAACCACTGAGACATCTTTCTAGTCCCTCCTCCTCTTCCTCCTTCTTCTGCTTCTTCCTCTTCCTCTCCTCCTCCTCTTCCTCTCCTCCTCCTCTTCCTTTCTTTTTCCTCTTCCTCCTCTTCCTCCTCCTCCTTCTTTTCTTATAGTACTGAGGATTGAATGTAAGCCTTGTCCCTTGCTAGGCAAGTACTCATCACTGAACCACACAGCCAGCCCTTTTTTTTGTTTGTTTTTTTCGAGACAGGGTTTCTCTGTGTAGTTCTGGCTGTCCTGGAACTCACTCTGTAGACCAGGCTGGCCTCGAACTCAGAAATCTGCCTGCCTCTGCCTCCCAAGTGCTGGGATTAAAGGCGTGAGTCACCACCGCCCAGCCCACAGCCAGCCCTTTTAAAAATGTTTTTTAAGAGCTGGAGAGATAGTTTAATGGTTAGAAGCACTGGCTGCTCTTCCAGAGGTCCTGAGTTCAATTCCCAGCTACCACGCAGTGCCTCAAACCATCTGTAATGGAATCTGATGTCCTTTTCTTGTGTGCATGAAGACAGTGTATTCATATATATATAATAAATAAATAAATCTTTTTTAAAAAAGAAAAAATAGGGCTGGAGAGATGGCTCAGCAGTTAAGAGCACTGACTGTTCTTCCAGAGGTCCTGAGTTCAATTCCCAGCAACCACATGGTGGCTCACAACCATCTGGAATGGGATCTGATGCCCTCTTCTGGTGTGTCTGAAGACAGCTACAGTGTAATCATAAATAAAATTTAAAGAGTACTTTAAAAAAAAGAAAAAATAAAGAAAGATATTGGGTGATTTCTTTAAAAAAAAAAAAAACTTTTAAAAAACATTTATTAATCTTAAAAAAAAATGTAGTCAGGCTGAGTGGCATACATCTTTAATTCCAGCACTTGGAAGACAGTCAGAGCTCTATGAGTTCTTAGCCAGACTGGTCTACACAGAGAGTTCCAGAACAGCCAAGGCTACATAATAAGACAAAAAAAAAAAAAAAAAGGTGGGTGGGAGAAAGAAGAAAGGAGGATGGGCTGGAGAGATGGTTTCTTGGCTACAAAGTCTGGGTTCAGTCCTATCCCACATGGCAGTTAACAACTCTTTGTAGGTCTGGTCCTAGGGACTCAAACCCATCTTCTGGCCTCCACTACACAGACATTACAGGCAAACATTACCCATACAGGTAACAATAAATAAAAATTAAAAAAAAATAAAATATTAGAGGGCTAAAGAGTTGGCTCAGCAGTTTAGAGCACTGGCTATCCTTGCGGAGAACCCAGTTTTGATTCCCAGCACCCACATGGCAGTTTACAACTGTCTGTAGCTCCAGTTCCAAGGCATCTGACACCTTCTGACCGCCACCTGTGCCTTGTACCCACATGATACACAGACACATATGCAGGCAAAACACCCATACACATTAAATAATTTTAAATAATAATTATTTTTTAATTTTAATTCTTATTTTATTTTTTGAGACCGGGTTCCTCTGTGTAGCCCTGGCTGTCCTGGAACTCACTCTGTAGATCAGGTTAGCCTTGAACTCAGCACGTTGCCTGTCTCTCCAGTGCTGGGATTAAAGGCATGGGCTACCATGGCCGACGATACGTTTTTAAAAGTTTATAGACAGGAATGGTTAAAACTCTTCCATCCATCTCATAGAAGACGGAGGCAGTTCTGGGATCCCTGTTGGTCCCAACACTGGCCAGATAAATGGAGACAGATTTGGGAACTCGGATTGGCAGGTGAGGCTTAAAATACAGTCATCAAGCCTCCTGTGGGTCTGTGTGTGCTCAAGCATGGGTGGCTTTGGTGGAGTTTCTTTGTTAGTGTGATGTGTGTGTGTGTGTGTGTGTGTGTGTGTGTGTGTGTGTGTGTGACTATGTAGATACTTGTGTTTGAGTCCGTGTGGTATTTGTATCTATGGTGCACATGAGAAATATATCTAAAGCCCTTGTACTCTTTATTAGTGTGCTGGACTCTGCGTGGTGTGTGTGTGTGTGTGTGTGTGTGTGTGTGTATAGATATTTGCATTTGAGTCAGTGTGGTATGTATATCTACAGGACACAAGAGAAACATGCCTATGTTCATTGTATTCTTTGTTAGAGTGCTGGACTCTGTGTGATGTACATGCATGCGTGTGTGTGTGTGTGTGTGTGTGTGTGTGTGTGTGTGTCTAAGTATGTATCTGAGCCTCTGTGAGAAGCTCCCCTGGTTTGGTTTATTTTCTTTTGTGAGATTCAGTCCAGCTTGGGGAGACCTCATCAACCCTTTTAGGATCCTATTACCTAAGACTTGATGATTAAATGCAAAACAATAATTAAGATTTAAAAAAAAAAAAAAACGACTGGCAGATGGCCTTCAGGGAGAGGATGTAAAGGAGTCACCCAAGCAGAGTTAGAATGATAGCTAAGTGGGGGTCTCTGTGCAGGGCCTTGGATCGCCTTTAAGTGCGACAAAGCCCCAGTTTCCTTTCCTCTCTGCTAAAGGCTGTCACAGACTTGCAGTGTTTCAGCGATGTTGAACCAGCCAAGGCCACTGGGGCAGAGCAACCATATACCTTCCTTGGCCCCAGAAGGAGAATCACACCTTGCCTCAAAGCCCCTTTATCTTCACGAATGTAAATGTCGATAGCAAAGGGAGGCAGCCTAATTGAACCATCACTAGATGTGACCCTGGGCTAGCTGCTCTACAAATAGATCGGTGGGTTCTTGGTTTTGTTTTGTGGTACTAGGGGGTCCTAATCAGTGCCTGACTGAGTGCTAAGCAAATGCTTTACCAATGAGCTATATCCCCAGCCCCACTTTATATACAGTTGTGTGTGTGTGTGTGTGTGTGTGTGTTGTGTGTGTGTGAAACAGTTATGAATAAGCTAGATACTACTTTCCTGCAGAGAAAATGAGGCTTCTGAGGAAGCAAAGACCTTAACCTTCTCTAGTTCCTCCAAGTGATTCTGTATCTATTCACTCCACAAGCGTGCGTGGGGCCTGGGGATGCATGTAGATCGATTGCTGGAGTGCTAGCTTAGCATACACAAAACCTTGGGTCTGAACCCTGGCATCACATACACCAGGTTTGGTGCCACATACCTGTAATCACAGCCTTTAGGAGGTAGAGGCAGGAGGGTCAGAATCTCAAGGGTATTCTCAGCCATATAGTGAGCTGGAGGCCCCCAAAACAAAAACAAATAGGCAAGCAAAAGAAAAGGAAAAACAAGCCGGGTGGTGGTGGTGCACGCCTTTAATCCCAGCACTTGGGAGGCAGAGGCAGGCAGATTTCTGAGTTCGAGGCCAGCCTGGTCTACAGAGTGAGTTCCAGGACAGCCCGGGCTATACAGAGAAACCCTGTGTCGAAAAATCAAAAAAAAAAAAAAAAAAAAAAAAAAAAAAGAAAGGAAAAACAAAACAAACAAACAAAAAACCCTTGGACAAGACCTGGGGCACAAAGATGGGTAAGATGCATCCTTCACAGAATCACTCCACAGGGAGGGCTTCAGGGAGGGGCTTCCCATCGTCCCTTAGCTCGGGTGACTGTTCTCAATGCAGACACTATTGTGCCTGGTCTGAGAACTTGAAGCCATGACAAGAGTTACTCCCCAAACCAATGGTTCCTTATAAAGAACCTTTCGGGGAAAGCCTGGGCGTGGAAAAGGCTACATGAGGTGGGAAATTAGTGTATGTTCTGGGGAGGACACAGCAGTAGCCTGACTGTCCTCCCCGACTGCTTCATAGCTTAGCATTTGCTAGGTGCCTTGAGATGGTGGGAGGGAGGCAGAGAGGACACCCACACACATTTGATCTCTCTGGGCTGCTCTCTGCCATTCTGAAGCGACTGGTTGGGTGGGGTTAGGGGGGTGAGAATCCCCTCCTCATTTGTAACAGCCTGACTCAATTCCCCAGAGGAGCCGCCAGCCTTCTCCTGCTAAATCGCTTCCAGTTTGTTTAGTCAAACCCTTGGCCCCAACATCAAAGCTCCTTTAGAGTTTCTGGGGGTTGTTGTCCTTACATGGTGTTTACTTCAGAGATGGTTGTTTGGCTGTCACTGGCTGTGTAGGGTGGGGCAGGAGAGACTGCCTGAGCCTTTAGATTTCAGAAACTCCAGGTTGGGAAGGTGAAAGAAGTTTCATGACAGCTACCCTTAGGACACTATTTCCTCCATGCCTGCCTATAGCTGGGACACAGGTACAAGAGACTGAAGGCTGCTCATCCCCTGTCCAGAGAGAGAGCTGCAGCTGCCCAGTGGGCCAGCCCCAACTCCTTCCACACCTGAATGCCTTTCTGCCAAGGGCCATAATGCCTTTCTCTTTGCCCAATTAACTGAGCATGTGTCTGGCTACTGGTACTTTCATTCGGTCTCATTTGGCCCTGGGCTCTGGTACCTTCTTTTCCTGGGAACTGCTGCAGGTTCCAGCAGATCTCCCTTGTAACCATCCCAGGTGCCTAGCTCAGGCTGAGCACTCAGAGAGAGGAGCTCTGTGGAGGCTGGGAGGGGTGGAGGTGGGGAAGGGTGGGGAAGGGTGATGCTGATGCGGGTCCAGGTGGAAGCTGAGTTCCTAGGACTCTCTTCAGGCAGGGAAAAAAAAAAAAAAATCCACCCTGGGTGAAGTGGAGACAATTCTTTGGCCTGAGCCATCCTTTAGAACAAGAACAAAGGAGAGAATGAGCCAGACGCCAGGCACGTGTATGTGCAAAGGAGCCAGGGCTTCGCTAACCGACGGAACAGAAATGGTTACAGCTGTGAGCTGCAGCAACAACATGGTCCTGAGCTGACTGCTGTTCTTTCCATGGGGCCTATAAAAAACCAGAGGGGTCTCCAGATCCCCCTCACCCTTTTCCTCTCCTTCCATGACCTCATCTGCGTCTGTTTATTCTTTATATTGTGTCTCTTCCTCGACCACGCTCGCGCTTCGTGGACCTTGCCTCTCTGCTTGCTGACTTACTGTTGCCAGACAAAGGGAACTCTTTACGCTTTCCTGTCTACCTTGTAGCCTCCCCTGTCTGATTCTCCTCTAAAAATGCTTGCTAAAAAAAATGATAGAGCAGGGTCTGGAGGGATGGCTGAGCAAACAAGAGCGCTGGCTGTCCTTCCAGAGGACCCAGGTTCAAGTCCCAGCACCTACACGGCAGCTCACCTCACATGGCAACTCTCAGCAGTCTGTTAACTATAGTTCCAGGAGATCCAACACCCACCTCTGGCCTTCATGGATACCAGGCATGCATGTGGTACACAGACATACATACAGGAGAAACACACATGTGCATTTTAAAAAAAAAAAAATTAAAGTTAAAAACAAAACAAAAACAAAAAACAAGAGGCCAGCTGGGAGAGATGAAATTGAAGATTGGCTGTGAATTTAGCTATTGTCCCTCATAGGAGACAATGGGAAAGGTCTGGAGCACACACTTGTGAGACCAGAACTGGGTCTTTACTAGGAGCTGCTGTCTAGGCTAGGCTAAGGTAAGCTTCCTGCTACATCTTAGGGTGGGCCTGGCTTGGAGATTCCCCCACATGATATAGGCATGCAGAAGACCTAGACAGAGTCTCTCCATCTTTAAGCCAATTCCTCCTTCTCTTCCTCCATGGTAGCCATCAAACTCAGGGTCTCAAGAATGCTAGGCAAATACTGTGCCATGGGGCTATACCCTCAGCCCCAACCCACTGTTTTTAATGCCTTAAGGAGCCAGTCCGGATTAGAGTTAGATGCCTGCTTTGATTGAGTCAAACAGGTACTTCTGTCAGCACTAAGGCTTCCTCCAACATCCATCACACCTTTGCTGAGCAGTTATTTGTCAGCAGCATTAATGTGGCTACAATTGGTGATTAAAACCATTGGTCCGACTGAGGGTGAGCAGACCCACATCCCTGGCATAGTTGCTAATCCTTTGAAAATATGTTTTTAATAAGCATAGGAGAGGAGGTCAGGGTGGGTGGTCCAGAGACGTGATTCAGCCATCTCTGCCCCCTCCCATCCCCGTTCCCATGGTTTCTCCTGGGCAGACACACTGGGGTGTGCTGGGAAGACTGGCCAACTCTCCAACAGATGGAAGTGGCGCCTGGTCCACAGCTGCTGCTGGCACTTGGGGACGGGACTGTGCCAAGGGCGTGGCTAACTGACGTGCCCAGGGTCAAGAAGCTTTTGCCACGTGGAAGGATTAAATCTGAGCCTTGCACTCTTCTCACTCCTGCGCCAAAGGCCTGAAGAAGAAGTGCAGACTCCAAGAATCCTCTCATCACAGGGGACTCTTCTCTTTTCTTAGAAGAGTTTCCAGTTGAAGGAACCTATTCCCACTGGTGTGGGTTCTCTGAGTCTCCCAGTTGTCCTCAACCATTTGATTAATAATATAGTGGCAGGTACATACTATGTATAAACTATGTATTACTAGAGTGTATATAATTATTCTAGGATACATTTTATTGATTGTTTTGGCGGACCCAGACAGGGGTGGTGGCATTCATCTCTAAACTCAGCACTCAGGAGGCCAAGGCAGGGACCTTAAGTATAAGTTTGAGGCCAGCCTGGTCTATGTAACAAGTTTTAGGCTAGCCAGAGCTACATAGCAAGACCTTATCTCAAACAAACAAACAAAAACAAACCAAAAAAAAAAAAAAAAAAAAAACCCAATAAATATACTTATTTATTTCTTCACAAGAAGCTACCAAACACTCTTAACTATCCTACTTTATCTTCTATGCTGGGAATCAACGCCAAGATCTCATGCTAGACAAGCACTCCACCGCAGAACTATATATCTAACCCTGTTATCTTTTTTATAAATGAGAAATCTGCAACTCAGAAAAGCTAAACTATCCAAAGACACAAGGCTAGTAAGATACAGGGTCAACATCAACCCTAGGTCTCTGCCAACTTCAACCTTGCACTTTTCTAACTTTGATAGAGAATATAAAGACTAAAAACAATATAAAACTGTTGCTACCAAAATTCAGATCATCATAATCAGGTTGGGCATGGTGGCACATATCCCAGCACTCTGAAGGCAGAGGCAGGTGGATCTCTGTGAGTCAGAGGCTAGCCTGATCTACATAATGAGACCCTGCCTCTAACAAATAAAACCAAAACAAACAACAACAACAACAACAAAAACCAAAAACCAAAAAACAGAGAACCTGGCTCTCCAGATGTGATGTACACACACACTAACATACCTGTTCAAGGCTGTTTCCCGGGCGTTGAGGTTCTGAGCCTGGAGGTTTAGAGGCCTTTAAGAGTGACAGAAGTCGGCCAGTTCAGTGGTGGTGTGTGCCTTTAGTCTCAGCACTCTGGATGCAGAGGCAGGTGGATCTGTATGAGTTCAAAACCAGCCTGGCCTATAGAATGAGGTCCAGGACAGCCAGGGTTACATAGAGAAACCCTGTCTCAAAAAAAAAAAAAAAAAAAAAAAAAAAGAGCCACCAAAGCCATCAGAGGTTGGTATAGTGTTAAATCAGAAGCCGCTCGCACGCTCATGTTTTGAACCCTTGTTCACCAGCTCTAGAATCTCAAGGAAACTAGTCTGATCTGGAAGAAGGTCGTTAGGGCTATAGTCTGGCCCTGATTCATGCTGTGCCCTCTAGTTCCGGGTCCTCCAGGCCGTATACAGTCTCCACCACATACTCGTACGACTGTAGACTGCTTACTCTGCCGTTGCTTTCCTACTGAGATAGGTTAAAACCATGAACCAAAATCAGTCTCTTCTCCCTTAAGATGCTTCTGTCATGGAGTTGAGAAAGTGACACAGATACGGTGGACTTCATGGTGGTTGAGTGTTTCCGGCTGGCTAACTGGAGCCTGCTGGCTGGCTTTTATGTCCTGCAAGCAGCTTGCTCGTTCATTCTCTCTCTCCTTTCTCTTTGTTTTTTTGTTTGTTTGTTTGTTTTTAAAATGTGTATGGGAATTTTACCTGCATATATGTCTGTGTACCATGTTCATGTCTGGCTCCCATAGAGAAGAGAGCATCAGATCGCCTGGAATTGAAGTTACAGATGGTTGTAAGCTCCCATGTGTATATTGGGAACAGAACCCAAGTCCCCTGGAAGAGCAGCCAGTGCTCTTAATTGCTGAGCCATCTCTTTAGCCCTGGCCTACTGGTGACATCTGCAGGACTTACGGCAAGACTCCAAACATAAGATCATAGACAAAAAGCTATAAATATTTAAAGATTATAAACCAAGAAACCATCTAATAAAACATTTACCTGAACCCATCCCTCCATGATGACTTGGGTTTTGAATTGGAGCATGGTGGTACCACTTCATCTCTTGCATCCTCATCTTCTCTTCATTAGCCTCTTCAAAAGAAGGAATCAACTTTTAAGATGGTAACACCAGGGCTGAGAGATGGCTCAGCAGTTAAGAGCACTGGCTGCTCTTCCAGAGGTCCTGAGTTGTTCAATTCCCAGCAATTACATGGTGGCTCACAACCATCTGGTGCCCTCTTCTGGTGTGTAGGCATACATGCATACAGAACATTGTATACATAATAAGTAAATAAATCTTAAAAAAAAAATGACAAGACCAATATTACTTTTATTTTCACTGATTTATTTATTTAGCCTCAGATTCAATGATTTCATCCTCTGGTGCAGGACCCCAGAGCATAGTGTAATGGCCAGAGCAGGATGAGAAAGATTGGACAGTGCCTGGAGGCTGCTACTGTAATGATGTATATAATGTATATGATGTTACAATGCAGCCGTGGGGGAAGAGGGGGTACCTGGCTGGCCCATGCCTACATGTCCCCTGAGCAGTCATGGAGAAGGGGTAAAGGCAGACAGATGGGAGCACAGTCATGAGGGCAGGGAAGTGGGGGACAGAAAAAGACAGGCCGGGAGTACGTGGCGGGTGGGGGGGGGAGGTTGGGGGTCAGAGAGGGAGAGGGAGAGGGAGGGGAGGGGGAGGGAGATGCTGCCCACACTTGGTGGCAGGTAACTGCAGCAGATGATGACGTAAGCCATTGCTAGTCCCTGGGAGGAGCTTAGTGGAATCGTCTGTAAGCCAACACCTAGAACAAACTCTCCTGTCTCGTGGAGCCTCGGCATGGTGGAAAATGAAAATTGCACAAGAGCTTCAACACCCAGCAGCGCATCCAACATTGCCCTGGCCCTCAGTGAACAGTTCTTGAGTAAATAAATGAATAACACTAGCTTTTCAAGGGTTACAAGGAAGATCACTCTCCACATTACCCCAGCGTTTTGTTGTTGGCTGGGCCAGGGATGGGAGGCAGAGGCAAGAATGCTGGTCAAGGCTTAGAGAAGCAGGATCATCTATCCTGGGACAGACTTGAGGGCCGGGGTCTCAGAGACTCAACCAGAACTGAGTTAAGAAGACAGAAGGCGCCTGGGTGTGTGGTTCAGTGGTGCGGTACTTGCCTGACTCGAGGAAGGTCCGGGGCTCCCTCTGAATAATAGGAAAGGGGAAAAGAGGAAAGGAGCCGGCTGCAGGCTTGTGGTGGGTGATGTTAGAAGAGGGATGAGCTGATGGGGAGGACAAGGGGGTGGAGACAAGGCAGGGAATCAGAGATTAAGCAGGAGTGGCAAGCAGGAAAGGGAGTTGTGGAGCCCGGCAGGAAGAGCGCAGGGGTCTGGAAGGAGTACGTGGGTCGTGTTTCTACGCAGTGAATCAGCAGGGGCCTGGAGAGAGGCAGTCAAAGCTTCCAAGTGGGTCTCTCAGAAACCCAAAATGGAATGGGGTCGTTCCTCAAGAAAGTCTCTCACAGTTCCCTCCCAACTAACTCAGGTTACACACTGGTATTTCCTACTTCAGGCTTAAACCCTCACCGGTTACCCAGCTCCCTTTTGTCTCTCCGTCTTTCCTCCCCCATCTCCTCTGGGAAGGACAACTTGACTATGAAGTCTTTCTACTTAAATGCTTGGGAATCCCACAATGGCTCAGTGTTTGACGGTCCCATCCTCCCAGCTCCTTCCTTCTGTCTGGGAGTCTGGAAAGGCCTGCGTGCCTTCTGGATGTCATAGAGAGAGGGACATGTGGTGGGGAAAACCCTTGCTCCCTCCCATGAAGTTTAGGGCTCAGGTAATGATTTCTGGGGTTTGGACCAATTCCTTCTTTGCTGCCCAAGTCCTTCCCTTTGATTCAAGGGAGATTTGAACACACACACCCCTCCTAAAGATGTGAATCCAAAGGAGAAGGAAATTTTAATTTTCAATTTTCCAATGTCTCCAATCTCCCCCAACCCCCTACCCTCACCCTCAGTGCCAGGCACTGGGCGAGGCTGTTACAAAACTAAACTTGATTCCCCTGGAAAGGTTTTTGTTGTGTGTTTCCATCCAAAGTGCTTTGTTGTGATGGGGTGGGGGGGTGGGATGAGGAAGAGTGCACGTGCACATGAGGATTTGGAGACCAGACGTCGGTGATGGCTATCTTCCTCAACCGGACTCCACTCTTGCTTTGGGAGACAGGCTTCCATGCTGACTCTGGACTGACTTACCAGCAAGCCCTGGGCCTTGCTACCTAGTATCATAGGTATACTGGGTTTTTTGTTTTTTGGGGTTTTTTTTTCCCATTTATGTTCTGGGGATTGATGCTCTTGTTTGCATGCCAAGCACTCTACCTACTGAGCTATCTCCTCAGCCCTCTCTTGGAATTTTTGGAAGTAGATACTCTCAGAGCTGAAAGCAGACTGAAGCAAATAGGGCAGGAGACAATATGGCCCATGTTCAAGACTTGGGTTGCTGCCAATAGACGTGAGACCAAATCCCAGCCCTTGGCTCTGTGGATGGAAGAAGTTCCTGCACTCCTTCCCGTAAGCCTCGGTTTCCCCTATCTGCTTGAGGAGGGTGGAAGGCTCTCCACCCAATAGTTAAAGGAATGAAATAGAATATCATTCCTAACACATTTGGCAGATGGCACTCGGTAGATGCTGATTTTTTATTCTCGATAATCTTGGTGAGGCCTAAGCGTCCCTGGGCACTCTCCAGGTTTATTTTGAAGGAAGGACCCTGAGTCTGGGGTGTGGGCTTTAGCCCAATGGTTAGGAGAGCCAGAGGAAGCACTCCACTCGGATTTCCCAGGAGCCTGCTAGGGAAGTGCAGATGGCGCAAGCCTAACTATTAAAGAGCCTAAAGTTAGGGGCCCTGAGGACACAGACATCCCTCCCACCCACAGGGGTGGGGGGTGGAGGGGGGACAATCCACTCCACCTCAGTGGGTGGTCTCTCTTGCCTAGCAGCTTTTTCTGTGACTCAGGGAGAAATTGCTATTGGCTCTGGGCTGCAGCAGGGACTAAAACTTCCACTCTTACACCATGTCCATGGCTGGTTCTTCTTGTCTCCAGTAGTCAACCTTGGGACTTTGGAACAATGTTTCCTTGGAGGAAGTTCTATGTGCACCACGCACCATTTGGGTGTGTGTGCATCTTATTCTAAAGTACATGCACATATGTCTGTGCACACACCACTCCTATTCACCCTAGGGTTCCTGGGTGCATGTGTGTGCCATGAGCTGGGGTATCTGCTTGTGTCCACGTGCATAACTGCTTGTCAAACAAAATCTCTGGAGCTGGGCTCTGCGGGAAGGGTCAGACAGCAGTCTGAGACACTTTTCGTGTGTCAGGAAAGCCAGGCTCCCCTTTCAGGAAGCCCTCCCAGGGAAAATAAGCCAGCTGAGCTCCCGGGCAGAGCAGAGGGGGTTAAGGGGGAGGAGGTAAGAGGGAGTGGGGCTCTGAGCAGAGAAGCCCAAAAAAAAGGAAGGCAGTCAAATGATACCCTTTGACCCTTTGACCTCCCCGTAAATGCATTTCCGAACCCTTCATTCCTTTCCCTTTGCAGCATCCTAAGAGGCCTTTGTCCTCTTTCCCTCTTTAGATTCTTTGCTTTGTTTTAGGTTTTTTGAGACAGAGCCTTACTATGTAGCCCAGGCTGGCCTCTGACTTACAGTCCTCCCGTCTCAACTTCCTGGGTGGTGAGATTACAGGCAGACACTACTGTGCTTGTGCCTCTATTCATTTATTTACTTAGTGACTTTTGTCCTTTGGTGCCAGGTGGGTCACAAGCCCCAGGCTGCTGACTCTAGCCTCCAGAGTCATGTGATGATTGGCCAGCTGAGGAATTATATCCCATGCTTATGACACCACCACCTCCACCACCCCACCCACCCCACCCCCTGTTACTGCCAGGCTTGGGACTTGGCTCCCAAACTACATCAGAAAGAGCCCTTGCCTTGTGGAATTTATGAGTCTGAAAAGGGAGTCAGAGACCAATCAAAGCTACACAGCAAAATACAAAGTGGAGGCAGCGGAGGCTGCTGAGATGCTTTGTAGGTGAAGTTTTTTGTCACCTGACAAACTGAGCACAATCCCCAGGACCCATAGAAGGAGAGAACAGACTCCCAAAAGTTGTCCTCTAACATGCACACACACACACACATAGACAGACAGACAGACAGACACACACACACACATGCACACACACACACACACACACAAAGTAAATACAATTTTTTAAAATGTAGGACTGGAGAGATGGCTCAGCAGTTAAGAGCACTTGCTGCTCTTGCAGAGGACCTGGTTTGGTTCCTAGCACCAACATTTATCATATTTCTATTCCAGGGGGTCTGACGCCCTCTCCCGGTGTCTGTGAGCATCTGCACATACATAATGCACATCCTTATACAGACGCACACATCAAAGAAAATAATTTTTAAAAGAGAGGGAGAGGCAAGTGTTTTTGTTTGTTTGTTGTTTGTGTGGTTGGTTTGTGTTGTTTTGTTTTGTTTTCTCCAGCAGGATCTCACTATGTAACCCTGGCTGGCCTCTGCCTCCCAAGTGCTTAAAGGCGCAGGACCACACCCAGCAATAGCCAGGGTTTCACTGTGTTGCTGCTTAGGTTGCTCCCTGAGTGCCTGGGTTTAAGTCCCTTTGCTTCAACCTCCCAAGTAGCTGGGACTACAGATGCACAAAGCCACAGCCAGCAGAATTGTTTATTTTTTGACCAAACCCAGGCTGTTGCTGCTGTCATTATTTTATCAGTGCTGGGGATGGAGCCCAGGGTTGTCAAGCGTGCCGGACACTTTGCCACTGAGCTATTAAGTCAGCGTGATGCACTACACACGTGTGCATGTGTATATGTATATGATATATACGTATATAAGAGTTTTATTGTTTTATTTTGAAATAGAGATTCTCTGTAGCCCTTGCTGTGTTGGTATTCACTATGTAGATTAGGTTGGCCACCGAACTTCCAGCAATCCCCCTGCCTCTAACTCCTGAATGCTGGGATTACAAATATGAGCCATCATGCCTGGCTGACAATGTTTTAAAAGTTAAGAAAGCATACATTTATATTTTTTTAAAAAAAAAATTTACAACACCTCCCACACATATTGCAAAACAGTTCAGGATGCAGACCTAGGAAACACTGGAAACACCCACAGATGACGCTCAGGCCATTTACAAATCCCCAGGACCCTCAGGCTGAGAGTCACCGTGCTGGGGAAGAGAGAAAACAGACCCACAATCACCCCTCTGTGTTACAGAGACCTGGGCACCATAGAGCAGACAAGCTGAGCCCAGCTCCTCTGCCTCCTACTCCTACGGGGCACTGACCCTGGCCCTCTGCCACTCCAGCCATGCCATAGTCTTTAACAGCTGCTGGCATGGCTTGTGAATGGTAGGGTAGGGGAAGGGTTACACAGCTGAGCAGGGAGGCTCTGGCGGATGAGTGGATGACCGTGGCCTGTAGACCCCAAGTAGCAGTAGCAACTGAGAACATGTTGGAAATTCAAATCTCCAAGATCCAGACCAGGTCTAATCCAATTCCTAAAGTGGATGAGTGGGTGGGTGAGTGGCCACCCAGCACAGGCATGGCACACACCTGTACCCCCAGGACTTGAGAGGTGAAGGCAAGAGGATCAAGAATTCAGTCATCCTTCTATCTAGTGAGTTCAACTCTGCATCCTTAGCTGTGCAGTGAGTTTAAGGCCAGTTGAGACTACAGGAGACTCTATCTCAAAAACAAACAATATATAAAATAAAATAAAATAAAATAAAATAAAATAAAATAAAATAAAATAAAATAAAATAAACAAGCCACCCAAGCAATTCCTCAGCACAGCACAGTTGAAATCCTGGACCATAAGGATAAAGACTGGTGGGAAATATCCCAGGCTAGACCCATAAATGGGAGTTGAGCTCTTCGCTCAAGCCCATCTCAAGGCCCCGTTGCTACTTTCTACATCTCTGCGGCACCAGAGTGCATTTCAGGTAGGTCTCCTCCCTCTCCCTCTCTTTATTGTTTGAAAGAGGGTCTGCCTCATGGAGGCTGCCATCAGACTCACAGAGTAGATGAGGCTGGTCTTGAACCCCTGACTCTCCTGCTTCCAACTTCCAAATGCTGAAATTAAAGGTGTACACTACCACACAAAGCTCTCATGCAAGTCTTCTGGATGGACCCACGTAGAGGGGAAAGTAACCTGACTCCCTTAGGCCCTGCTTGCATTTGCTCTCTGCTTTCTGTCTAGCCTCTAGCTCAGGGTGGGTGAAGAGTGCCTTCGCCCCAGCTTTGGGGGCTGGGAACATCTCAGGATTGGTGTCGGGCTCTGTTTCCTGGACAACCCAGCTGTCCCTTCGGATCCATACACTATCCCAGCTCCTCAGCAACACACACACCCAGCAGCTGCAGGAACCACCCAGCCTGGCCTGGCTTGCCCCAGTGTCCCCAAGCTCAAGGAAAACGGAGCTCAACCTTAGCTTCTGTGACTGCCCTTCTCCACCCCACAAGGGAGATAGATAGACCCACCGCAGCCTGAACCATGACGTCTCTTCTTCTCCCTTACACTTTTGCCTAATAGAGGGTCAGAAGGACAGCCCAAATCCCCTTAAGCCCCCAACCTGTACCCCAAATCCCAGCTGGCACCCCCAGCCAACAGCTCCTCCTTGGGTCATAACTAACACCGAGTACCACCCACACTGTGAGTGGAACCTCTTCACCACACAGGCCAGACAGCTGGCTGGACCACCTGCCTCAAGAGAGACCAAATGGAGGCAAAAGGAAGGTCAGCCATGGGGGAGGTTCTGAGGGAGAGAAAGCAGGACGAGAGGCCAGGAATCTAGGATATTCTGGCTTGAAGGAATTTTAGGATTCAACTGGTGCCATCTCACCATTTTCCAGGCTCAGAGAGGTCGTGTTTCGCCCAGTGTCACACAGCAAACTGGAGAGCAAAAACCTAATCCCTCAGTCCAATGCTCTGTCCGATGTCCTCCCTCGTGACAGGCACCAGGGTACCTGTGTCATTTTTCTGTTCCCCTCCAATATGGAGGATTCTCTAGAGTACATCGTTTAGTCAATGCCATTAATCCCTATCGTCTGTGTTTGGGGAACAGAGAGGAAGGCACCAAAACCAGTCTTTAGAGAATGAGGATTAGCTTTAGGTAGTTGAAATCTCGATGACCCGACCTGTCATGGGAGTTGAGAAGGAAGGGGGCTAAAGCACATGAGAAAGGCTAGTTAGGGGCCCTGGGTCACTCTGGAGAGGGCTGTCTGCCTCAGTGATCACTAAAACTTTGGCCATGGCCACAGCTGCAGAGGCTTGTCTCGCCTTCCTGCTATAGGACTTTGTAGTTCAAAATGTCTCCAGTGTCTAAAAGGTCCCTTCAAAATACCAGAGAATTTTCTAGGCGAGCAAGTGGCACAGGACTTGCCGAACACCAAGGTTGGCTGTTACTGCAATAGAAATAGTTGGAATCCTGAGGATGAGTGAGGAATGGAGACTTCTGTCTGAGATTTCCCCAGTTATGCCTCCAAATGCCACCTGTCCTCTTACCCAGTCTCTCAGCTGAGTATCCTTGTCTAAGGGCCTCCCACACTTGCATCCCAGATCATGTGGGCAAGAAATCAATATCAGAACTGCTGGTTAAAGAAAACTGGGTTGCCAGGTATGGTGGTGTATATCTTTAATCCCAGCACTCAGGAGGCAAGCAGATCTCAGTGAGTTTGAGGCCAGCCTGTTCTACAGAGAGAGTTAGAAGACAGCCATGGATATGACAAAGAGAAACTCTATCACGAAAATTAAAAAGAAAGGGGGGGGGGGGAGAGAAGAAGAAGAAGAGGGGGAGATGGAGAAGAAGAACAGAAAGAAAGAAAGGAAGAAAGAAAGAAGGAAGGAAGGAAACCGGGATTGATAAGAAGCAGTTCTACGTAATTCTGGAGGCCCCAGACCTCCCTTGAGACATCTCCTAATCTGTACAGGAGACAGAAGCTTCTCCTTGGAAGGGAAATGCCATGTCTTCTAGACATACCTAGTGTGAAGATAAAAGGCATCATGGCCTCTGACCTAGGGAGCCCTATACCCATTCCTGGCTTCCCAGTGAAGACAGGGGACATGCTCATACATGGGTGTACGTACACACGCGTGCATGAGTTTCCAAGCTGCAAAGACTCATACATGGAGTGCACTTGAACTGAACTAACAAACCACCTGCAGTTCTCCCTCGCTGGAGATGTGATAGCCATTCACTGGGTGCCTCAGTTCTGCCCCGTGAGAGCTGCACTGCTGCCTTCCAAACATCATCCTCAGACTGCTGATCTAGGCCTCCTCCGCACACTCCAGCACAACGTCAGGCTCAAGCACGTTTCACATTGACATTGCATCTGTGTGTGCCACTGACCCAGCTCACACCCAACAAGCATAAGCTGTTTAATGACCAGCGGCCTCGGCAACCACAGAGCATGTGGCATGCAGTCATTTAAACTTGATGGATGGCTTGATGCATGGATGCGGAACCCAGCCATGAGCATGAACCAGAAGCTTAGAGGGGCTGGGGATGTAGCCAGTGGTGGAGGGCTTATCTAGCATGCCCCAGCAATCCAGCCAAACAGCAAGATACATAGGACAGACTATTCCAATTAGTGTATGGGGAAGGAAGACTCAGAGACACGTGGTCTCACAGCTAACCGGTAGAGATGGAACCCTTGCCTGGATTTTTTTTGACTTACAGCTTACACTGCCAATTTAGACCCAAACCCAGGCCCCCATTATCCCAGCCTACACCCAAGAACACTGTGTATGGCCGAGCAGGTCATACACTGCACAAACCTCAAATGTACTCCTCCAGTTGGAGCCCCCCAGTAGATAGCAGTTCCTGGAGCTACTACAAGATGTCACTCTCTTGACTGTATGCAGACACCCTGCCTCCAGTCTCTTTCCCGAGCTGCTTTGTGAATACAATTCAAACTCTTGAGACATAAACTCCATGCCCCTTTTCTCCACTACCCAGGGCGCTAGTTAGAAAGAGCTCTTGGAAGGCAAGAGAGGGTGCCCCAGGAATATGCAAAATCCCTCTCAGGACTAGTAATGTCCCCTGCATCTCCCAGTAAAAGCTCTTCTGTCAGACCTGGTCACGTCCCCAATAGACCTCTCACGTGTCCACACCTGGCTCTAGGACTATCTCCCTATAGACATTAGTACTTTGAGGAGGGAGGTGCAGATGTCCAGTCTCCTATCTGAGACACAACCAAGCAGGGGCCTGAGGGCTGGGGCCCACCTCTCCCAACAAAGCCCCCTCCCCCTTCACTCGTGTGCGGGGGCCCTGGCCCCACCCGGGGAACAAGGCTGGGATTAATAAGCGGCCCGGCTCCCTCCCCTAATGGGCTCCAGCTGCACAAACATTCCCAGAATTCAGAGCCGGCTCTGTCTGGGGCGGCCCAGGCCTCAGCCCCAGCATTCCTGACCCCCTCCCCCCAAGCCTGGGACAGCTGCTCCGGAACTCAGCAACTGGCTGGGGATCGAATCCCAATTCGGCTTTTCCAGAGGTAGGGGGCACTGGGGTGGCTGGGGCTGCAGGCTGGGGGTGGGAACAAGGGGAAGGGAAGAGAGAAGGAACTTTAAGGGACTCCTCTGATCCTGCTCACGGCCCCTCCCCCCGCGCTTCTCCCCTCCCCCCCAGTGGTGAGCGCTCTGCTCAGCAGTAGGTACCAGGGGTCTGCTCAGTGTTACCTAATTTGTCTCACCAGGCAGTGCCCTTGCCTGGCACAGCCCAGAAGGAGGTAGTAGCCTGTTCTGAGAGCAAAGATAAGCATCTGCCCTTGTGTTTAATAAAGAGATCCGGCTGTGTCTTCTCAGACCCTGTGGCCAGGCAGGAACTTGTACAAACAGGTTCTTATCAAGAATGAGAAAGAGGCCTGGGATGCAGTTCAGTAAAGCACTTGCCTAACATGCAGAGGAGAGGGCCTGGGCTTGACCCTCCCACCCTCACCCCAAAAACGGGGGGTGGGGGTGGGTGGGAAGGAGGCACTGGGTGCAGTGAGGTACATTCGGGGACCCAGTGGCAGCAGTCCTAATACAGTCACAGGTATACTGTGTCGCTAATATACAGTTATCAATAGGCCTGTCTTCTTACAAGAAGTTGTACATCTGTCCTGTGCCTGTTGTCCAATGTCATGCCATCCACAGACAACGGTGAGGGTCCGTCTGGGGAATGGAGGACCACACAGGTAATAATGGAAGTATAGGCACAATTGTATGTGTGTGTGTGTGTGTGTGTGTGTGTGTGTGTGTGTGTGTGTGAAGCTGCTCAGAAGTTGTGAGTGTCTATGTTCCTCACACATTCCATAAACCAGTCAAGTACACACTCACCACGGAAGGCTACCTGTTGCCTGTTGTCCTAGTTAGGGCTTTATTGCTATGAAGAGACACCATGACTTCAACAACTCTTATAAAGGAAAACATTTCATTGGGGGCTAGCTTATAGGTTCAGAGGTTTAGTTCATTAATGTCATGGTGGGAAGCATGGCAGCACACAGGCAGACACGGTGCTGGAGAAGGAGCTGGATGGGCAGGCAGCAGGAAGAGAGATTGATAGTGGGCCTGGCTTGAGCTTCTGAAACTTCAAAGCTCACCCCCCCAACTGCCCCCCTCCCCTGTGACATACTTCCTCCAACAAAGCCACAACTTCAATAATCTCCACTTCCTATGAGTCTGTGGAGCTGTTTTCATTCAAACCACCACACTCACTAATACCCCAAGTTATGAGTCCCTACCACTCTATGCTAAAGGGAAGCTGAGGAAAGAAGGGTAGGATGGGAAGGGGTGAATTGGGATGGGGAAGGGGGAGGGGCACTGACAAGGGGTTGAAGGATGAAGAGGGTACCCCTGCCCTAAAGGTCAGAAATGAACCTGCCTTCAGCTCAGTCAAGACACACCATATCCCCGACCTTGGCCTCAGTCTCATTACCTTGAATATGGGAAAGTTGCCAAGAGTCTCTCTGAGTCCCTCCTTTGACCCCAGTGTGACAAGAGTTGGGTTGGGGACATAAGAAAGATCCTTCATCTCCTCAGATCTATAAGAAATAGGTCTGTGAAGGAGCCTCCAACAAGAGCAGTCCACAGGGACTATGTAGAGGGTCCTCAGATATCCTCAGTCCTGGGAGGGAATTCAGAGAAAGGGGTGAGATCTCTGCCCAGGGAGCCCCAAACTATCTAGAAGCCTTGCATCTCACAACAACGTGAGGACAGAAAATGGCTGCTGCTTCCCCCTAGCTGAGTTGGCAGCAGTCCTGGGTTAGGGAAAGGGAGAGCAATTGGGTCAGAGAGCCCAAGATCACCCCCTTCTTCAGGCGTATACAACAAGCAAACCCACTCCTCTTAGGACCTAGGCGGGGAAATGGGGAGTTGGGGGAACCTCTCAGAATCTTTGTCCCCATCAATCACACTACCCTTGCCTGTCACTTTATCTTGCTTGTAGGCTCAGCCATTTCTCCATGACAACACAGAAGTATGGCGCACTCAGGTCCTTAACTCATGGTTACATATCTCCTGCCCCACTCCATCACCAGCCCTGGAATCAGCTCCTGGAGCAAGAAGATAGGTGTGACCTTCTTCTGGGGAAACCAGGGACCTTTGATGGGAATCAGATTACTCAGGGATTGGAGCCCACTTAGGACACTATCAAGTGAGCCTCACAAAGCATCTCTGGCATTTAGTAAACAGCTACTTGGTATGGAACCCTGAGACAGGAAGCTTCCTGGCATGGTGGCCCACATCTTTAATCCTACCCCTGAGGAGACACGGGCAAGAAGATCTCTGTGGAGTAAGGGGACAGCCTCTTATGTGGCTTACACGGTGGCTCAGAACTATCTGTAACAGGGTCTAATGCCCTCTTCTCGTGTGTCTGAAGACAGTGACAGTGTTCTCACCTACATAAAATAAATAAAATCTTAAAAAAAGGACAGCTCGGTCTACATATTAGTTTTCAGGATAACACAATAAGACCCTGTCTCAAAAAAGGAAAGAGAGAAAAGAAAGAAAGAGAGAAAAAAAGAAACAGAGAAATCCAAAGGAAAAGCACATTCCCAGGAGTCTGAAGTCAGAGGAAATAAAATAATTTCCCCTAAACTGAAGCTAGGAAACAAGCTGAGGCTGACCCAAGGCAGACATAATCCACATGCAATTGGATTACAGAGCTTTATGGGACACAAGAGAAACAACAGACCAAGACCCTTGAACCTCCTGCAGAGAAGCTCCGGATTACAGAGATGAGGCAGTGCACCGGGACATTGGGAATAATGAGCCTCTTGCTTCTCTCTCTTTTATCCAGTGAATGACAGTCTGCCCTAAAACTGAGAGGCTTAAAACAATAGCAATTGAAAAACTTTACTTGCGATTCTGCAATTTAAGCCTGGTACACTGTAGGCAGCTCTCAGCATCATACGGTGTGGCTGGACTGACTCTTGCAGTTCTGGGGCATCCAAAATGGCACCACAAATGTCAAGGGGCTTCATTAGGGTGGCTGGAAGAGACAGAGTTGCATGGACTTCTCTTTCCCTAGGCAATTGCATCCTCCAGGGTGTCTCTACCTGTGTCAGAGCTGGGGATGGAACTCGGGGTCTCCTGCATGTTGGTAAGCACTCTGTCACTGAGCCCATCCTTAGACTTCTCTTTCTATGTAGCCCTTCCCTCCTTCCGCACAGCTAGACCTTTCTGTCATCAATGGCTCCCAAGAGGGCAGAAGTAGAATTTGCCAGTTCTCAGGGCTCAGCAGTTAAGAGCACTGGCTGCTCTTCTAGAGGTCCTGAGTTCAATTCCCAGCAACCACATGGTGGCTCATAACCATCTGTAATGGGATCCGATGCCCTCTTCTGGCACACAGGTATACTCTTAAGACCTGGATCTGAACTGCCAAAGTATTGGTTTAGCTACATGCTATCCGTCAAAGCAAATCACAAGCCCCCATAACATTCAAGGTGAGAGACAATGGGCTGAAGGGCAAGCCACTGGAAATGGTGGTAGCTGTCTAGACCATGGCATTTCTGGTAACTAACTCTGCTTCCCCTTGGCTTGCCAACAGGCAGTGCAGTTCTCCCCATGTAACCCTCCCCTCTCCACAGTCCATATCCAGTGAGCCCCCAAACCCTCCTCAGGTCTCTCAAGTTACACGGTGGCATCATTCTGGCTCAGCTGGCTTGGTTGACTGAGTTGAGAGTTCCGTAGGTGATGTACTGTATCTGTGTTTCCAGAGGAAGGAGACCAATCTTGGATATGGGAAGCACAGAGGATGAGGTTCTATACTGAATATCCGGGAGCACCAGTGTTCTTCTCTCTCTGCTCCCTCTCAGAGGATGCAACAGGGCCTGCTGCTTCCCACTCCTGCTGCCACCATCAGCAACTGTATCCCTCAAACTGTGGACCGAAAGCCCTTCCTTTTACTTTTTTGTGAGGTGTTTTGTCACAGCAATAAGAAAAGTAACCAGCAGGGCATGGTGGCACACACCTTTAGTCCCAACACTTGGGAGGCAGAGGCAATCCCATCTCTGTGACTTCAAAGCCAATCTAGTCTGCAGAGTGAGTTCCAGGACAGCCAGTGTCACATCCTCCTTAGCCGGCAAGTAAGACACGCCTGGATTCTTCTCTGACAGCTCTTTTATTCCAGGCACAATCTTCATCCAACGAAGGGGAACCCCAAGCAGCAGAAATGCATTGCTTATATACCCTTCCAAGGGGGCAGGCCAGGCGGCCTGTTCTCTCAGGATTGGTTAGGGCCAATACCTCATTAGCATAAGCCCCAGGATTGGTTAGGGCTCATGCCTCATTAGCATAAGCCCCGTGATTGGTTAGGGTTCATGCCTCATTAGCATAAGCCCTCTCGGGAAGGGCTTGAGGCTGACGCATGCGCAGTAGGCTTACACAGGACGCTGCGCTGGCCATGTTGGAAACCGGCACCGTCTCTTCGGCCGCCTACAAGCCAGGGCTATAAAAAGAGACCCTGTCTCCAAAACAGCAAAAGAAAGTAAGTTACTAATACCTAACTAGAATGTGGACTGGGTTGCTGAGAGTTCTCCATTCTAATTCTTGCTTTCCACTGGGCCAGAGTGATGATCCTAAATCCTTTACCTACAGAAAGCTTGGTGGCTGAAAGACAGGAGAGAAATGGAGATTATGTGCCCCCCCTTAAATTTTTATTTATGTGGGAGTGGGGGGGTAGGTAGGGGCACATCCTACCTAGGTAGGAGGAGGGGGATGGGATAGGGGTTCCTGGGTGGGGGGTGAAATGAGGTAAGGGGATAACATCTGAAATGTAAATAAAATATCCAATAAAAAATTTTTAAAAAGAAAAAAATATTTATTTTATTTACTGTGTATGGGTGGATTGCCTGTAAGTATACTCATGTTCCTTGCATGCAGTACCTGAAGTGGCCAGAAGAGGGCAACGAATCCCCTGAAACTGTAGTTAAAGATGGTTGTGAGCTGCCATGTGGGTGCTGGGAACCAAACCTGGGGCCTCTGAAGAGCAGCCAGCCCTCTTGGCAGCCGAGGCATCTCTCCAGCCTCTCATTATGTGCCCTTGTAGCACCTGTGTATCTTTCTGAAAACTAAAGTGCTTTAAAAATTGACCTAGAAGGAGCTGGAGAGATGATTCAGCAGTTGAGAGTACTGGCTGCTCTCCCAAAGGACTTGGGTTCAGTTCCCAGCACCTACATGGCAGCTCACACCTGTCTACAACTCCAGTTGCAGGGGGATCTGACACTGTCACACAGACATACATGCAGGCAGAATATCAGTGTACATAAAATAAAATAATTTTAAATGTCTTTAAAAGTTGGCCTAGAAGCCAGGCAGTGGTGACGCACGCCTTTAATGCCAGCACTTGGGAGGCAGAGGTAGGCGGATTTCTGAGTTCGAGGCCAGCCTGGTCTACAGAGTGAGTTCCAGGACAGCCTGGGCTATACAGAGAAACCTGTCTTGAAAAAACAAAATAAATAAATAAATAAATAAATAAATAAAAGTTGGCCTAGAATCAAATTTAATTAATAAGTAAAATAATCCAAATTCTCACTGTTTCCTTCTTGGACTAAGAGCTCCTCAGTCTTGGTTCATGGCTCCCTGGATGAAATTCAGAGTCTAACTTGAATCTTGAGTATTTTCCACAGGGTGATGTGTTATTAAGGCAGTGGTATCAGCCTTCCTAATGCTATAACCCTTTAAGACATCTCCTCATGTTGTGGTGACCCTAACCATAAAATTATTTTTGTTGCTACTTCATAACTGTAATGTTGCTGCTGTCATGAATTGTAAATATCTTTTTTTTTTTTTTTGGTTTTTCGAGACAGGGTTTCTCTGTGTAGCCCTGGCTGTCCTGGAACTCACTCTGTAGACCAGGCTGGCCTCGAACTCAGAAATCCACCTGCCTCTGCCTCTCAAGTGCTGGGATTAAAAGGCGTGCGCCACCACCGCCCAGCTGTAAATATCTAATGTGTAGGTTATCTGATATGTGACCCTTGTGAAAAGGTCATTCAAGAGGTGTGACCCGCCTGGCAGTGGTGGCGCAGGCTTTTAATCCCAGCACTTGGGAGGCAGAGGTAGGTGGATTTCTGAGTTCGAGGCCAGCCTGGTCTACAGAGTGAGCTCCAGGACAGCCCGGGCTACACAGAGAAACCCTGTCTCGAAAAACAAAACAAAACAAAAAAAGAGGTGTGACCCACAGATTGAAAACCTCTGTGTTCAAGATTTTATCCTCAGCCTGGAGTTATGGGGAACTGGCAGATCCCTTAAGAGGTGGGCCCTAGTGGGAGGTCTTCCAATTCTGGGATGTCTTTCACATCCAATCATAAGAAGAGCCATTTTCTTCCAGCAGGTGCTCCTTGCTATGATATAGTGCCTCCCACAGGCCCCCAAACAATGGGGTCGCCTGTAATCTCAGCGCTGGGGAGGCAGAAGCAGGTGGATCAATGAGTTTGAGGCCAGCCTGGTCTACATAGTGACTTCCAGGACAGCCAGGAATACACAGTGAGACCCTGTCTCAAAAACAAACAAACAAACAAACAAACCAGGGGCTGGAGAGACAGCTCGGCAGTTAAGGGCACTTACTATTCTTACAGAGGACCTAGGTTTGGTTCCCAGCACCCAAATGGTGGACCACAGTCATCCATAGCTAGTCTCTGGGTATCCTATACCCCTTTCCTAGCTCCCTGGTTACCAGGCATCCAGGAGGTGTGCTGAACTCTCTCTGTATCTCTGTCTCTGTCTTCTCTCTCTCTCTCTCTCTCTCTCTCTCTCTCTCTTTCTCTGTGTGTGTGTGTGTGTGTGTCTGTCTGTCTGTCTGTCTGCCTGTCTGTCTGTCTGTCTGTCTTTCATAGTACCTGGGGTTGGACCTAGGTCCTTGAACATGCCAGATGGTAAGTGCTCTGCCACCCCAAGTGTTACATCTCCAACCCTTTTCTTTCTATTTTGAGAGGGACTCACTGAGTGACCAAGGCTGGCCTTGACCTCTGCTCTGTGGCCTCACCAGGCCCTATACCACCTCACCTCATTCTCTGAGTTGCTAGGATAACAGTATGTATCAGCAGGCCCCGCTAACCTTGTCTCTTCATAAGTTGACTGTCTCAGGTGTTATGGTAACCAAAAGCTGACTGACATAGACACCTTCTTAGAACTTATAAGACCCTTCAAAATCTGCCCCACCTGGTCCTACAGGCATTTCCCCATTGTTGACCTTTGACATGTGGGGATAGGTGTAACTTTCCCCTGGTCTGTTTTAAAAATTGTAGTTTTTCACTCAACTTTTTGTTATTTTAAGGGGCTGGAGAGATGGCTTAGTGGTTAAGAGCACTGGTTGCTCTTCCAGAGGTCTTGAGTTCAATTCCCAGAACTCACATGATGGCTCACAACCATCTGTAATGGGATTTGATATCCTCTTCTGGTGTGTCTGAAGACAGCTACAGTGTACTCATATCAATCAAATAAATAAATAAAATCTTTTTAAAATTATTTTAATATTTTTAAATTTATACTTTCACTTAAGGCATTTTAATGTTTTATCTGTGAACCAAGTGTGTGCAGTACCCTCAGAGGCCAGAGGAGGGCATCTGGTTCCCTGGAACGAGAGTTGTGAGCGGCTCTGTAGGTGCTGAAAATCCATCCCAGGTCCTCGGGATGAGCAGTCAGAGCTCTTAACCACTGAGCATCTCTCCAGCCTGTGTGCCTATGTGTATTTGCACATTCATGCAGGTGTTTAAGAAAACCAGAAGAGGATGTTGGGACCTATGGAGCTGGAGTTAGAGGTGTGGTGAACCAAAGAACAATTGCTCTTAACTGCTGAGCCATCTCTTAGTAATGTTGCTAGTGCTCCTCCCCCTCCTCCCCCTCCTCCCCCTCCTCCCCTCCTCTTCGTTCTCCCTCTCTTTTCCCTCTTTCCCCTTCTCTTCTTCCTCCCTTCCCATGTAGTATTGCTGTTGCTGCTTCTCCTTCTCCCAGAGCAAGTCTGTGGAGTCTCCCAAATAGGAAAGGCCCAATGTTGTGCTGTAGAGGTGCGGTTCGAAGACTCACAGTCAAATCCTCACACCCTAAGAGAACAGGCCAAAGAATTCCGAAAGGCCTCTCCAGTGTGGGGCAAAATGGTTTCAGGCCCTCATGCCTCAGTTGAAATAGTCCGTGAACACACCTGTTTCTGCTGGGGCAAGAGTCGGAGTCTGCCGGGAAAACTTAGACCTGGGCCTTGGCCAGCACCTTCCCGGAAGATGACCCGCAGCTGAACTGAGGCAGGGCAGATTCGGCTGAGAATGAGGCGCCCCTGGACCAGGACTCTTCACCCTTGAATGTATCAACAAGTCCTTGGAACCTTGTGAAGATGCAGCTGCTGATTCTGAGGGCTGAGGTCAGGCCAGAGAGTCTGCTCTTCTTAGGAGTGCCCAGGGAACAGATCTCCACTGGAAAGGGGGGGGGGGGGGGGATAGGTAGATGGAATCTAGTTTGAGAAATAAAAGCCCAAATGGGGTGGTAAGGGGGCAGGGGGGTGACATAAGCTTTAAAGAAAGGAGAAAGAGGAGAGAGAGAGAGAGAGAGAGAGAGAGAGAGAGAGAGAGAGAGAGATTAAAATTGAATTGGCCAGGAGACTGGGAGACTGCATAGTATTAGCCAGACTGACAAATACCCAACAGACAGGAAAACTATCACCATCTATGATTCTGTGGCCAAGTTAGACATCACTAATGGATCCCAGCACTATGGATCCCAGCACTATGTCCTGCTAACCCAAGTGATGCTTTAGTATCCTTTTCAAGCCCGGCTACATGATCTCTGTGTAAGCGCCCTGGCTGTCCTGGAACTTGCTCTGTAGACTAAGTTGGCCTTGAATTCACAGAGATCCATCTCCCACCCTCTCAAGTGCTGGGATCAAAGACATGTGCCACTACTGCCCAAGAAATAACTTCTTTAGCTGTTCCTGGTTAGCAGTTAAAAGTCTGAGTGCCTTTGTTCTGCTCTGACTGACTCAGTGGTCTTGAATCCAGCTTCCATGAGCTTGTACTTAAATATATATAATTTGAAGTAAAGAGAGTACTCATTTCATAGATATTTATTGTTATCGTTGTTGTTATTATTAGACAGGGTCTCTCTATATAGACCAGGCTGGCCTCAAACTCAACAGAGATCCATCTGTCTCTGCCTTTCTTTTTTTTTTTTTTTTGGTTTTTCGAGACAGGGTTTCTCTGTGTAGCCCGGGCTGTCCTGGAACTCACCCTGGAGACCAGGCTGGCCTCGAACTCAGAAATCCGCCTGCCTCTGCCTCCCAAGTGCTGGCATTAAAGGCGTGCGCCACCACCGCCCGGCTGTCTCTGCCTTTCAAGTGCTGAGATTAAAGGTGTGTGCTGCCACCACCCAGCTTCATATTATTATTAATATTATTAATAATATCAATGTTATAGTGTTTGGTATATATGCAATACATGGTAACTACTATGAAGAAAAATGTGTTAGCTGCACAGTTCAAGGAGAAATGAAAGGCGATGTGGGAGAAAGAAAGGCAAGGAAGGGGCTGGAGAGATGGCTCTGAGGTTAAGCCCACTGGCTGCTCTTCCAGAGAACCCAAAATGTACCCAGAACCCACAGGGCAGCTCACAACCATTTGTAAGGCCAGTTCCAGGGGATATGAAACCCTCTTCTGGCCTCCAGGGACCCCAGGCATGCACAGGCTGCACAGGCATCCATGTAGGCAAGACACCCATAAACATAAAATAAAATGAGAGGGAGGAAGAGAGAGAGAGAGAGAGAGAGAGAGAGAGAGAGGAGAGAGAGAGGAGACCAGAGATCCCAGGACAAGGGAGGATAAAGGTCAAAGGCTTTGCCAGCCTGGGAATGGTGGAAGGTTTGTCAGTTTCCTCTGAATGACTCTGAGCTCTCCAACTGAAACTAAATGTCTTTGATGGGACAGAATGAGTGACACTTGTCATGGAGATATCTTTGCAAAGGGGCCATGCTAATCTTCTCTGTATCGTTCCAATTTTAGTATATGTGCTGCCGAAGCGAGCCGGGCGGTGGTGGCGCACGCCTTTAATCCCAGCACTTGGGAGGCAGAGGCAGGTGGATTTCTGAGTTCGAGGCCAGCCTGGTCTACAGAGTGAGTTCCAGGACAGCCAGGGCTACACAGAGAAACCCTGTCTCGAAAAGAAACCAAAAAAAAAAAAAAAAAAAAACAAACAAAAAAAAAGAGGTATCTTTGCTCAGAACTTCTAACCAGGGGAAACCATGAAAGGCTTAGCAATGGGCCAAAAGATGCTGCGTGTCCTTGCATGTTTTACTGACCGTGAGCAATTGTACAGCTCAGCCAGCTGATAACAGTGGACGTGATTCTTCTCCGCAGAAATGCAGATAGTCTAGTGGGGATGTCGCTGATTACAGCCCATGGATCTTACCCTGTCTGGCACTCAACACAGTTCTCATTTCTGCATTCTAGATTGGCTGGGCACGCCTTGGGTTCTCCTTAGAACAGGTTATAATAGCCTCCTGATTCCTTCATCCATTAATAAGCTATTTGGAAAGTCTGACAGGTTGATCGCATAGTTGAATAACTACTCTGGCTAATAGGGAAACTTTTTTTTTTTTTTAATGTTCTCATTAGCAATGAAAATTGTGTAGGCTTCCAGAATTCTCTGTCCTCGGTAAGCTTTGCCAACACATTTTCAGGTATGTGTTGTATGCATGTGTGTGTGTGTGTGTGTGTGTGTGTGTGTGTGTGTACACATGTCAGTGGGAACATGTACACTCAGGGCTGGAGGACACTGGGTGTCTTTTTCCACTGCTCTACCTTACCTCCCTGAGACAGAGTCTCTCACTGACCCTGACACTAGGTACTTTTCAACTGGACTGGAAGATCCTCCAGTCCCCCACACCAGGGCTGGAGTTAAGGGCCCAGGAGCCAACCTCAGCTTTTTACCTGGGTCTTGGGGATCCAAACTCAGGTCCTCAGGCTTGTGCAGCAGCCTCACCCTACCCCCACCATCACTACTACTTCTTCTTCTTCTTCTTCTTCTGATTAATTATAAATATAATAATTATACACACACACACACTGTAGCTGTCTTCAGACACACCAGAAGAGAAACATTAGATCCCATTACAGATGGTTGTGAGCCACCATGTGGTTGCTGGGAATTGAACTCAGGACCTCTGGAAGAGCAGTCAGTGCTCTTAACTGCTGAGCCATCTCTCCAGCCCTATGTGTGACTTTTTAATGAAAGATTACTCACAGCTTCATTGCCTGGATGTTGATTCTCTAGGAGAACAAAGCAGTGGCTTCCCTCCATCATTCTTGGTATCTTGGCTGAGCTATGAATTAAACCAACATCATATTGAGTAGCAGAATAAACTGAATTAGACGTGTACACCAAAAAAGCCCCTCTAAACTTGAGGGTCAGGTGATAGAATAGTATATGCTACCCTGAGCCAGGAGGGATGAGGAGCTATGGATTGCTGCAGAGTAGGTCACAAATGACAAAAGGATCAGAGGAGGGTCTGAGGAGGTAGCTCAGTCAGTAGGTAGAGTGCTTGCCATCCGGTACAAAGCCCCGGATTCAGCCCTCAGCACACACACCTGTAATCCCAGCACTGGGGGCGGGGCGGGGCAGGAAGACTGGGAATTCTGTGCAAGTGTGGTCTACTTGAGCCCCTAATAGAATAACAAAGGACTCAAGAGAGAAATTGAAATTGTATAGTAGAGTTGATTCTGTCATGCAGACACAGTCTCTTATGGAATAAGAGTCCTCTCCATCACACGCATGTGCTCGTGCTTGTACACACACACACACAAATACACACACACACACACACATACACACACATCACTTGATAGGCAGGCTCCAGAGCCTGTGGTCTTGGGCCTCATGCTAACCCTCTGGCATTCAAAAATAAGACACACCAAACATAGTTAAGAGGGTAGGTGTCAAGAAGACCAGATGAGGTATGGCTCTGTGCCAACCTGAGGCAGTTCTGAGGACTTTGTGGACTACAAGGAGGGGAGGGGAGGGAATTTAAATCACAGGGAGTAATTGCCAAGCCAAGAGACAGGTTGGTCTGAGTCCATAAAATCCAGCTTGTGCTTCACATGCTGTGGGAGTGAAGGACTTTGGACACTCCTTGGCGGGTGGTAGGGCTTGATTTGGTTTGGTTTTGTGTTCAGTGCTAGGGAACGAACTCAGGACCTTCCCCACTCATGGTAGGCATGCACACTTTTCTACTGAGCCACACTCTCAGCCCAGCCTGGCTTGGAAGGATCTATTCAAGGGAATTGTGAGCTCTGTCTCCACACTGCCCATGGCTCTACCAAACCTCTTGGCCCAGAGCACTAAGCCCTGTAGGTAGAATTTTCTACAAACCACCTCTACTGGAGAATTGCTTGGGATTCTTAGACAGGAGGGACATGCCCCGAGTCACCTGGGAGCAGTTTCTGGGATTTCCCTCTGTAGCCTTTTCAACTGTCATTCCTGCTGTCCCCTCTAACCTCAGCTTTTCTACCTTAGGCCACTCTCTTCTGTCACCCAGGAGGTCAGAGATAAGAAGAAGCCACCTTCTTTGCCACATCCTCTCCCAGACCACATTCAGCCTCCAGCAGCTTAGGCAGCTGCAGAGCCTGGCTTCCCCAGGCCCTAAGGGAAAGGAAGAAGGATGGCAGCCAGAACTTCCTGGGGGAGCCTGGGCCCTGGCCTGCACCTTCCCTCCCGCTGGGCTGAGGTGGTTAGTTGTGTTAATTATATCCAAGTCATTTCCGACTGGCATAAGCCCACCCACCCACAGAGCCTGCCTTGAGTCAGGATGCTGGAGGTTTGAGGGGGATCAGCTACCCTGGGAAGGTGTCCTGATCTGTGCTATGGCCAAAGAAAAGGTATTTGTCACCCACCTCCCCTGGAGCCCTCTTATCCCTCCCTCCTCCAGGGCTTCTAGTCCCATTTTCCACCTCCACCCTCTTTCTTGCTTGCCTCCACACGACTAACTCCCTCTCTCCTCCATCCAGGTTTTGAATGAAATCAAGGGGCTCTGAGTTCCGTACTAGCCTCTGACATAAACACTCTGATTGGGGCTAATTATAAGGGCCAGACTGGAAAGCTGGAACTTTCAGAAAGCTTTGGCTTTCAAACAAAGGGCTCAGATCTCAGCCCTCAGCCCCAGTTGGCTCCTCACTAGGCCTCATTGGGAATGAAGAGACATTCTAGGGAACAGACAGTCAAGATTCTAAACTACAAAGTATAAATGTGTTCCCTGTCTCAACTTCCTCTTACTTAGTTTTGCCTTAGCCCTTCTGTTTTGCAAAATCTGGTGCCTTCCCAGTGGACTTGCAAGAGCCTGTCTGGAGAGGCAGCAGGCAAGGCGGCTGGGGAAGGCTCTTAGGCCAGGAAACTGGGGCAGGAGGTCCAGAGGTCCGGGAGGGGCAGGGGGAGGCACAAGGGAAGCCAGCTGTGACAGCCCTAGCCCTAATTAGCTGGCTTCAAAGCTGATGGAGAGGTTGTCCCACCCTAGTGTGTGCCCTGCTCACTCAGGCAAGTAAGACAGTTGTGTCCTCATCAGAGAGAGAGAGAGAGACAGAGAGACAGAGAGAGACAGAGATGGAGACATGCTGCCCACCACCACCCCGAGGAGCCTCTGGACACTAGGCTACCATGTAGAATAAAGAGATGGAACCTGGGATCATGGAAAATCATGCTAATCTGTGAAAAGAACCAGGAACAGCAGGTGACACAGCCCTTGGGAAATGTGCGTTCTTTGAGCCAGTAATTCTATTTTCAGGAATTTATCCTAAGTAGTTGGAAAAGTGCTAGGGTTTCTTGGACATGTGCTCCAGGCTGGCTCTGTCTCTAACACCTGATTCAATATTACCTCACGGCAGTCTTACTTGACAGGAACCATGGCCTTCCTACCACTGGGAACACAGAACAGACTGAGAAAACCTGCAGAAGTGTACAACCGGCCCGCCTTGCCTAAGTGTGTGGGGGTGTTTCTGCTTTTGTAGGTCCAGTTACTCGCCCCTCCCCGAACTGTGCATGTGTGTGTGTGCATGTGTGCGTGTGCACATGTGTGTGCGTGTACCTGCATGCGTGTGTGTTCAAGAGCGTGTGTGTGTGCGCGCATGTGTGCGTGTGCACATGTGTGTGCGTGTATATGTGCATGCGTGTGTGTGCGCGAGCGTGTGTGTGTGTGTGTGTGTGTGTGTGTGTGTGTGCGCGCGCACGTGCTCGGGCAGGATCCTCAGCCTTCCTTACGCTGGGATTTCAGGTCTGAGCTACTGTGTCTGGCACGCTGATTTCTGTCCCACAGCAGGAATGAGAGAACTAGCTGGGCTGGGGAGTTGACCAAACTGCCCAGAACCCTCATAAATTTCAATGCAAAATTGTGCGTTCATGTGAGTGGGCCTCTTCCCATCCTCCAACCCCACAGAGAAATAAGGATTTCCATATTCTCTGAGTCGGTGCATTCTAGGAGTCTGAGGTGATCCCGGGAGCAGTCAATCCTCAAAAGGGACAATACAACTCAAGTGGCAGGAATATAGCCCCGGGAACTCATGTGCATGCCTCATAGCACCCAGGCAGTAACTAAGAATCCCAGCACCTCTTGGAGACCTCTCCCCACTGCTTAATAATCTAGGAGTTGGCAGCTACAGGTCCACTAAAAAGAACCCAATGCTCAATCTTTGGGGCATACATGGAGGAATTTGTCTCAGAAAATGTAAGGGGCCTTTCTAGAGGCTAACTTTTTACTATTCTCTTAAAGGACTAAGAGTTTGTAACAGTGGGAATGTTTCTGAGGTAAGGTCAGGATTTGGGGGGCGGGGACAACAGTCTAAACAGTCTCAAGGATAGGCCTGGCCACGGGGAAGCCGCCATGAGGCTGGCTCTAGGACCTGAGAGAACAGAGAAAAACCACCTGTGTGACCTGTGACCTACCAAGTTTTCCTTTTCTGCCCCCCACCCCCCACCCCAATCAAACACAAGGCCTTCCTGTAGAGGGAAGGGTTAACGCATTTATAAGATGGGAAGTTGGTTCCGGCCTGCAAAGGTGGACCTCCAAGCGCACGAATTTTAATCCAGTTTTCCACTCAATGGAGACACTGATTCTGGGTTCGGCCTATCCTTGGCGTTCCTTCTAAAGCCTTTTCCAGCCTACAGTTCCCTCACACTGTGGTCTAAAGCTCCCCCTTCCTCTCAGAGCCCATTAAAGTAAGGGAGCTCCCCTTACACCCCTGCTTTCTCTCCAGTACCTCAGTTCCTCAGTCACCTCTTAGAGGAGGGGGGCTGCATCTTTAGGATCAATGGCTCTCCACGAGGCTAATTTATCTTCCCTCCCCTGCCCCTGTCACGAAGCCACTTTGTGTATTGTTGCAGGCGCTGTACCCCTATGTTGGCAGGAGACCTTGAGGTGGGGGGAGGGAATTGGGAAGAAAAGGCAATTGTCACCGTTTCACCTCTTTCTGAGCCATTCCTCTGAGGATACAGAAAGAAGCCGATGCCACAGAAACACACAGAGCCAAGACCCTGGCAACCTGAGGGGTGGGGAGACTCTCCCCAAACCTTCAGCAGAAAGCATCATCCGGTTTTCCTATTGCACTTGATCCCAGGCACTGAAAACCCCAGTTGATTCCTGGGGTTTCACCTTTACCGCCAGGAGAGGCACTGATAATTTGTGTGGAATTTAACCCTTTCCTAAAGTCTTTTGGGGTTCTTTAAGGGCCCTGTGGTGGTGACACTGTCTCTTGTCCCCACCACCTCTTCGACAGTTAAGGCAAATTTATATTGAAGCTTAGTGAAATAATTTGAAGAGAGACTATATATTTTGGGAAGGGGGGACTCTGCTAAAACACCCAGGCTTCAATACAATTGCAAAGCAAAGCCCCACATATGACTTCAATTACCACCAAACATTTCCACTTCCCTTCCCCCAACATAAACTAACACAAACACTTGGAAGTAGGGGATACAACTTACTTTCTCCCTTGTCCCCAAGTCAGCCAACAAAAGATGATAAGAAATCAATTTTCCCATAACTCTTTAGTCAAACAATTGAGACCTTGAGCAAGGAGCCCACTCCGCCCAACCCCCAACCGAGTAGGTGAAGGGGGAGGGGAGGAAGGTGTGGCTTGGTTAAGGGCGGTGGTGTTACAACCCTGTTAAACACAATTAAAGGGCTGGATCTGAAGGTAATTAAATGTACTTTATTATGATGATTATTGGGTTTTAATTTGCACTATTTATTATCAAGAACCAAGAGAGATGGTTGAGAACGGAGCTCCTCCGACACACTGGTCTTCACATCACTTCTCTAGCATACAAACTGTAAAGTACTCCATAGTTGAAGGAACCGAGGCCTGCTGGAATTCTCATGCCAACAAAGATACTTTATAGAACATCTCTCAGGCCGCTGACTTACGCAAAAATCCTTACTTTTACTTGTGTGCAGGGGAAGAAACATGTTAGAAACATTCTTATCAATATCTTATGATATAGAATGTCACGTAAGCACTCAACCCCACCCCCACCGCCACAAAGAGCCTGCCCAGAGAGGTCTTCTAAAGGAAACTTACCCATTGGGTTTTGTTGTTTTCGTAAACACTTTTTATTTTTGTTTGTTTGTTTAAGGCCAGTCTTTGTCAAAAGAAAACTAAAAATCCCACCAGCCCATCCATTTCCCTCCCTCCAACCCAACCTATTTTTACTGCTTTTGGAAAAGAAAAACAACCCGAACAAAACCCCACACATAACACACCACCCAACCCTACAAACAGCTTAACCTGGATTCCACCTCGGAAGAGCAGACTACCGGGAGAGAAGAGAACGGAAGCGCAAAAAAATCCCAGGAAAAGAGGGTCGTTCTCAAAATGGTGTGTGCACTGAGGGGATGTCAAAACACACTTCACAAAGCGTTTTGTTGCCCATTCTCTGCGCGTGGGCCAGAGCTGAAAGCACAGAAGGATCTCCGTGCCCACGAGGAGTGGGCTAGGGGGTGGAGGCCATTCCTCTCCACATCTCCGCCCTCTCCCTAAAAGCGGTTATGTTTTTTCCACGTCTGCATCTGGATTGGGAGGTTTCCAGATACCGAGCGGGGGAGACAGAACAAATGAGGAGGGAGAACGGGGGTGGGGGTGGGGGTATGGAGCGGGGAGAACGGGAAATAAAATAAAACAAAAACGAATCCAAGTCTTGTTAAAAAATATCCAACAGCTTCCACAGGCCCCGCGTCGGTGAGGAGGCTTGCAAATTTGGCTTTTATAGAAGTTGAGTGGAACTAACTCCCAACTCCTTTAAGCCAACAAAAATAGCGAGCAGGCTAGGTGCCTCTCCCAGCAGGCCCAGCCCTGCCAAATCACCAAAAAAATTCGAACCAGAGCACAGGGCGGCTTTTAAAAGGGCACTTAGAAAAGGCAAGACCTCCTCCCCACCCCTACCCCATTCTTCAGCCCTGGCGCCCTCGTTGATCTTTTTTTTTTTTTCTTTTCTTTTAAATAGAAAATATATAATTAAATTTACAAAGACTATTTACAGTTTTAATTACAAACCTGGGGAGGGGGGTTGTTGGGCAGAGTTCTTTTTAAAAAGCGACCTAAAATAAAATGGTTTTTACTGTTCTTTATTTAAAAAAATAAAATAGGAGTCCGTAGGGTGCACCCCCCTCCCGAGTGAAGGAGGGCACCGTGCAGTCCGGACCTGGGAGAGGGGGCGCCCGGCAGGCGAGACCGCTTCACACGGTGGTCTCGCCATGCCGGCTGTTGGTGAGACGCGTGTAGAACTTCCTCCACGAGTGCAGCGTCTTGCCGGACCAGATCCAGAAGCCCGACGTGATGCCCACGATGAGCGTCATGAGGTATTTGATCATGTAGACTGTGAAGTCGGGCGACATGCGGGGAGTGTAGTGGGCCGGGCAGGGGATGGCTAGGCTCTTGCAGTGCTGGCTTACCCACGAGCGCTCCCAGTGCTCGCGGAAGGCCTGCTCATAGAAGTAGCAGGCGATGACGATGGTGGCCGGTACGGTGTAGAGCACTGAGAAGACACCGATGCGTACCATGAGCCTCTCCAGCTTCTCTGTCTTGGTGCCGTCGTGCTTCATGATGGTGCGGATGCGGAAGAGTGACACGAAGCCGGCCAGCAGGAAGGATGTGCCGATAAACAGGTACACGAAGAGCGGCGCCAGCACGAAGCCCCGCAGCGGGTCCAGGCTGTTGAGGCCCACGAAGCACACGCCGCTCAGCAGGTCGCCGTCGATCTGGCCCATGGCCAGGATGGTGATGGTTTTGACGGCCGGCACGGCCCAGGCGGCCAGGTGGAAGTACTGCGAATTGGCCTCGATGGCCTCGTGGCCCCACTTCATACCGGCTGCTAGGAACCAGGTGAGGGACAGAATCACCCACCAGATGGAGCTGGCCATGCTGAAGAAGTAGAGCATCATGAAGAGGATAGTACAGCCTTCTTTCTTAGTGCCCTGCACCACCGTGCGATAACCGTCCTCGGAGAAGCGCTCGTTGCACACCACGCGCTCCTGGAGCACGAAGCCCGCAATGTAGGCCACTGACACCATGGTGTAGCAGCCGGACAGAAAGATGATGGGCCGTTCTGGATAGCGGAATCGCTGCATGTCCACTAAGTAGGTGGTGACCGTGAAGAAGGTGGAAGCGCAGCACAGCACCGACCATGTGAGGATCCAGAGACGGGCAAAACGCGTCTCCTCCTGCGAGAAGAACATGGAGCCGTCGGGCCGAGCGGGCTCGCAGGGCGCGGCACAATCGCGCTCACCCAGAAACTTATAGCTGAGATAGGACGGCACCTTGAGGACGCGGGGACAGTGGAAAGGGTGCTCCAGAGTGGCGTAGCGCGGGGGCGCGCCACCACCGCCAGGGCCGCCCGGGGTGCCACCCGCGCCGGGCTGCAGCCCAGAAGGTGGCGCGGTGGTGAGTAGCGCAGGAGCTCCGTCCTCGGAGTGGTTCTGGCCCACGCAGATCTGCTCCGCGCCGTGACGCGGGAAATGCTCGCAGCGGAGGCGCTCGGGCCACTGGAAGCCGAACTTGTTCATGAGCGCTTCGCAGCCTTGGCGCGCGCGCTCGCAGATGGAGCGGCACGGCGGGATGGCCTGCTCCAGCACCGTGCACACCGGAGCGTACATGGAGCACAGGAAGAAGCGCAGCTCGGGCGAACACTGCACCTTCACCAGCGGGTAGAACTGATGCACCTCCAGGCCCGCGTCCTCCTGGTTCGTGTGGCCAAGAAGGTTTGGCATGATGGTCTGGTTGTAGGCGATGTCCGTGCACAGCGGGATGGAGATGGGCTGGCAGAAGCCGTGGTCCGGGATGGAGATGCCCTTCTCCCCGTGGAACTGGGCCGGCCCGGCGGCCGGCAGCAGCAGCAGTGGCAGCAGCAGGCGGGGCAGGGCGCTGCGGGGCAGGGCGCTGCGGGCCCGCATGCTGGCCGCCGCCCCCCACTCGGCTCCTGGGCGCCCCCCAGCCCCCGCCCCCAACCCAGAGACCGCGCGCCTTCCCCGCGGCCGCCTAGCTGCCCGGCCGCCTCACGCGCCTCCTTGCAAACTTTGCTCGCGGCCGCAGAGTTGGGGAGGCCGGGCGGGGGAGGGGGCGGCGCCACCCGCCTGCTGGCTCGCCGCGGTCGGACTGAGTGGTCGGAGACGCCGCGCAGCGCTGCCGTAGCTCCTCTTCCTCCTCTAGCCTCTGGGCTTCCCCTCTCCCACCCTCCTCTATCCAGCGACTCCTTTGTGCCTCCTTCAGCCCTCACCTCGGCCTCTCCGATCCCAATTAGTCGGTTTCAAGGGGGCCCCCGCTGGCGGCCCCGCCCTCTCCTCAGCCCCCCCTCAAAAGGGATCCTTGAAACCGCCCCGTCGAGCTTTGCACCATCCCAAAATGTGCTCTCGGCCAATCAGATTTAAACTGGAGGACCAGCCCCGAGGGCTGGATTGGTCGACCACAACATAATGAGATCAGAAACCAGATGCCAAGAAAACTCTAACCCCCCCCCTCCTGCTTTTTTAAAGAGACAAGCTATTATTATATTAGGAGCTGTTTGCTCAGTCCGGGATTTCTTCGGAGTCGCCCAGGCAAGATCCAGAGACACGTTTTCCGAAAGTGGCGTCCGATCCAGGCAACTCAAGCCTGATCCGTGGCCCTGGAGCCCAAGCCCTCTTAGGTACACGAGCTCTTTGCTCCTGCCCCTGCTCACCTCCCCCTTCCCCCTTTTCAGTACCATTTATAAAACCAAGTGAAAAATGTCGTTTAAATATATATATATATATATATACACACACAGAAATGTTTATATATTTTTAAAGCACGTAAGCGAATAGCTTGCAAAGACGTCTCTCAACCCTTCTCAGAGATTCGAAGTAAAAGTGTCACTTCACCCTAAATAAGGACTCCTAGAAGTTTTCCTCGCCCCTCCCCCTACACACACCCTAAAGTAACCCTCTGAAAAATGAGAGCCTGTCTCTTTAAGAGGCTCTTAAAGGGGCCGGGACTCCGGGGTGTAATTGCCCCATAGCGAGCACAAAGGAGCCCATTATGGTTCTTTGTGTTTAGTGGCACCTCAAAGTGAGAAAATTCAGGAACTCAGAGGCCAGGCTGCAGGGCTGGGGCGGGGGTTGGGGGGTGAGGTGAAGGAGAAAGGCCCAGAGCTGAGGTTTCAATCCACCCCCTTTCCGAGGAAAATCTTAATTATGCAAAGTAAAGTTTAGTTGCTATAAGGAGGAGGTCTTAATCGAAAGTTAATGGCGGGGGTGATGGGCAGTTTTGAGTAAAGAAACGACTCTCTTAGGTCTGACGAATGTTTTGGGGAATTTGCCTTCTCCCTCCCCATCCCTGCTCCGCCTCCTAAAAGCTTCCAGATTTGATCTCCTGGGAGAAAAGGGAGTTTTACCCAAACTTTAAGTGATTCCACACCAGAAAGATGGTGTGTGGCTGGAGAGACAGAGGAGACTGGGGTTGTGGCATTTCTCCTCTCAATTCTCACCTGGCTGAGGGGTGAGGTGGCCCGAAGAAATGCGCCCCCCCCCCCCCGCCCCCATCTCACTAGGAATGTAACCCTGAGGTCTGGAGAGGGGAGGGAATTTGCATGGGAATCTGTGTCTGGTACCGGATGATGGATCAATTATTTCTGTTGTCTCTCTGGAGAGAAAGAGGAGGAGAACTTGAAAAGAAGAAAGACGATTGAGTTTAGAAAGCCGGCTTTTGCTTCTCAGTATGGGCCAATCCTCCCAGCTGGGGAAGCTGCTTCCTGCGCGCATCTTGGATTGGGCTGTATTCAGAAAGGCAGAGCAGCAACTTAAAGGAGAGAAGAGGATACTATGAACCTGGCCTCACAGGGCTAAAAAGGAGGTTGTGTTGTTGTTTTGTTAGGGTTTTTTGTTGTTGTTGTTGGTGGTGGTGGTGGTGGTAGGGGTTTTTTTGTTTTGAGTTTTTTGGAGTTTTTGGGTTTTTTTGACTAGATTTTCAGCATTGTAGATTTTCAGCAGCTCAAAAGTCGATGTTGAGGCAGGAGAATTACCAAACATTCCTGGCTGGCCTTAACTGGCTGCAATATGACAATGAAAGAAAGAAGAAAAGAAGAAGAAAGAGAAAAAACAAATATTTAAGTTCTTTACAATTTAAAAATACTCCTTATTGGAATTTATTAAAGAGCTTCACAATATAATCCTGGCTGACCTAAAAATATGTAGACCAGGATGGCCTCGAACTCTCAACATCTGCCTTCTTCTAGATGTACTGTGGTGAAAGGCACATGCCACCGCCCTCAACGTCCTTATTGGAGTCTTGAATACATTCTCTTTCCCTCTCTTTTTAAGAAGAACGTGTTCTGGGGCTTGAGAGATGGCTCAAAGGGTAAGAGTGGACCTGGGCTAGATTCCCAGAACCCACTGAGTGAATCATGAACCTCAGTAATTCCACTTCCGGGGTATCAGACATTCTCTTCTGGCCTCCCTGCGTACTATGTAAGTGTAATACACATACAGGCAAGCAAAACACCAGTACACATAAAATAAATAAAACATAATAATTAAAAAAGAAAACAGTAAGACAGAGTTCCTATACCTCACAGTCTAGTATGAAATTGAGAACAAATCTCTGGTGTAAGTTATACATCTTCGATTTCCACCCAGGACAAACTTATTTCCAGACAAAGGGTGACCTGACAGACAATTACCCCTTGACCCACTTCAAATCGGACGGACGGAGTCGGGAAATGGAAATAAAGGACCTTTTTCGTGCAATCAGACAATTTTTCATTCCTTCAACCAGCTCTTCTCCAGTGCTTTTGTCTCTGTCTCTTTCTCTCCCTCCTTCTCTGCTGAGGCTCGAACTCAGGATCTGGAGAATGCCCTTCCACATATGGGATTTCAACATACTTGCTTGGGGGCTGAGAGGAAAATGCAGCTTCCTGGCTTTTCCTGGTGCTGGTCTCAAACTTCTTTTACAGTGAGAATCAGTCGTGTACAGGGTCACTCCAGAATGGCAGAGTGGTTTTGCAGGGCTGCTGAGATGCTCAGGGGCTCGGAGCACTGGCTGCCAAGCCTGATGGTTAGAGTTCAGCCTTAGGAACCCAAGAGAGGGAAAAAGAAATGAATGCCACAAGTAGTCCTTGGACTTCCACACATGCTCTCACGTACAACATAAGTAGATATGATTTTTAAAACTTAAAAACAGGCTGGGTAGGCCGGGCAGTGGTGGCACATGCCTTTAATCCCAGCACTTGGGAGGCAGAGACAGAAGGATTTCTGAGTTCGAGGCCAGCCTGGTCTACAGAGTGAGTTCCAGGACAGCCAGGGCTACACAGAGAAACCCTGTCTCGAAAAACCAAAAAACAAACAAACAAACAAACAAAAAAAAACAAAAAACAAAAAAAAAAAAAAACGGACTGGGTAATAGAGGTTTGTAATGTTAATTCCAGCATTTGGGAGGCAGAGGTAGCTAATCTCTATCAGTTTGAGGCCAGCCAGGTATATATGTATGTGTATGTGTATATGTAGAGAGAGAGAGAGAGTTTCAGGGCAGCTAAGACTACATACTGAAACGATGTCTCAAAAAAAAAAAAAATCAAGGGGGGGCTGGAGAGATGGCTCAGCAGTTAAGAGCACTGACTCTTCTTCCAGAGGTCCTGAGTTCAATTCCCAGCAACCACATGGCTCACAGCCATCTGTAATGGGATCCGATGTCCTCTTTTGGTGTGTCTGAAGAGAGCAACACTGTACTCATATAATAAATAAATAAATCTTTTTTAAAAAAGAAATCTAAGCCGGGCGGTGGTGGCGCACGCCTTTAATCCCAGCACTTGGGAGGCAGAGGCAGGCAGATTTCTGAGTTCGAGGCCAGCCTGGTCTACAGAGTGAGTTCCAGGATAGCCAGGGCTATACAGAGAAACCCTGTCTCGAAAAACCAAAAAAAAAAAAAAAAAAAAAAAAAAAAAAAAAAAAAAGAAATCTAAAGAGAGTATTTTTAAAATAGGGACAGGAGAGATAGCTCAGCGATGAAGAGAGCTGAGAATGAGCTGTTCATATAAAGAACCCAGATTTGCTTCTTAGCATCATCCACAAGCAGCTCACAAAACATCTGTAACTCCAGTTCTAGGAGATCTGATGCCCTCTTCTGACCTCCTTGGGTACCAGTCACAAACATGGTACACAGACGTACATGCAAGCAAAACATCCGTACACATAAAACTTTTAAATTACTTTAAAAAATAAATTACACAATCATAGCTATACATGAATTAAATATTCACTTAAATATCATGGGAGATCACTTATTGTCTAATAAGCTATATGTGTTCACCTGAATAGAAGGTATTGATTTGTGTTTATAAACAAAGAATTGATATCAAGTTTATATAGTAAGAACAAGACCTGAAAATGTTTTTTAAAGATTTATTTTGGGCTGGGAAGCACTGGCTACTCTTCCAGAAGTCCTGAGTTCATATCCCAGCATCCACATGATGGCTCATGACCATCTGTAATGGGATCTGATGCCCTCTTCTGTCATGTAGACATCCATGCAAATAGAGTACTCATGTAAATAAAATACATAAGTAAAGATTTGCTTATTTTTATTTTTAATTAATTATATGTATGTTTCTCTGTACAATTATGACTGCAAGTACCCTTGGAGTTCAGAAGAGGGTGCTGGAGGTACTGGAGCTGGATTTATGGGCAGTTGTGAGCCACCTGATGGGAATGTTGGGAACTGAACTTAGGTTCTCTGCAAGAGTAGCACTTTCTCTTAACCTCTGAGCCGTCTCTCCAGCCGCCCCCGCCCCCACCCCCCCCCCAGCTGAATTTTGGCTGAGCTTGGCTGGTCATGATGGTACTCACCTTTAGTTTCAGCACTTGGGAGGCAGAGGCAGGCAGATCTTTTTGAGGCCAGCATGATTTACACATGATGAGTTCTAGGACAGCAAGAGCAAATAGTAAGCATCTCTCTCAAAACAAACAAACAAACCCCAAAACTAAAATCAAGTATGTTTGGATAGTTTGTTTCTTTTAAATGTGGTGCCAGGGTCTAAATTCAGGGTCTTACACATTCTAGATAAGTGCTCTACCACTAGGCTATATTCCCAGCCCTATTTTTAATACCTATATATTTACATATATAGATACATTTATTTATTTATTATTTTTTATTGGTTTTCATTTTTGTTTGTTTTGGTTTTAGACAGGATCTTATTGTGTAGCACTGGCTGGCCTAGAACTCGATATGTTGATCAGGTCTGCCTCTACCTCCTGAGAGAGAGGATTAAAAGTGCCACTATACCAAGCTGAGCAAAAGAGGCTTTGAGTAAGCACTTTGCCCACCTGCCAGGCCTGAGGGTCAGGGCACGACACACTGCAGACTCTAGCAAAGGAAGAAGGTTACACTTAAGTTGTAGGTTGTGTATTTGTGCAGCTTTGAGGAACATAACTGGGATCCATCGATCTAAACCTCGGGTGGATTGCAAGGGACCAGGTGAGGCACAGAAAGACAAGTCCAACATGGTCTCACTCAAACATAGTTAAAGAGTTCACTTCACACTGAGCCAATTCGTCCTCAGTTACATGGAGAATTGGAGACCAGTCTGAGCTACATAAAACCCTATCAAGAAGAGCAGGAGGAGGAGGAAGAAGAGGAGGAGGAGAAGGAAGAAGAGGAGGAAGGAAGGAAGAAAGGAAGGAAGGAAGGAAGGAAGGAAGAAAGAAAGAAAGAAAGAAAGAAAGAAAGAAAGAAAGAAAGAAAGAGAGAAAGAAAGAAAGAGTGTTCACCTACCATACAATAGACACTGGATTCCATCCCTAGCACGGTCTAAGATGGGTTATCTCTGTGTAGCCCTGGCTGTTCTGGAACTTACAGACCAGGCTGGCCTCAAACTCAGAGATCCTCCTGCCTTCGCCTCCTGAGTGCTGGGATTAAAGGCATACACTATCACTGGCCAGCACAAAGTTGATTTTAATAGAAATAGAAAGTATAAATCAAGTTTAAAGGTCCCCAACACAAAGAAATGACCAATGTTTAAAGAAATGGAAATGCCTGTTATCTTTTATTACAGATTATATTCAAGTACCATATGATCACACTATATCCCATAATACCCACTACACCAATCTTTTGTTTTAAAATCTCACCAAGAGAGGGTAAGGATGGGAACAGAGATGATGGGATGTAAAGTGGGAAAGGTAGGAAGAAAGGAGGGAAGTGATGCTGAGCATAGTCTAGCTCAGCACCTAAACAAGAGGCCTGTAGATAGATGGATTTGGAAGCCCAGTAACGAGTGGGAGCTCACTAGCCTAGGGTGGTGAGCTGTGAGCATGACCAAGACCATCTAGAAAATACTGAACAGGAACGATAAAAGTTGTCTTGAGATGCCAGTCTTTACAGACCAAGAAGGTAGACTGAGGAAGAATCAGGCCAGGGTAGATTCTAGATAAGAGAATGCCACGGCCGGGCGGTGGTGGCGCAAGCCTTTAGTCCCAGCACTTGGGAGGCAGAGGCAGGCGGATTTCTGAGTTCGAGGCCAGCCTGGTCTACAGAGTGAGTTCCAGGACAGCCCGGGCTACACAGAGAAACCCTGTCTCGAAAAACCAACCAACCAAACAAACAAACAAACAAAAGAATGCCACGGGGCTTGTTTTTCCTGATCTGGGAACCTCAGTTCAGAAGTTTTATTTACCTTGTTTCAGTTGTGAAATGGCACATAGGTTTCCCTTGACCTGGTGCTAGGCTAAAAGCTTGCTTAATATGGGATGTTATTTCTTAAATTACATTTATTTATTTATTGATTGATTGATTGATTGATTTGGCTTTTCGAGACAGAGTTTCTCTGTGTAGCCTGGCTGTCCTGGAACTCACTCTGTAGACCAGGATGGCCTGGAACTCAGAAATCCGCCTGCCTCTGCCTCCCAAGTGCTGGGATTAAAGGCATGCACCACCACTGTCGGCTATTCATTTTATTTATTTATTTATTTATTTATTTAGTAGGTGCCTGTGCCATGGTATGCAAGTGGAGATCAGAGGACAACTTCTAGGAGTTGGGTCTCTCCTTTCACCATGTGAGGTCCCAGGATTAGCTTCAACCACATAGTAAGTGGGAAGCTAGCCTGAGTTACTTGTGACCTTGTTTCAAAAAAAAAAACCAAAAAATCAGGTATGGTGGCACATGCCTTTAATCCCAGCACATGGGGTGCAGAGGGTGGACTACCTCTGAGAGTTGGAGGCTACCTTGATCTGCAAAGTGAGTTCCAGGCCTAATAATAAACAGAATTTTTTAAAAAGAGAAAGAATTCTAAAACTGCAGGTTGATGTTAGCAGGCCTATGAGAATACTGGTTTTTGGATTTCTGGAACTGACTGAGCTCAAAGCCTCCCAGAGGAGCTTAAAGGCTTGTGTGTCATGCATAGCTAAATGAATGACAGCCTACCAGTGGTAGCTTACATACCATAAGCATGCTCAAAAGACAGCATAGGGAGTGCCCAGCTAAGGAACTCGGAGAGGTGTTGCCCAGGGTCCTCTCTTTCTCTCTAAAGTACTTGCTTTGCCCATTCCCTTAACCCCTGACACCAGCTGCTTCTTTGCAGAGAAGCCAGCAGTTCTTCTAAAGGACCTAGGTTCAATTCCCAGCTACCACATGGCAGCTCACAACTGTGTAGAACTCCAGTTTCAGAGGATCTAACCCTCACACTCACCAATGCACATTAGAAAAAGAAAGAAAGAGAGAGAGAGACAAAGAGGGTGAGACACAGAGAGACAGAGACAGAGAGAGAGGGGCTGAGCTTAGCTGGTAGAGTGCTGGGCTAGCCTGTGCCAAGGCCTGAGTTTTAATCAGGAGTGACTTCATGCCTGTAATCCCAACACATCAGGAAGCTGAGGCAGGAGGATCAGTGAATCAGTGAGTCGTCGTCATCTACATGTGGAGTTTGAGGCTATCCTGGTTACATAAAACCCTGCCAAGGGGCTGGAGAGAGGGATCCATGGTAGAGCTTTTCCGGAGGACCTAGGTTTACTTCTCAGTACACACAAGGCAGTTCACAACCACCTGTAAGGATAGGTCCAGGGAATCTGACAGCCTGTTCTGGTCTCCAAAAGGCAGGCAGAATACCCATACACATAAAATAAAATAATTTAAAAGCCCTGCAAAACAAGAAAAGAAAGAAAGAAAGAAAGAAAGAAAGAAAGAAAGAAAGAAAGAAAAGAAAGAAAGGAAGAAAGAATAGAAGACAGAAACCTGCTATAGAATAATCAAAAACCTAGGTTCCAGGGCACCTGCTTCCTGTCCTCTGGGTCCTCGGTGCCTGACACCCCAGCACTGCCAAAATCCAAGGCTGCTTAGCCCGTCATCTCTCCAGCACCTACCCCTATGTTTCTGGAAAGCAAAGTGGGCTATAAAAGGATTAAACAGATATTACAGAGAATCTATTAATTAAGGGCTTTAATTAGTTCGGGCCCTTGCCTGAGCAGAAACAAGCGTGGGTGGCTCAGGGCAGACTGGGAAAAAGGAGGCTCAGGCATCTATGCTAGGTTTGGCCGGGTCTACTTCTTACATTGAAAAACTTAGGGGTCGTGGTAATAAATGCATCAAGCATTCTGTTTCGCAGAACCTTCTAGAACCTATCACCAAGAGGACAGGAAAGGGGAAACCTGAATTGTAGGTTGTAGATTTGGAAGAGCCCTCAGAGGAATTTTGTGGATCTCCTCTGGGAAGGCTGGCTTTTCGCTTTGGGGCTCCCCCTACGTCACTACGCTTCCATTTGGGAGGGGCCATCTCCTAATTCACTCTGCTGCGGCCTCTCCTTCTCTCCCTCCTTTCTCCCAGGATTTCTCCCCTTTGCCTCCAGGCAGGGGGTCACCTCGCCCCCCTCCCCTCTCTCTTTCCTGTAACTTAAGCCGTTGTTGGGAGTTGGAGGAGCTGGGAGGGTTTGAGAGGAGGCCCCAGTGCTTTTTCAGGGTGGAATTGAAACCATGGAGCTGAGCTTGTGGGGTAACACAGAGGGGGGAGGGGAGAGAGAAATCAAAGCCGCGGCTGCAGCTCCATCTGGAAAGCCAACTTTGATTTACTAGCAAGGACCTGGCTCTCCCACCACCCCACCCTTCCCACTCCCCCTCCTTCCCTTGACTGGGCTTTGTGGGGATAACTGGGGGATGGGAACTGGCCTCTTTACCCAGCATGAAAACCACCTCTTGTGGGAGGACCCTTCAGCAGGAGCAGGCCTAGGGAGTCCTGGACGTCCTGCCCAGCTGCACACACTTCCTAAGGTGGCCCAGCGTCGCAGGAACTGGGTAAGGTGTCTAAGTCCTCAGCCCAGGCAGTCTCATCCCTGCCTGGCTGCCTGGCTGGCTGAGATTTGGGGTTGGGGATGGGAGGGCCACTACATGGGATCTGTGACTATTTTTTGGTTATTTATCTATGGTCTATGGTCTCTCTAAACTGATGTTAAGAACCAAGATAAGAAGATATCCAAGGATGGAGATGAAAACTACTCCTTTAGGTAAAGCGCTTACCATCCAAGCAGGAGGACCTGAGTTGAGATCCCCAGCAACATGTGAGACACCAGGTGCAGCCCTGGGCGTGAGGACGGTGCAGGGTTCCTTGCTGAGCGTCCAGTCAAGCTGAGTTTGTGAGCGCTGGGTTCAGTGACAGATCCTCTTGCAAAAAACTAAGGTGGCTTGATTTGAAACTTAGGACCCTGCATGGTGAACGGAGAAAACTGCCTCCTGTAAGTATGCTCTGCCTCTGTCTACGCTCATGTGCACAAAATAAACTGTGTGTATGTGTGTGCATATTTCTAAATTTTATGTAGTTATTTAGAGATGGGGTTTCTCTATATTACCCTGGCCATTCTGGAACACACTGTGTGGACCAGGCTGGCCTCAAACTTAGAGATATCCATCTGCCTGTCTCCTGAGTGCTTGGACTAAGGGCATGTGTCCCCATACCCGGTAAATCTGTAATAATATTACAAAGTTAGTTTTGTGCCAAGCGATGGTGGCATACACCTTTAATCCTCCTGGCACTTGGGAGGGAGAGGTAGGTGGATCTCTGTGAATTCAAGGTTAGCCTGGTCTACAGAGCTAGTTCTGGGAAGCCGAGACTATGCAAAGAAACTCTGTCTCAAAAAGTTTTTTTATAATATTATCCAAAATAATTTTTAAATGTAGTTTTTGCTCTTTAAAATATTTGTATTACATTTATTTATTCTCTTGTGGGTAGGGCATATTCTTGGGGAAGTGGGAACACATTTACTCATCACCAAAATATCACCAAAATCAAGCTTGGTAAGTCAATGAGTTTTATTGTGATTACTTAACAGAAGTATGGGTGGAGGGTTACTCAGAGTAGCAGAAATCACTCGGAGATAGCTGCATCACTGAAAGCTTACCCCAGCATGGATGACAGGCACAGAATCTGGAAACCTAGCACTCACTGCACAATTTTGCAAGCAGCTTAGGAGGCTGGAGCGCCCCCTCCAGGCAGTTCAGCTGTTCTCAGAGTGTCTCTCTGGCAGTTTTATTTCTTACATAACCTTGGAGAGACAAGAGCCTAGTGAATCTGGTCAGTTTCAGGGACTTCCTAAAGCTTTTGAGTTGTTTGCTTCCTTAGTTTTGTGGGGCTTCCCTGCAGGCTGGCATATTTTCTCTAGAAGGAAATTGCTATGTAACACCACAGCAGGCAGCAAGCCTGGTAGGTCAGAGGACAAATTGCAGGAGTTGTCTCTCTCCCTTCATGTGGTCCTCGGGATGGAATTCAGGATACGATGTTTGACAGCAGATGAATTTGCCTGCTGAGCCCATAAAACTTTTTTTTTTTTTTTTTTTTTTTGAGACAAGGTTTCTCTGTGTAGCCCTGGCTGTCCTGGAACTCACTCGGTAGACCAGGCTGGCCTCTAACTCAGAAATCCACCTGCCTCTGTCTCCCAAGTGCTGGGATTAAAAGCGTGCGCCACCACTGCCTGGCAGCTTTTTAAATACATAAATGAGGTGGAGAGCTATGGAGGAAGGCCCTGCACACCCACCTCTGGCTTCATCATGCACACATGTGCAATGTATTATGCATACACACTGACTAGAAGAAGGATCTTGTCCTGACACATACACATATACTCACCATGTAACACAAGCACTGCAAGTAGTTTTGCAAATTCTTGGTTCAATGTGAATTATGGAGGATGCTGGGTTCCAGTGGGAACACAAAGCCATTTTGGGAGGAGCTATGACCCTCTCTCTCCCCTCTCTCTCTCTCAGTCACTTCTTCCCCCATACATACCCTTCTCTCATCACGAACTTAACCCCCTGAAGGATTTAGACACTCTCTAGCCAAGGCTCTGCCGTGGACATAGGATCTCAAAGCTGCCCAACCTCAGCAGAATAGTGAGTCCTAACTTGAGGAGATGTTCACGTTGGCTTGCAGCTCCAGCTGGACCTTCTCAGTGGGACATGCCAGGAAGGTCCAGCCCCAGACTCTTGGATTCTAGGCAGCATCTTCACCTCACCAGTATTTTTTTGTAGAGTTTGTCATGTAACCTGAGGACAAGTGAGAAGAACTAATTGAGCATGCCCTCAACACAAACACAACTGTTCTTGTTGAGACAGTTTCATATATCCCAGACTGGCCTTGAACTCGCTAGGTAGCCAAGGATGGCCTCAAATGTCTCATTCTCTTGCCTTTACTTCTCAAGTGCCACTGTACCCAGGTCAAATAGAACTTTTTTAGAGCTCAGCTGCTCCCTTAGAACTCCTAGCGTTTACCGACATTAGAATCGTGGAAGAAAATCGGGTGTCATCTCTTAGCCCTGTCTGCTGATCCACACTTACAATCTCCAAATAACTCTGCTTCCCAATCTATCAGAGTGATTGCAGCCCTGCTTACTCTTGACAGAGGCTCAGTTCGAGATGGACAAGCATCCATTCCACATTGCTCCGGCACTACAGCTTTTGGAACAGAAGAAGCACCATCCTCTGGCCTCTCTTGTAGTTTGGGTTCCAGACTCCAAATGTATTTGAGGAAGAAGACAGAGACAATCTGGGCAGTCACAAGCCAGACCCAGTAAAACGCTGAATGTCTGGAGACCCTGGCCACCTAGACAAACTCTAGTGACATCTTTTGCTGATGTTCAACAAGTTCACAGGCCGAAGCTTGAAAATCTTCATATAACTGTATTAGCTTACGATAAAATTCTGCTGCAGAAGTAGTCAGTCACCTTGTGCAACAGAAGAAGATAAGTCAGCCTTCACCACCTATCCCAAAATTTTTTTCTTATTAATTTTTATTTATTTATTTATGTTTTTTTTGAGACAGGGTTTCTCTGTGTAGCTCTGGCAGTCCTGGAATTCAATCTGTAGACCAAGCTGGCCTTGAACTTAGAGACATGCCTGCTTCTGTCTCCTGAGTGCCGGGATTAAAGGCGTGCACCACCACCACCCTCTTTTAAATTTTTTTTACTTTTATTTATGTGTGTATGTGTGCCTCTGTTTGTGTGTGCTGTGTGCATGCAGGTCACCATAAAAGCCAGATGAGGCACCAGATTCCCCGGAGCCAAAGTTACAGGTGGTTGTAAGCCTCCCAATGTGGGTTCTAGGCAGCAAACTCGGGTCCTCCGAAAGAACAACTGTTCTTAACCACGGAGCCATCTTTCCAGTACCCTGATATTAATGAGGTTTGTTTGTTGTTTTGGTTGGTTTTTTTCGTTTTTTACTTTAAGATAGGTTTTCCCTGTGTAGCTGGTCTGGAACTCACTATGGAAATCAGGTTGGCCTATCCAACTGACTCTGCCCTCTCATGCTGGAATGAAAGCCATGTGCTGCTGAGTCTGGTGAAGGTTTCTTTGTTCTGTAGCCATTTAGAAGCACAACCCTTCCTCGGACAGTATCTACTCTTGAACCCATCCTGTTTCAAAAGTTCTCTTTCACTTTCTAATAAACAGGTTGGCTCCCTGCTCTGTTTCTGCGCTTCCTGGGCCCCTTCTGCATTACCTTCAGGACATGGTCCTGGGGTCACAGACCACAGCTATAGTAACCATTACAGCTGGGGGGCCTGTCCAGGACTCCACAGAACATCCACAAAACATAAGCAACTCAGAGCCAAAGTCTGCCCTTGCTTCTTCTACTTTGGGATGTATGCTTAAGAATGTGGTGTCATGGCTCATGGCTCATTCCTTTAATCCCAGAGGCAGAGGCAAAGAGAGATGGATGTCCATGAGTTGGAGACCAGTCTGGTCTACATAGTGAGTTTCAGAACAACCAGGGCTATGTAGAGAGACCCTATCACAAAAGAAAAGAGAGAGAGAGAGAGAGAGAGAGAGAGAGAGAGAGAGAGAGAGAGAGAGAGAAAAGAAAAGAAAGAAAGAAAGAAAGAAAGAAAGAAAGAGTAAAAGAAAAGAACAGAACTGAAGTTGGCCCACTTTGACTCAAGATCCTAAAAACAAACAAACAAACAAAAAATAAATGATGGTGTTTTTCTGTCTTCAAGCTTGGCCAGAATACCAGACAGAAAATGGAGAGATATGCCCCCAGAAAGAAGTATTAATTATCACACATCTTGTTTTTCTAGGAGGATGGAAATGGTCTAACCTTCCTTGTGTGCAAAGAGAGATAAACCTGATTTATGTTAAAAATGCCACATGAGGGCCTGAAGTCTCGACTCATCGGTACAAGTGCTTGTCACAATGTAGAGGACCTAGGCTTGACCACCAGCACCCACACGGCGGCTCACAGCAAGTTCTAGGGAATCTGATGCCCTCTTCTGACCTCCAGCAGACATGCACATAGAACACATGCATACATGCAGGTAAAATACTTATACACATAAAATAAATCAGACTGGAGCGATGGCTCAGTGGTTAAGAGCACTGGCTGCTCTTCCAGAGGTCGTCCTGAGTTCAATTTCCAGCCACCACATGGTGGCTCACAACCATCTATGATGGGATCTGATGCCCTCTTCTGGCACGCAGGTGTACGTGCAGATAAGTACTCATAGACAAAAAAAAAAAAAAAAGTAAATCTTAAAAAAATAAAATAGATCAAAGAACAATATTTTAAGCTGCATGGAAGCCAGGAGAGATGTCAGATGGTAAGAGAACTTCCTGCTCTAGCAGAGAGTCTGCATGTCATTCCCAGCACCCACATGGCAGCTCACAACTGCACTCCAGCTCCAGGGGATGTGATACCCTCTTCTAGTCTCTGTGGGCACCAGGAACACACATGGTACACATACCTATATGCAGAGAAAATACTCAGGCTCAGAAAATAAAAATAGGGCTAGAGAGATAGCTTAGTGGTTAAAAGCACTGAATGCTCTTCCAGAAGTCCTGAGTTCAATTCCCAGAAACCACATGGTGGCTCACAACCATGGGATCTGTCATGAGATCTGATGCCTCTTCTGATGTCTGAAGATAGCTACAGGGTGCTCATAGACATAAAATAAATCTTTTTTTAAAAATAAAATAAAAATAGATCTTTAAACAAACAAACAAAAAGCCACTGGGTTCATGAATCTAGCTCTGATTCTGACTCAACCCCAAAGCCTTTAAACACGTTCCACCAGAGAAAACGTGTGCCATAGAAAAGAAAAAGCCTCCATTTAGGAAGGAGAAACCTACAGTGTCTCCCTCCTGCCCACCCTATCCAGGGGTACCAAAAGTCCAGACTCCCCTACCCTCTCTTTTGCCCTTGATAGACGTGTACCTAGGACCTGATGGAAGATGCAACCGGGTCTATATTTTCTTTTCCCTCCAAGACTGAAGGCAAATTAAAACTGATCTGAGTAAATTCTCAACACTCCTGATTAATAGATATTTCCTGGGGATTGGCCCAATCCTATGATTTGACATGAAAAGACACATCAATGTTTAACTGAACCTTAACAACTACAGCAGACTACAATTGTGAAACTGTGGGGGGATCGAATGTACAAGGTAAATTCTGCAGGAGACTGGCATTAATGGCTCAGGAAGAGAATTGACTCCCTACTGATGGCAGGCAGTCCCCATGAGTAACCCTGAATGGGATTGTCTCCTGGGGAGACTCAGACAAAGGCATTTCTTAGTACATCTTAGAAGGCTGAAAAAGAACCTACACTAAACCCTTCAATTACTCCAAGCTCTCTCAAGTTGTGCAAGAAGCAGAGACTCCTACAGCCTTCCTAGAGCAACCCAGGGAGGCCCTGATTAAACAGATCACCTCGGTTCCTGAGTCAAAAGAATTCCTCCCCTTCCTCCTCCTCCTCCTCCTTCCTTCTCTCTCTCTCTCTCTCTCTCTCTCTCTCTCTCTCTCTCTCTCTCTCTCTCTCTCTTCTATTTGAGATTTAAAGCCAGACCAGTGGTGGCACATGCCTTTAATTCTAGCACCTGGGGAGGCAGAAGTAGGCGGATCTCTGGATCTCTAAGTTCGAAGCCAGCCTGATCTCCAGAGCAAGTTCCAGGACAGCCAGAGATATGAAGAAAAGCCTATCTTGAAAAACAAAAACAGCCAGGCAGTGGTGGTGCATACCTTTAATCCCGGCACTTGAGAGGCAGAAGCAGGTGGATTTCTGAGTTCGAGGCCAGCCTAGTCTACAGAGTGAGTTCCAGGACAGCTAGGCTATACAGAGAAACCCTGTCTCAAAACCACACCCCCCCCCAAAAAAGAAAACAAACAAAGATATATTTGTTATTGGATGTACATGTGTGTGCTTATATGACTTCATGTGTACCATATATGTGCAAGTGTGTCAGTTTCTGTAGCAGGATATTTCCCCAGACACTGGGGTAACTAATGGTTGTGAGCTACCATGTGGGTGCTGGGAACAAGCCCAAGTCTGATGCAGGTATGGGCTCCAAACTGCTGAGCCTTCTCTCTAGCCCTGAGGGACTCTTGATTTTTGTTTTGTTTTGTTTTTTCGAGACAGGGTTTCTCTGTGTATCTCTGGCCATCCTGGAACTCACTCTGTAGACCAGGCTGGCCTCAAACTCAGAAATCCACCTGCCTCTGCCTCCCAAGTGCTAGGATTAAAGGCGTGCACCACCACCGCCCGGCTGGGACTCTTGATTTTGATATATCACTTTTACACTTCAGGCTATCCTGGACATCAGGCAAGAGATCCTCTAGAGCCTAATGATATCCTATAAGATTTAAATATAAGATCATTTTTATATGTATGGGTGTTTTGTCTGTAAGTACATATGTGTACCAGGTGTGTGCAGTGCTCACCAAACCTGTCAGATCCTCTGGGAAGGGATTTATGGTTATAAGCTACCATGTGGGTGGGTGCTAGAAGTCAAACCTACTCCTCTGAAAGAACAACCAGTTCTCCTAACCACTGAGCCATCTCTCCAGACCCCTAAAGATTTTTGTTTTAATGTGTATGAGTATTTAGTCTGTTCACCACCTGTGTGTAGTGTCATCAGAGACCAGAAGAGAACACTGGATCCATTGGAAATGGAGTTACAATCAGTTCTAAGAAACCATATAAGTGCTGGGAATTGAACCATGGTCCTTTGGAAGAACAGCAAAAAACTGTTGAGCCATCTTTTCAACCCCTATGCTAGATAATTTTCTCAGTAGTGCCACCAATTTAGTCTATAATCAAGACCAAGAAGAAACCAAGGAAAGAGTCATGAGACAAGACAATGCTGAGTGTCGAAGGAAAAACTTTTCAGAAGGGAGTACCTGTAATGTTTTGTATATGCATGGCCCAGGGAGTAGCAATATTAGGAGGTGTGGCCTTGTCTGAGTAGGTGTGTCACTGTGGGCATGGGCTTTTTTTTCAATAGTAATTTATTATTATTATTATCATTATTATTTAATCTTTTAGTCCAATTGTTATTGCGTTCCCCCCCGCCCCTGCTCCCAGTCTGACCTCTGACTGGGTATGGGCTTTAAGACCTTCATCCTAGCTGCCTGGAAGTCAGTTTTCTCCAAGCGGCCTTCAGATGAAGATGTAGAACTCTCAGCTTCTCCTGCACCTGCCTGTCTGGATGCTGCCATGCTCCTGCCTTGATAATAAAGGACAGAACCTCTGAATCTGTAAGCCAGCCCCAATTAAATGTTGTTCTATAAGAGTTACCTTGGCAGGCGGATTTCTGAGTTTGAGGCCAGAGCCTGGTCTATAAAGTGAGTTCCAGGACAGCCAGGGCTATACAGAGAAACCCTGTCCCGAAAAAACAAAACAAAAAAAAGAGTTGCCTTGGTCATGGTGTCTGTTCACAGCAGTAAAGCCCTAACTAAGACAGTGCCCAAAAGGAAAGCAAAGCTTTCTACCTGTACTTCATCCTAATTCTCTGCAGAACCATTGGAGAACAGGCTGTCACCAGAGGTGAAAGCTCAGATGAACAGACTGTAAGCCTACCCTGGTCTAACAAGAATAAGACTGAAGGGCCTAGGGTATCCTATGCTACCTAAGACCCAACACCAAATGTCTTTCTGTAAATCCAGGGTAACCAGACAGTGAAGGGACGAGACAAATTTCTTAGTAGGTACTGGTGCTATCAGTCATCCGCTCTCACCCTGGTCCTCCTTCATCCAGTAGTACAATTGTGATGAGCATCCCTGGAAAGCCCATGACCCAGTATTTTATCTGCTCTCTCAGTTTCAATGGGGAAAGTGTCCTTCTTCTACATGCCTTCCTGGGAGTACCAGGGAGCACTCTCCTGGGGATCACCACTCCTGGGGATCACCATTCCTGGGGATCACCACTCCTGAGGATCATCATTCCTGGGGATCACCATTCATGGAGATCACTACTCCTGGGGATCACCATTCATGGGGATCACCGTTCTTATGCCCTTGGGATAGGATCTCATGCTCCATTAATGGAAACTAAACCCATTCCGAGGGTATGGGCTATCCACAGGGACAGACTGGAAAGGCAGTTACAGCCTTGCCTACTAAAATCCATCAAAGAGGGCTGGAGAGATGGCTCAGCGGTTAAGAGCATCGACTGCTCTTCCAGAAGTCCTGCATTCAATTCCCAGCAACCACATGGTGGCTCACAACCATCTGTAATGGAATCTGATGCCCTCTTCTGGTGTGTCTGAAGACAGTGATAGTGTACTCATACAAATGACAAAATAAATCCTTAAAAAAAAAAAAAAAAAAATCCACCGAAGAGGCTCTCCACTAGTTCCTCCTCTGATGTAGGGAAATACTGGAGTTTATTTCATCTTACGGTTCCTGAGCCATAAACTCCGACATGCAAGGAAGGCCCAACAACAGTTAGGGGAAAACAGGGCAGGAGCTGGAAGCTGTCTAAGAGACTGAACAGGAAGTGGAACAAGGTTATAAATCCTCAAACCTGCCAAGTGACTTATTTCCTCCAGCAAGGCTCCACCTAATAAACCAAACAGTATTCAGATGCAAGGGCCTATGAGGGACACTTTTCAGGCAAAACAGTTTCCTTTGTTTGGTAGGTTGGCTGGTTGGTTGGTTTTATTTTATTTTATTTTATTTTATTTTTGGTTTTTTCGAGACAGGGTTTCTCTGTATAGCCCTGGCTGTCCTGGAACTCACTTGGTAGACCAGGCTGGCCTCGAACTCAGAAATCCGCCTGCCTCTGCCTCCCAAGTGCTGGGATTAAAGGCGTGCGCCACCACAGCCCGGCCGAGGTTGGTTGGTTTTAGAGAGAAGGTTTCTCTGTGTAGCCCTGGCTGTCCGGGAACTCACTCTGTAGAAGAGGCTGGTCTCAAACTCAGAAATCCGCCTGCCTCTGCCTCCTGAGAGATCAAAGGCATGCAACACAACACTTGGCTGTTTGTTGCTTTTGTGTGTGTGTGTGTGTGTGTGTGTGTGTGTGTGTGTGTGTGTGTGTTGTTGCTGGGTTTTTGTTGTTTGTTGTTGTTCTCTTGTGACATGGTTTCACTCTATAACTCTGACTATCCTGGCTGGCCTTGGATTCAACTCACAGAGATCTGGCTGCCTCTGCAAACAGTTTCTTGTTTATTTCCCTACCAATGACAGCATCCTTTAAACCAGACGCAGCAGGGCTTCACCAAATATCAAAGCCAACGTAAAACGTAGTTAGTACTCCTATTCCTGAAATTCAAACTCTAACAGAGTGGAGACTAGTCCAAGGCCTCAGACTTGTTAATAAAGGTGAAGGTCCGCTTCACCCCTTCAGCTCTAATTTACACACTCTCCGAGCCCAGACCCCAAAGGACCAGAATGGTTAATTGCACTAGACTTACAGGATGCTCCTTTCTGTAAACCGTATTCCCTGCGTCCCAGTACCTGTTTGTCATTGAGGACCCAACCTCCCATGTTACCCAGCTCACTTGGATGATTCTGCCCCTGGGATCCAAGGACAGTTCCCACTTCTTTGACCAGGCCTTTATCTAGAGACCCCCTTGACTTCTTGAACCCTCAAGCTAGGGTCTCCCAATATGTGAATGATCCTTTGTGTCTCCACAGAAGATTCCCAGGAATGAACTGAGTTACTCCTCATCTGACAGGGGGCTATAAAGTTTCTAAAATAAAGTTCAGTTGTGCTAGCTGTCAATCAAATACTTAGTATTAGCCATAGCTAAAGAGAAAGGGATTCAGTGAGGACTGGGTACGATTTAGCTCTTCCCTTCCATTATAAAAATAAAATAATAATAAATAAAATAAACAACTTAGGGGATTTTTAGGGGGATTACAAGATTCTTCAGCTCTGAATTCCAGTATATAGGGAATTTGCCTGGCTATAAAAGAAACCAGCCAATAAAAGAAACCCAGGCAAGAAAAACACAAACCCTCATCAGGGGGCCAGAAGGACTTAAGGCCTTCATAAGTAGGTATTCCTTGGAGCCCCAGCTGTGAGATTCCCAACTGGTAATGACTATGTAACTGAAAGAAATGCTTTGTGGGTTCACTCAACAGCCTACCTTAGCTGAGAGGTGATCCCATGGGGAAAGCTAGCACCATACCTGAAGCTGCTCTGTTAATTCCAGAGGCAGCTAAATCAACCTTGGGGAAGGACTGGAGTATACTATCACCACGTCACATGGAAGAACTGTTTAAATCTGAAGGGGAGGGGCCAGCTAACTCAAAACCGGCTCCTGGAACATCAGGCTTTACTCTTGGAAGGCTCAGCTGTTCAAATAAAAATCTCCTCCTTCCTTAGCCCTCCTCTCAGAGGAAGATAAGTCCAAACATGGGGCTGGACAGATGGACAGCAGTGAAAGAGTATTTGTTGCTCTTGCAGAGGACCTGGATGCAGTGCCCAGCACCCACGTGGTGGACCACAACTGTCTGTGACTCCAGTCCCAGGAGAGCTGATGCCCTTTGCTGACCTCCACAAGAACCAGACACCCACCCACGGCATGTTGTGTGCATGCATACATGCAGCCAAAGCTGTCACACACAGAAAATAAATAAGTCTATCAGAGAGAAAGGGAGAAAGAAAGGAAGAAAAAAAGAAAGAAAGAAGGAAGGAAGGAAGGAAGGAAGGAAGGAAGGAAGGAAGGAAGGAAAGAAAGAAAGAAAGAAAGAAAGAAAGAAAGAAAGAAAGAAAGAAAGAAAGAAAGAAAGAAAGAGCCAGGTGGTAGTGCCTTTAATCCCAGCACTTAGGAGGCAAAGGTAGATGGACCTCTGAGTCTGAGGCCAGCCTGGTCTATAGAACTAGTTCTGAAAGGGACCCTGTCTCAACAACAGCAATAAAAACAAAAACATAAGTAAGTAAGTAAAATTTGAAAGAGAAACACACATACACAGATACACAGAGAAGACGCAATCATACAAAATAACTAAATGCAAAAGTAAATAAACAAAACTAGAAATTCAAAGTCTCAAACATAACTGTGAACAAACAATCCTACAAACTTTGCTTACTAGCAAAGTCTTAAAGAAGCCCCTGGCAAGGAATCTTCCTTGGGAGTTTCATAATGAATGAAGAGATTCTCTGAGCCAGATAACCTATAGTAACCCTTACTGATACCCTTGAAGGTGAAGCCTTCCCTCTAGGGATTAGGGCTCAGTTGGCTGAACTGATAGCCACAACCAGATCTCTGGGACTAAGTCACCACAAGTGACTTACCATCCACACTCACACCCAGGAAGCAGTATTAGTCCTCCATGTCCTATGCAGACAACATGAAAGCTGCAGCCACCTCTTCAGTACCAAGAAATAGACATGCTGCTTTCTGCCATACTTCCACTCAAGGGGTGGCAGTCATCCTTTGTAAAAGGCATCAGAGGGGACAGGTGAGGTGTCTGAAGGGAACGAAGGCTCACAGGACAGCCAAGGAAGCAGCATCAGGTTATCACCATGGCCTCTCTTTCGTGGGTTCCCTCCAAGGGTAAGAGCAACATAAGAACACAAAACTAAGAACCTTTGTTTCCATGGCCTTGTAGGAATCCCTTGGGTTTCATAACTCACTCACTTCTAAATAAAAAAAAGCTGCAGATGGGGACTGGAGAGCTAGCTCAGGGGTTAAGAGCACTGAGTGTTCTTCCAGAGGTCCTGAATTCAATTCCCAGCAACCACATGGTGGCTCACAATCATCTGTAATGGGATTTGATGCCATCTTCTGGTGTGTCTGAAGGGAGCAAATGTTCTCATGTACATAAAATAAATAAATTAAAAAGAAAAAATTTGTAGATGGCACCACCATCACATTAGCTTGATTCTAGAGATACTTATCTAATGTGGATAGGTGTTTTGCCTGTGTGTGTCTGTGTACCATGTGTATGCAATTCCAGGAGAGGCCAGAAGAGGGCAATCAGATCCCCCTGGGACTAGAGATATAGATAGTTGTGAGCTACCACGTGGGTGCTGGGAATCAAACCCACTGTTCTTAACCACTAAGCCAAATCTCCAGCTACAGGTAAGAAAATTTAAGGACCTTCCATTAGGCTTTTCATTTGGACAAGGATGGACACATACAGTTTCCAAAAAGACTGTATTACAGAAACCACACAGTGATGGTAACATACAAATGAATAATCCTGACATTGTGGCTTAGTCCTCCAAAAAATACAAAAGGCAAGATTCACTACCAACATGCCCTAAAGTTGGGACATCAATTCTTCTTACTGTAGTTAGACCCCTTTCCCTGTAGGATAGATAGAGAAGGTCTCTGATGTAGTCTAAGCCTTTTTTTTTTAAGGTTATTTTATTAAGTATGGGGGTGTTTTGCCTGCATCTATGTCTGTGTATTTTATACATGCAGTGCCCATAGAGGCCAAAAGAGGCCATTGGATCCCTGGAACTGGAGTTACAGATAATTGTGAGCTGCCAGGTGGGTACTGGGAATTGCACTTGAGTCCCCTGGAAAACAACCAGTGTTCTTAACCACTTAGCCAACCTCCAACCCCTGGCCTAGAACTCTTGACTAAACAGAGATCCTCATGTTCTTGCCTCCCACATGCTGGGATTAAAGTTGTACATCCACTATGCTCAGCCTATAGCACAGTCCAAATCTTAGTTCATAAAATTATCCAGAAATGTAGACTGTTTACAAAGCATTCAAAGTAATAATGGGTGGGCCTTCAAGGCCTCACTGACAGAAGAGGTATCAACTGCCCTAGAAATTCAACTGAATCTCGGTGGTATCTAGAGGGAAAGACAGAGGGAAGGAATAGGTTCTTTAAATTCAAATCAATCAATCAATCAATCAGTCATTCAATCAATCAAAGGATACTATCTCAAGAAATTGACCTCCTTAATTTCTTTTCCCCTGAACTTCTCTTTTCTCCTTGGCCCTGGTCTGAATAATAATGATGTTCCTTAATACCCAGCTCTCAGACCCTGCAAGATCCTATATGGAAGTCCCTTCCTTAGTAAAGACTTCTCTTTAAACACAATGTATGTGCTGGGTTATGGTTCCACATGCCTTTGATTCCAGCACTCTGAAGGCAGAGGCAGGTGGATCTCTGAGTTACAGGTAGGTCAGCTTGGTCCACAGAGTTGGTTCCGGGACAGCCAGGGCTACACAGAGAATCCATCTTGTTAAAAAAAAAAAAACCTCACCCCATCCCCAAAATATTTTTTTTTCTTACCTGCCAGCTTTATTACACTTCAACTCCAATTGCGTCTTTACAGCGTCTCCTCCAGAGTCCCTCAGTCCACCCAGGCTCCTATTCAGAATTCTGAAGCTCAACAACTAATGGCCAATGTGGTCCTTCCTGGAACAGGTCACTCCGTGACAAAAGGCGACATTAATCTTCTTCCTCAAAGGGTTGAGAAGGTCAGGCAAAGTGGTCACTTCATTTGATGGACACCCAACCCCTGCCTGCACTGTTTGTTTTCCCTCCATGCCTGGGTCAGGAAGAAACCCTTGGAGAGGGGATGTTTCCAGGGAGAGGTGCAGGTACATGGATTTCTAAACTCTGAAGTCACACGGTAGAGAGGCTTGGGTTTCAGGTTGCCTTCCCCCAGGGCAAGGTCACCCCCGATAACCCTTGAGGAATTCTTTGGCCTAGGGGTTGCAAGATAGAATAACAAATTCACTGCTGGGTTAAAGTAAAACTTTGCAGACCTCAGTTCTGGGGACTGTGGCTTCTTTGAAGCTGGGTCTGAGCCAGTCACACTCCCCAGGCAATTCCTCCTTTGCTCAGTCTCCCTCTAAATACTCCCCCTAGCATGCCCAGGAAAGAGAGGGACTCTGGAGGATGCAAAGACCTCAGCCCTGAGTATCGCCCCCATGTTGGGAGAGGCCTTAAAGTGTGCTGCTGAGGTTGCAGAGGCTGCAGTCAGTACACACAGGTCCTAGGGTCCTACTGTGGTTGGGGGTCAGCTGAAGGGAAGAACACCCCTCTTCTCCCCACAGCTGGTGCATCGGGGATCCTCCTCCCTATCGCGGCCCTTCCCTTAGAGAGCCTGCTGGGTCTGGAATGAGAAGAATCTGAACTACAAACAGACCTCTTGGCGGCATCCCCAACTTTTCTCCAGCCACTCCTAGGCTGCAGACTTCCAGGCAAGACAGAAAGGGACCTAGGTGGGAAGACCCCACACAGAGACACTGAAGAAACAGGGGTGCAGAAGGGGTAGAGAGACAGTACAAGCATGCTTTGTAGGTTGGGTCCCACTCTAAGATCCAGTCAGCTTGGAACTCACACCATAGTCCAGGCTGGCCTCCAATTCTTGGCAATCCTCCTGTCTCAGCTTTCCCAAGTCCTGGAATTATAGATGTGAGCCAGTACTTCCAGCTTGAAAAAAAAAAGAATTCATATTTTCCGAAACAAAAATCAAAACCATTCCGAGTCGGTGTGCTGGAGTCATGGGATTAGGGATTTGAAACCAAGCCCACTCTAGAATGATTCAAGCTGTCAAGTCTCCATCCCAGGGTTGACAAGCAATTAGTAATACATTCTAGAAAGAAAGGACTTGTGCCCCAGCCCTTGCCACCCCTCTGCTTGGCTCTTTTCTCCTAAAGGCTGAGTTCTCCTGGTGCTATCTGGGCATCATTGAGGCCTGAGAATACCCTGGGAAGGCTGGAAGAGTCAAGGAAAAGTGAAGAGTGGTTTTTTTTTTGTTTGTTTGTTTGTTTGTTTTTTTAAAAGCTAGATGGTACAGAGCCAGAGGCCACTCCGCCTGCCACACTTCACCAGACCCCAGTGTCCTGCCCACCGTCTCTGTAGCTTCCTCACTATACCACCTGAACCGTGTGGAACTTTGGTGTGATTTAGCCAGGGCTATCTGCGCCATGAGATGCCCAGGCAATGAACTAGAAGGGTGACCCTAGAGAGAGGACCAGGGAACAGAAGAGAGGCAGCCAGCCAGCCAGGAGCAGGAGGCTGCTTGAGGCAAGATGACCTCTTTCCAAGGGCAGTTCTCTCCAGCTTGTATAACAGAGCTCCTGCCAAGGGTGGTATAGAAAGGCTCAGAGCCCACAGCAGGCTGGGGAAAGCCATTGAAAAGGGAGCTTAAGGGCTTCCTGCTGGGTGAGATGGATTAGGGGCCTGTGGGGAGTGAGTCCAACAGGGAGAAAGGCACTGGCCAGATGCCAGAGCCCCTTGGCCAAAAGACACTCTGAAACCAAGAATCCCTGGGTATCTGGCGGGCTGGAAGTCGGCATCTTCCACCTGGCTGAGGGGCCTAGACAGAGTGACATATGGTAACGAGAAGACCGACCAAAGAGCACCAAAATTGAGAAAGGAAAAGGAGTCCTGCTTGAGTGAACTAGTGGACATCTATCTCATAGGAAAATAAACAACCTCCCCAGTGATTGTACCCAAGTCTCCCTGAGCCCTTGAACTGTGTGTATTCTTCAGGGCTGGTTCACTGCTGGGCTGTTTCTCTAGTCTGTAGGATGGGAGCTCTGAGGCCACACCAGGAACAGGGTAAGCAGTGGAATCTTGTTTTGTATTATTTTGTTTCAAGACTGGGTTTCTCTATGTAGACCAGACTAGCCTGAAACTCACTATTTGGAGCAGGTAGGCTTTGAACTCACAAAGCTCCCCAGAGATCCTCCTAAAACTGGACTCAAAGGTACGCTCCACCATACCTGGTTATATGTGGTGCTGGAGAGCAAACTTGGAGCTTTGTGAGTGGTAAGCAGGCACTGACTGACTGAGCTGAGCTATACTGGCAACCTGTGTACGAGGATATACCTTTTTATCTTTACAAGAGTCTCACTATCAGCCGGGCGGTGGTGGCGCATGCCTTTAATCCCAGCACCTTGGAGGCAGAGGCAGGTGGATTTCTGAGTTCGAGGCCAGCCTGGTCTACAGAGTGAGTTCTAGGACAGCCCGGGCTATACAGAGAAACCCTGTCTCGAAAAACCAAAAAAAAAAAAAAAAAAAGTCTTGCTATGTAACTTTGGCCAGCCTGGAACTCAAGCAGACCAGGCAAGCCTTGAACTCTCACAGAGATTCCCCGGTCTCTGCCTCCTGAGTTCCAGGCTACTACTGCCATGATCTTAAAAGTGCATAGTGTAGGCCTCTAACAAGCAAACTGAAGCAAAAAAAACAACAAAAAACAAAAACAAGTTAGAGGCTACATGGTGAGAACTTAACTCAGAACAAAAACCAAACCATCAATCATATTGAAGGCTATATGGTCCCAGGGACCAGAAGCCTCAGTCTCGCGATTATTATTTTTCTGAGGCTGGAGTCTCACTAAGTTGCCTGGGCAGACCTTTCTATCTGCTAAGCCAAATGATCCTTTTGCCCCAGTCCTCCTAGTATCTAGGATTATGTGCTAGCAACTCAAGTCCAGTTTTGAGAGCAAAGATATCTCCTCTGATAGGCTGTTAGGAAGCAGGCTAAAATCCTGTCCGCACCCCATCTCCTGGGGACAAACAGGGAGGGTCCACTTATCAGATGAGAAAAACTCAGGCAACTAGATAAGACGTGGGCAACCTCTGAGGACATCCTTGGGGAGAGGGGGGCTTCAATGTGGGATCCTCCAAGCTCAGGATGTCCCTGGATCAGAGCTGCCCTGTCTCCTAACTCACTGGGCCAGCCCCTTCCTTTGTGCTCAGTTCTTTCCCACAGCCCAGCAAGGGGGGTGCTAGGATCCCAGGCCCACCCCCTCCTGCTGGGCAGCACCCCATCAACCCCCACATAAAAAGCTTGAGAGGAGACGGGGGCGGGGGGGGGGGACGTCCTCACTCCGAGGAGGCCTCGGCACCCTTCTCTCTTTCTGGGGAACAAGAAACTTGCCAAAGGCTTGGGCCCCTTCCCCAGCCCCTGGCCCCAGCCCTGGCTCCCCCAGACAAAAAGCTGCTTTACATGAGAAGAGCGGGCTGGCCTGGCCTTACCCGGGCACTCAAAGAGGCGGTAGCCCCTGACAGCCCGGGCTGCCCCTTCCCCCCCCCGAGGCCTCGTTTAGTTGCAATTAGCAATTCTTTGCATACGCCCCTCAAGGCTGGAAGGACGCGGGTCCTCACCCCCTAATTCCAGCCTTCAACCTTCTGGAGTCTCCCTGGTCCTCTCCTTGAGTCCCCTCTTGTCTTTCCTGCCCTGTCCTGTCGGGACACGGGCCTTCCTAGGAGTTCTCCAAAGACTGAAGCACGTAGAGGAGCCAAATCAAGAACTCTCGAGGGGGGGGGGGGGGAGAAGAGGGAGGGCTGGGCTTGCTCAAGCTGGAGGACCCCAAAGCAAACTCACACTGCCGCAAACCTTCTCCCTTCCTAGGCCATCCCCTCTCCAAATCAGGCCTAGCTTTTGGATGTGATGAAAGAATGACCAAAGGAAAAGAATATTTTAGTAAGAGGTCCGTGGGGAGGTGATGGGTAGGAGGGGGGGGGCAGGGAAGAGGCTGCCTGCAAGAGAAACTGGGGACTACTCAGCTTTCCTCTCCTCGCAGCTTGAGCACATAAGATTCAATCTCTCTCATTTCGACCAGACAAGGACTAGTAGGGTGGGCCAGACTCGGAGAATGAAAGGAGACGATAGGATCTCACGTCCCTTTTAGGCTTCCTAATCTAGAGGGAGGAGACCGAGGGAGAGGGACTGTCTGTCTAGGTGGGTCTCCAAGCCTTTGACACACATTGCTTCCTACCAGGGTTTTCTTTGCCTCCAAGTCTCTGATAGATTTTCTTTCTCCACTAGGGGGAGCCCTCGGTACGGTGGGAACTTCGCAGCCATGGGGGAGGGCATCCATAGCCGCTGGGACAGAGACAGTGTCTGCGGGGAGAGGAAATCCTATGTTCTGAGGGAATTCTCAGGCCTTCAAGATCTTTGTGAAGAGTGGAGCGAGGTGTACAACACTCTGTGATCCTATTGGTTAATAAAGGGCTGTGTCGGGACGGGACTGGGAGAGGTGGGGGATTAGCCTCCCTGAATTCGTATCAGCCTCCAGTACAGTTTTGTGGGAGAAGTCAGGGGTTCCTGGTTGAGCATCTTCCAAAGGGTTCTTAGAATTTATAACAGGAATAAGGGCAGAGCTGACTTTAAGCCCCAGCAGGAACCCCATGGGGATGGGCTGGCCTATTTTGGTGGACTTCATGTAGGTTCAAGAAACAAAAAAGAAACGTCTGGATGCTCTGGGGACTACGACTTATTTTTGACACAGGATCTTGCTTGTATTGGTTTCATGCTGGTCTGGAACTCATGATGATCCTCCTGCCTCTGCTTCTGAAGTGTGGAGATCCCTTGAGGGAACTATGCTGGGCTGTTTGTTTTGATGCAGGGTCTCCCTAATCAGAGCACTCTAGCGTTGGCCTACAAAGTGCTGGAATTACAGTGTACGGCAATGTGCTCAGCTGAGCTCCTTTTGCCAGTCTCTGATGGGCTTTCAAAACTCAAAGCCTTGAGCTGGAGAGATGCTTCTAGATGACTAGAAGTTGAACCCTTGAACCCACATGGAAGGAAAGAGATATGTGCGGTTATATACACATGTACTCCACATACACAAGTGTGTGTGCGCGCGAGCACACACACACAAAATAAATAAGTAAAGTCTTTTAAAAAGTCAAAATAAAAACAATAAAACCTCACAACCTTGAGATCTGGTCTCACAGATCAGAAACAACACAACTGCAGCTCTACTCTTAGAGAGGAGGTGGGTGCGGGCCCCAGGAAGCCCTAGGGATTCTGTCCTATGGGGTTTAAAGACTCCCTTTCTCTTCAGGAATGCCCAAGTGTTGTCTGGGAAAAGAGATGCATTAGTGAAAGAAGGGAGATGAGCTCCTAAGCAGAGGTGAGAGTGGGCAGAGATGGGGATGGGCAGAGGTGAGGGTGGGCCTCTGTCAGGGGTGGAAAAGGAAAACTGTGGAAAGGAAGGAAGGTATGCAGGGACTGACACCCTAACCTTAAGTGACACTTAAGGGTTAAGTGATGTTTCAGTTCTTTCCTCCAAATTTGCCCAGGGATCTCCCAGATGTCATTGCCTCAGAAGGCCCCAGGTGGATTAGACATCTGGGATCCTTCAGTTTGGTAGGGAGCTGGGCTCCTCAGGATTTGTGAAGCCTTCATGGCCACCTGACTCCCCAGAAAGGAAGGGATTTAATGGGGTCAAGTGTTGGGAGCTTTGAGCAGGAAGCAGTTCTAAGGCTACAGGAAATGCTGTCTGGAGAGCTGTCCTCCAGGCTCCTCCTAGAAGAGAGCACCTACAGCACCCTCGGCTGCATCCCCTCAGACTGGAGGAAGGACCTCAGGCAGCAGGTACCTGAGCAGGGGTAGCAGCCGGGGCTGTCATTCACTGCCTCCTCTCCTCGCTCTACTTGACCTAGCACAGCACAGCCTATCACTCCCCAACTTGGGAGTCTGGAATTCCATGCTGCCGAGACAGTCTGAAGGCTGTGTGGCCTCACCACATGCTTCCTGCTTGCTTTGCCCTCTTCCTACCTCTGATTTCCTGCTGCTCTAGAACCGTATTTGGACTTCTAGAACATCCTGGGCCTTATGACAGTGACAGCAGTGTCCTTCCTCCAGGGGTTCTCTGGTCTTTTTTTTTTGGTTTTTTTCGAGACAGGGTTTCTCTGTGTAGTCCTGGCTGTCCTGGAACTCACTCTGTAGACCAGGCTGGCCTCGAACTCAGAAATCCACCTGCCTCTGCCTCCCAAGTGCTGGGATTAAAGGCGTTCGCCACTACTGCCCAGTTGAGTTCTCTGGTCTCAATCTCCTGATCTTAATATGACAGTTGCCCCAGATCCTTTACCCCCAGATTCCCCTACACAGTATTCAACCAACCACAGGTCGAAAATCTTATGAGGGAAACAGGTGTGTGTCCACATTAAACATCCTTTTTCCCCTTGTTAGTACTCCATAAACAGTAACGGTTATCTACACAGCAGGAGGAATTGTTAGTTTCCAAGAAGACCTGCATAGGCTGTACCCAAATAGCACATCATTTTGATACAAGGGATTTCAGCACCTGAAGATTTTAACACCCTCGCCGGGCGGTGGTGGCGCACGCCTTTAATCCCAGCACTTGGGAGGCAGAGGCAGGCGGATTTCTGAGTTCGAGGCCAGCCTGCTCTACAGAGTGAGTTCCAGGACAGCCAGGACTACACAGAGAAACCCTGTCTCGAAAAAACCAAAAAAAAAAAAAAAAAAAAAAGATTTTAACACCCTCATAGTTGCTGGAAGCAGCTCTTCTGGATCTAAGAGATGCCCATATTTAAATCATCCTGGCCTTCACTGAGCAGACAGCTCCCAGAGTAGTGCTGACTCAGAGAGAAAGAATTCCAGTAACTCGGGATATTTAAAATATATAGTAGCCACAGACTTTAACAGAAAAAATATTAAGACGAGTGAGATGAACCTTAATAATATTAATCCAATGATGTAAATTGTTCCTATATGTAATCAATATAAAATAATTAGTGCTAAATTTGCTTCTTTCTTTTTCTTTTTTTCTTCTTTAAACTGTCTTTGGAACTTAGTTTTGCCCTTACAGCACCTCAGTTTGGTCAGTTGTGTGCTCATGACTCATAGATGACAAGTGGGTAAGATACTGGACAGCCACTGGGTGTGGTGGTGCAGGCCTTTGATCCCAGCACTGGGGAGGCAGAGAAGGCTCTGTGAGTTTGAGGTCAACCTGCTTTATATAGACAGTTTCAGAACAGCTAGGGCTACATGGTGGGACCCTGTCTCAAAAACAAAACAAAACACTATAACACAAAACCCCAAGATACTGCTAGTGGAGCTCAAAAGATGGCTCTCAGCAAGTAAAGGTAGTAGACATGCAAGCCTGAAGCCCCGAGTTCAGTCCCTGGAGATGATGTTGTAGAAATTTTTAATTTTAACCCAGGGGTTTCTACCCCGCCTTTGATCATTTAGTCTCTGGATAAAAGACTCACAATTTTTATTATTTACACTAAACCTTAAACAGCACAAGAACTGGGCAAATATCTACCTTCTATGCTATTAAAATCTACTTTCCTATTGACAGTCCTGAGTTATTACTATTTTTCATCTGGCCTGCTCTCGACTCCGATTGGCCAGCCCTCATGGCCACATTTTTCATGAATTTACCTAATCCATGTCAACTTCTTTCTCCTCACCTTCTTCTCCAGCTTCCGGTTCTCTCTCAACACGCCCCATACCCCCCAGCCTGGAAACCCTAAAACCCACCTGCATCTCTTCTGCCCAGCTATTAGCCAGCAATCCTGTCTCGAAAAACAAAACAAAAAAAAAAAAAAAAAAGAATTATTTATTTCATGTATATGAGTACACTGTCGCTGTTTTCAGACACACCAGAAGAGGGCATCAGATCCCATTACAGATGGTTGTGAGCCATCATGTGGTTGCTAGGAATTGAACTCAGGACCCCTGGAAGAGCAGTTGGTGCTCTTAACCACTGAGCCATCTCTCCAGCCCGAACCAGCTTCATCTTTAATTACCAATCAAAAATAACTTGGCTACAAGGTCACATAGTGTCACTTGGGTCTATGTGCAGACTCTCTTGTCTCTGGGTCAACCAGGTCTTGGAGGCCCACACTTAGTATTGCAATACACAGCAAAAGACCAATCTTCCCCACCGTGTAAATGGAGGAGCGAGAAAGCTGATGACATGAGGCTGTAGCTGTCCTCTATCCTTTGCTCACATACTGTGACATATGCACACATGTGCACATGCATTACGTACGCAAGATAATAATAAAATTAAAAAGGATATTGAACAGTATGTAGAGCCTGTTTGGGTCCAACAAGTCCAGGTACTAAAAGCCCATTTAAAAAATTGTGGGAGGAGCTGGAGAGATGGGTCAGCAATAAAGAGCATTGGCTGTTCTTCCAGAGGATCTGGGTTTGATTCCCTACGCTACCATGGCAACCCACAACCGTCTGTCGCCCCAGCTCCAGGGAATCCAATGCCTCTGGCCTCCAAAGATACCTGTACTCGTGTATGTATGTGTGTGTATACACACATGCAGATAGATACATACAAATGCATAATTAAAACTAATAATAAATAAAATATTTTTTTAAATTGTTAGGCTGTGCATATGGTACATTCCTTTGATCCCAGTACTCAGGAGGCAGAGACAAGCAGATCTCTGGGATTTCTAGGCTAATCTGGTCTAAATAGCAAGTCTAGGC